>LPNX010421895.1:425412-614219 GCA_001517045.1 Pseudotsuga menziesii
TAGACATTTGCATTGGAAATGATAATTGAATTGGGAGTTATTACCAACAATATGAATAAAATGTCACTAAATACTCTGGATAAATATTTGTTATGTATGAAATGTTAATTTTCCAATAAATAATAGCCCGCACGGGTGTGGCTCATTGTCGGTTCAGTTGTTATGGAGTCACTTGTTGTAAATTGGAGGTCACAAGATCAAATCCCACCTGGGTTTACCTTTGTCCCATGTCTTGCGAAGGGTGTGGGGAACCTAGGGGTATAGTGGTTGTGGGAATGGATCCCTGGACCCCATGTCACGCGAGTACCAGCCCAGCTCTAGTTGCTGATTCCCCTATTTACTAAAACAAAAAAATTCCAGTAAATAATATTTAGATATGGAAATATTTGTTCTAATAGAATGCACTTTGAGGAGCTCATGGAATGATTTTGTAGGGCACATATTAATACATTTTTTTTACTTATAAGAGAATACTTCAATTTCTTGTAGACTCTAAGACTCACCCCATCAACATTCATTCTACAACCATGTGTGTATATGTCATATAAAGAGAGAGGAAGAGAAAGACCTTTACGAAATAGTGAAAGCCCTTGAGATAGGTAAGGGGGTGAAAGATGGTGTTCCTTTGAAACAAGAGATATTTTCCTCGTCAAAAAATCACATGATTGATGAATTAGTTGAAGCATTCATTGCCATAGTAGTCAGAACCAAATCCACCTCTACTCTCCAACGATCAGAACACAAAGAGCCACCCTGCAAGCACTATCAAAATACAAATAGAGTTTTAGTAAACAGAAATTTCAATTATCTGCCAGGAAATACAAAAAAAATAATTTAATCCAAAAAAAATTAAATACACATGAACTGAAAGGAAATGTATTGTATAAAAACAAATATGCAAATTTAAAAATACAATTTTTTGCTCATAATTTATTATGCATTCTTTAAAATATTTCATTTTAAATTTTGGTGTAAGGTGATTTTTCTTAGCCCCTTTTGTATTATTTATTTCTCAGCTTTTCTCCTAACAGTCCTTACAAACTAAGTGACCGACTTCTTTTAAACGACATCCTCCAACTTCAGAGTTAAAATCAAACCATTATGAAGCAAAACCATGAACGTGAATTTGTTCTCTTCAGGTTCAGGCTTGGGTTTCTTCTTAGGAAGCACTCCCAGGTAGCCCTCATTGCTACTTATTTTCCTCCTGGTAGAAGATTCTGCCATCTTGGACACAAGAAACGGAAAACCGCAGAGGGAATATTGTGTTCTTCTATCGCAACGCTTTCCTACACTTATAATTTGAAAGAATTGATGCATGCAACAGGATTTCGTTAGTTTATACAGAGAATGCTATGGATGGTGTTGATGTCTCACTAATTACTCAAAGCAATTAGGCATGTACAACTCAAGACAAGCTCTGGTGTTCCAAAATTTCTACAAATCTCCACTTAGTAGCCTCAAAACCACTCTGAGCAAATAAAAAAAGTTTGCTATAGAACATTCGGGCTTCAAACTCCAAAACGTTGCCATTATCAAAGAAAAACTAACAACTGTACTATTAAGAACATTCACAATCTAGCTTTGAACTATCAATTCATGGGAATTTTGACATGATGCCCAAAAGGAATGGATAAAACTAGAAACAAACCCACATTTTGCAGACATGCCAACTAGATAAATACCCACAAAATCATATGAATCAAATCCATATTTTATGGTGAGGATATGAACTTGCTTACATGATCATAAGCCGTGATGTTTGCACAAATCAAATGCACTACTGAGAAAGTAAAATTAGAAGCCTCTTCATCTTTCCCATTCAGAGCATACCCTGCAATCATATAACTCCACATTCCCTTCCTCCTTTTCCTCGATAACTGTTGGTTTTATTTCTCACATTGAATTTCTCAAGTTCACCTGGACAGCTCGTGCTTCATGCTTGCAAGGATATTTGAGCCATTTCATCTCCACCACATCCATAACAACAAAAAAACCATGAATAAAATAAAATCACAATAGGTAATCAAGAAAAACATAGAAGGAAACAAACCTAAAGGTCTAAACATTGCTACCATTCTAGAGGTGGGGCAGGTGGTTCTAGAAGCATGGGCTCACATGCGAAGGGACTAGATGATGTACTAATAGGAAAATTCCTTCGCCTGCCCTTCTTGTAAAGAAAACATCATAGCATGTTCCAGATCCTTCAATGAAAGTTTGAAATTGAAAACCCCCAAATGGGAGCCAGAGCAGATCCTGCGCAGGTGTTTTTGAATAGTAATGAGCTAGTGCACAGGTGTTTTTGAATTCTGTGTTTTTTGTTTGATTATTTGCATATTTTATATTTGGTGTTTTGTTTTGTTTTTTTTATTTTGCATATTTATCTTTTCTTTAGTTTATTTTGGGTTTTTTTATTTGCATATTTTATATTTTGTTGCATTTTAGTTAAACAACTCTATGCTTTTAATTTAGTGTAGTTTAATTTAATTTAATTTAATTTAACTAGGATTTTGTCATAATTTGTATTGGTTGCATTGCTTATAGTGATATCCTATGCATAAGTCCCTTCAAGGATGAACACGATGATGATGACGATGAAGACGACAAAGATGATGGTGATGAAGACAACAACGATGATGATCATCATCATCCTTGTCATCATCATCACCATCGTCTTCGTCGTCTTCATCAATATCATCATCATCATCTTCATAATCATTATCATCGTCGCTGTCATCATCGTCATCATGATCTTCTTCATCATCGGCATCTTCCTTATCATCATCATCATCATCATCATCATCATAATCTTCATCTTCATCATCATATTCATCATCAACATCATTGTCATCGAATTCATCAGCATATCCATTATCATGATCATCATCTTCATCATCATCATCATCATCATTTTCATTACCATAGTCATAATCTTCATCATCATCATCATATTCTTCATCATCATCATCTTCATCATCGCAACTTTAGGGGGAGCTCAATGAATGGAGACGTCTACATGATAGGGAGAGCATCCAGTTGAGTGAAAAATTAAGGATTGCTCCTAACACCCATTCCAAGGACTAATCTGACCATTCAATATGATCTAAGGAAGTAGTAAAAAAGAAAATACAACTTTTTGGGCCCTGTGAATCCTCCTGTTCTTATATTTGTGCACATGAAGAATCAAGAATTATGGACCTTGTCCAGTGTCTTAAAAGAGGAAGGTCGAAACTGAGCAGTTTGGTAGTTCCATAAAGTGTATTTTTTATAGGAATGAATAATCACTCATAACCATTCTATTATAATGTTGGTGAAGCTCAGAACAATTTGGTGAATACCAAAGTAAAGATCTTGTCATCACATCTTCATCATCATCATCATCATCATCGTTGTCGTCATATCCCTCTTCCTAATCAACATCTACGGTCGATCCGCAAAAAGTGGTAGGGGATGAGAATATCTATGGTCGAAAAAAGATGTCGGGTAGATCAACAGGTGAGAAGAATTCTGCGATCATAAGTTGCTCACTTGTTCATATGAAAAAGTGTTAGCAGAATGTTAAAGTTCTCAAGGTTGAGCGGTCCCGATGAAGGTAGTTTAGAGATTGACGGTTGATATTGATCTCCCCAAATCAAGCTGTGTAGGTTGATAGTGTTGATCTCCCCTATTATGTCTCCCCTCCTCACTCGCCTCACCTTTTGACTTGAGTCCTCTTCTTCTTCCTCCTCCTACTTTCGTGGGCTCTCTGATCTGCGCCCTGAGCACCATCGAAACAAAGAATGATCTCTGAAATTCACCGAACACGTCAGAGACTATCCATAATCCACCTAAAATTGGTGCTTTTGTTTGATCAATTTGAATTGAGCATATGTGGAGGACATGATTCAATTCTAAAACTAGTTGTTGAATTTAGGGTTGATAAAAAAAGTTGCTGCTTGAAAGCATTAGGTTTACATTTTGGGATTTTTATTTTAGGTAGGCACACCGAAGGATACTTTTTTCAATGTTTTTGAATAATAATTATATGCACCGAGTTTTGAAAAGGGAAATGAGAATCCCTATCAATCCCTCTCATTTGACATCTAGATGTTAGTAGACTCAAGACTAAAGTTTGAAAGATAAATTTTCAAGTCTTCTAATACTTAGTTTTATTATGGTGAAGATGATGCTTAGGGATTAGGTGGAGTTTGAAATTGAATGGCTAGTTACTCATAAACTGTGTCCATATGGACAAACATATCAATTAGCTTTGTGATGGTATTTGTAACTTTTTTTTTCCATTAATGGAAATGTGGATCCTAAAAAATGTATTTAGCTAGAAAGATAATAATACAATGCTTTTAATAGCATGTAGAAAAGTTCATTTGAAAACACGTAAGGTAAAATGTCATGGAAAAGTTAATCTTCCAATTTTTTTACTTTTATGTTGTTTATTTAAACCATTGGTTATGGCAATGATCAAGTGGTCACAACAAGGATCAACAATTTTAAATCTCCAAGGGATGTACAATGTTAGAAGTACACTAGTTTTAGATGGATACATTGGCACTAGAGAAAGATCATCTTTTTAGTTTGTTATTAATGTTAGGGATTTGATTCCTGATCTCTTTTGGCCTTGTAACATAGTAGTTTTAATAGTGGAGCTCTTCTCAAAACAATTCTAGACAGAAATAAGCTTTAGTACCCCATGAGCCTACTTTCAGCCCTAATTTCATATTATGCATTCATATAAGGTTGCGATTAGTTCTCAACTACTCTAATAACTTTGGCGTGATAGGAAACAAACATTTCCCTTCAAAAAATAAATAGGCCAAAGAACATGCAATACAAAAAACCAATACTCCTAATGGTTATGGCTATGTTCACATTAACAAAACAAGTGCATCAATCTCTTTCTAAATGGGATTTTTACCAATCTCATCTTCCATCACCATTACATGTTCTTCATTCTCAACTTGTATTTTAGTCTCTCCTCCTCTATACTAACTCTTGAGTAATCCCCATAAAAAGAATCTAGAAGTGAGAAATCATATGTGCATGGTTTACCTCACTAATTCCATGTAAATGTTGAATCACTTGGGATTTCTTCTTATTGTCGTTTTTTTTTCTATACAATGTTTTTAATAAATAATGAAACTTTTTTTAACACTTAAATTTTCAAATGAAAAGAATGATTTATTTTTAAATGTCAACATTGAAGGGTTCAATTTCTCACAGCCCTTCAAAGTAAAATGAGACCTGTCCTTCAAATTCGATCCCTAGCGACTCTGGAGTCGTTCAACCTGGTAAAGGTGGTGTTCTGGTCAGGTCTGGTACAAAAAATATGTCCTCATGTGCGAGCTGACCAATAATCATATCCCTTGACTCCATTTGTGACACGCCTTAGGTGAATATCATGTCCAAATCATCACCGATTCACCAACCTTCCCGACTCCAGAGATCCGGCACGTGGCTTGCATAGAAAACAGTAGGAGATCATGAAGTTCAGATCTTTGAAGCAACAAACCTGGCCTCTACACGAAGCAAAGGGATGCGTCTAGCTGAAACCATTCCAAACACCAGTGTCAGCGTAAGTGAAAAGGAAAACAATGTCACATCCAAACACCGCGATCCATGTGGACAACAATAAATCATATTCAAAGGAGGCGGCATGACTGGATTCCCAACAAAAAATAGAGATCCCTACCCACGTGTCCACTCGTACTACCATTATGTTGAACAATCATCTCTGTATCCATATTCATCTTCATCATCCTATATAAACACTACCTTCCCAGGACGATTAAGATGCATAAGATGAATCAATAATTAGAGACAATGCTCGAAGTGTTATTCTGCTAAGATATTCTGATAATTCTGAAATAGTTCAAATGGTGATATGCTTTGAGAAGCTTGTCATTATCGAGGTGTTGATGGTTGGTGAGCTTGATTCCATGCTCATCTATCGCCTTGGTTTCTCACACCAGGAAAGCGCCAACCATCGGGGCCTGGATGTGAAGCACTTTGAATGTTTCTGGATATTTGTACCTCTAGTTGCGCGGTGCCTGGGTTTTCCTATCCCAGGAGTGTCTCCCCAGAAACCCTCAAAGAAATCATGGCTTACAAAGTCCTAGTACATGGTGACCATGTTTAGCGACAACCAGTAGGAGCAAATGCTCGTGCTGGGGTGGTGAAGGTGGTGAGGAGGTGGAAGACACCCCCCACTGGAACCAAACTCTTCATCGCATCGTTTTTGAACTCTAGTTCCAAAAATTTTCTGAGGTGGTGAGGAGGTGGAAGACACCCCCCACTGTATGACATGTAGGAGAACTCGCGCCATGGGAGGTGGGGAGTACAAAGATTCCCTTCTCCAAGTCCCCTCATACAACAGTATTACCAGGACAGAGGGGGGTTGTAGAAAAGGAAAAGCATGGAAAGGATATAAACTCCTTTGCCAGTCCGGAAACCATGTAGAAAGGTTCCTTTGAGCACAAAATTACACACACCTAGGGAAGGACATGTTGTTGATTCGACAGACAGATGAGTGGTTGAGCCCAGTTAGCAGTGATTCATCAGAATCATCCTTAACATCATTTTCATGACCTGCAAGCTCAGAAACAAAAGCAACGTGCTTCCATCCAGACCGAGCATGCACATTAGCTCCACATATAATGTCTGTTTTAATATATGTAAACCATGGAAGTAGTACCATGCTCTAAGTTGTTAGTAGTTGATTATGATTGTAAACAATTTCATGTCCTGTTTCAAGGATTAGCCTTGGGGACTGAGATAGTATAAATTGCTCTCCATAGAGGGTAGAAGGGTTGGGAATTTTCAAGATCAGAGGCTCTCCACTGTCACGTGTTTCAAGCTTTCTAGACATATATGAATAAAATTGCAGAGGAATGATAATCCTTTCATGGCAGAGATTCATGTGTTATCTTTTTCTTCAATAAGTAACTTCTTTACGTGAATGTTTATCCTTTTTTTCATTCCAGTTTGTATTTGCTTTTCATGTTTGAGCATTAGTGTATATATGGTCCATAATTCATCATTAGTGTATATGGTCTAGGCCTTTCAAAACATGGTTTTTCACCTGTGGATGAAAAAATTGCTAAGTAGCCTCAGAAAGATGCCTGCCCTAAATTATGGGTTAGAGTAAATGCCCGTAGCACACGGGGGTCTTGTAGATTGGTCTTCGTCCTACCTGACCATGTATTCATATTATCTTGGAAGTGGATGAAGAAAAAATTATGGACCTGCCAAAAGGGTGTTTTAGGTAGATTAGACCAAATTGAGAAACATGTCTAAGTATGGAATTGGTGTTAAATCTTCCCAAGTGGCCTTAAGGAAATGCCCTCCATGCCTCATAGGATTATGTGAAAAATGTATTGAGAATGTGAGTCTCCAGAGTGTTGTATGGATCATACAACCATGTCACTTGCCTCACCAAACTACAACATATATTTAAGGAAGAATTAGTACCAACAGTCTTAAGAGAATGCCTGCCACAATTCATGGTTTGAGAAGAATGGCCACAACATGGTACTTTCCTATGGATATTTGTTTTGGATACCTATTCATGATTTGATTTTTCTTTAATATTTATGAGGAGAAAGATACATTCCTGCCAAAATAGGGTGTTTCATCGGTGGATGCAAAAATGGCTAAGTAGCCTCAAAAAGACGCTCGCCCTAAATTATGGGTTAGAGTAAATTCTCATAGCACATGGGGGGCTTATAGATTGGTCTTTGGCCTCCCTAACCATATCTTCAAATTGTATTGGAAGTGGATGAAGAAAAATTTATGGACCTTCCAGAATGGTGTTTTAGGCAGATTAGTCCAAATTGAGAAATTTGTCCAAGTATGGAATTGGTGTTAAATCTGCCCAAGTGGCCTTAAAGAAATGCCTGCCATGCCTCATAGGATGATGTGAAAAATGTATTGAGAATGTGAGTCTCTAGAGTGTTGTATGGAGAATACAACCATGTCACTTACCTCACCAGAGAGTCTCTAAGGAGGAAGATGTCAACCTGCCAACTTTGTGAAACTTTGGAAATTGACTAAGTATGAAAAAGTAGTCAAAACTACTCTAAGAGAATATAAATGCATGACATAATTTATAAGAGAATATAAATGCCTGCATCACATGGGTGTCCTGTAGATTGTTGTTTTTCCTACCTGACCATGTCTTCAATGTGTCCTAAAAGTTCATGAGGGAGAAGTTATGGACCTGCCAAAACATGGGTTTGTTCCAAAGCAAGCAAAAATGGCTAAGTATCCTTAGAAAGATGCATGCCCTAAATTATGGGTTAGAGTAAATTCCCATAGCACATGGGGGTCTTTTAGTGTGTTGGTTTTTCTACCTAACCATGGTATTATTTCTCCTTAAGCATGTCTAAAGACAAAGTTATGAATCTGCCAAAATGAGGTTTCAGAATAAATTTTGGAGAAAGTCCTGAAAATGACCAAGTGTTGGAAAACTTGCTTAGCTAGCCTTAAGAAAATTCCCGCCACAAATTGTGTGTTGAATAAAATTCCCACACCGTATGGGGGTCTTGTAGATTGATATTTTCCCTACCTGATCATGTCTTCAGACGGTCTTGGAAGTAGCTAAGGAAGAAGTTATGAACCTGCCAAAATAGTGTTTTAGGCAGATTGGACCAGACTAAGAAAATTGTCCTAGTGTTGGAAAGACTAGCTCATGTGGCCTTGGAAACATGCCTGTCATACCTTACAGGTGTATGATAAAAATTATCTAAATATATTATCCTACATCTTGTTGAAGAGGCTATCTCACCATGGTCTCAGTTCTCAAAGAAAATGTTTGATGACAAAGATAATGGTCTACCAAAACATAGTTTCGTGTTGTTTTGCACTATTCCAGTACTGGAAAAACTGCGTCAGTGGCCTTGGGGAAATGCCCGCCTATCTCATTGGATGATGAGAAAAATAATACGAAAGTGTTAGGATAGAGCTTGTTGATGGGTGCATCTAACCATGGTATCAGATATCCTGTGGAATATTTTATGACAAAGATATAAATCTACCAAAAGTAAGAAAAATATTATTTTGCATTTTAAGAACACAAGAAAATTGGTGAAGTGTTAGATTCGGGAAATTGAAAAGGCATTTTGAAATGCCCGCAATGAGGGGTTATTTTGATGATAAAATTCATTAGGTAGCATATTCATGTTCCTTGGTGAACTGAATATCCATCCATACCTTCAGGTTGTCTTATGATGGTCTCATATGCAAAATATCAATATGCCAAAAATAGGAAAAATAATATTTTGCATAATGAGAACAAAAGAAAATTGACAGTGTTAAAAATAGGAGTTTAAGAGGTCAATTGGAAATGCCCGCCAAGGGTTGTCTTTGTGCAAGTAAATTTATCAAATGTCATGGATCCATTATTTGGTAATTTTTCCATTTACTCCTGACTTCAGGTCCCCATAGAGTGTTCACATGTGTGAAATAGGAGTCTGCCAAAATGGGAATAAATATGTTTTGATGTTCAAAAGAGGTTGAGAAGCTATTTTTAAATGCTTTCCAGAGGTTGTGTGTGTGTCAACAGATTTATCTTGTGATATGGTCTTGTTCATTGTTGAAATGACTATCTATCCATGCTTGTAGGTTTCCTTATGGTGATCTCATGAGGGAGAAATCAATCTGCCATAGTAGAAGAAAAATTGTTTTTACAAGTTAAAACAATTTTGTCCAAGAGTTAAATTAAACCATTTGGAAGCCTATTTTCAAATGATCTCCAGATAATGTGTGTGTATCAAAAAGTTCAAAAAGTGACATAGATCTGATCCTTGTTGAGGTGGCTATCCAGCCATACTTTCAGTTCCCATTATGATGGTCATATATGCAAAAGATGGACTTGCAAAGTTAGTGAAAAATAATAAACAGAGTTTATTAAATAAGAAGCTACAGGAATGTATTTAGAAAAATAAACATAAATTTAATAAAAAGAATTGAGACAGAGTTTTGAAGAGACACATCTTACTATTCGAGAGATGCAATGTTTAGAAGAAGTTTTAATTGATTATTTCATTAAAATAATAAATAACAAACAAAGAGTCAAAGAGGTGTCTAAGCATGATGACATGGCTAAGTAGCCTTAGAAAGATGCCCGCCCTAAATTATGGGTTAGAGTAAATTCCCACAGCACATGGGGGTCTTGTAGTGTGTTGGTTTGTCTACCTAACCATGGTATTATTTCTCCTTGAGCATGTCTGAAGAAAAAGTTGAATCTGCCAAAATGAGGTTTTAGAATAAATTTTGGAGAAAGTACTGAAAATGACTAAGTGTTGGAAAATTGGCTCAAGTAGCCTTAAGAAACTGCCCGCCAAAAATTGTGTGTTGAAGAAAATGCCTGCACCATATGGGGGCCTTGTAGATTGATATTTTTATTACCTAATCATGTCTTCAGAATGTCTTGGAAGTAGCTGAGGAAGAAGTTACGAACCTCCCAAAACAATGTTTTAGGCAGATTGGACCAGACTAAGAAAATTGCCCAAGTGTTGGAAAAAATGGCTCATGTGGCCTTGGGAAAATGGCTGCCGTACTTTATAGGTGTATGATAAAAATTATCTGAAGCTATAATCCTACCGCTTGTTGAAGAGGCTATCTCACCATGGTCTCAATTCTCAAAGAATATGTTTGATGACAAAGATAATGGCCTTCCAAAACAAAGTTTCAGGTTGTTTTTCACTATTCCAGTACTGGTAAAACTGCCTTAGTGGCCTCAGGGAAATGCCCGCCCTATCTCATAGGATGATGAGAAAAATAATATGAAAGTGTTAGGATATAGCTTGTTGATGGGTGCATCTAACCATGGCCTCAGTTATCATGTGGAGTGTTTTATGACAAAGATATAAATCTTCCAAAAGTAAGAAAAATGTTATTTTGCATTTTAAGAACATAAGAAAATTGGTTGTTAGATTCGGGAAATTGAAAAGGCATTTTTAAATGCCTGAAAGGAGAGGTTATTTTGATGATAAAATTCATCAGGTAGCATATTCATGTTCCTTGGTGAACTAAATATCCAACCATACCTTCAGGTTGTCTTATGATGGTCTCATATGCAAAATATCAATCTGCCAAAAATAGGAAAAATAATATTTTGCGTAATGAGAACAAAAGAAAATTGACTAAGTGTAAAAAACAGGAGTTTGAGAGGTCAGATGGAAATTCCCACCAAGGGCTATCTTTGTGCACATAAATTTATCAAATGTCATGGATCCATTCTTTGGTAATTTTTCCATCTTCTCCTGACTTCAAGTCTCCATAGAGTGTTCACACGTGTGAAATAGGAGTCTGCCAACATGGGAAGAAATATGTTTTGATGTTCAAAAGAGGTTGAGAAGCTATTTTGAAATGTTTTCCAGAGGTTGTGTGTGTGTCAACAGATTTATCTTGTGATATGGTCTTGTTCATTGTTGAAATGGCTATCTAGCCATGCCTGTAGGTTTCCTTATGGTGACCACATGAGGGAGAAATCAATCTGCCAAAGTAGAAGAAAAATAGTTTTTACATGAAGTTAAAAACAAATTTGTCTGTGTTAAATTAAACAGTTTGGAAGCCTATTTTCAAATGATCTCCAGATAATGCGTGTGTATCAAAAAGTTCAAAAGGTGACATAGATATGATCCTTGTTGAGGTGGCTATCTAGCCATACTTTCAGTTTGCATTATGATGGTCATATATGCAAAAGATGGACCTGCAAAGTTAGTGAAAAATAATAAACAGAGTTTATTAAATAAGAAGCTACAGGAATGTATTTAGAAAAATAAACAGAAATTTAATAAAAAGAATAAATACAGAGTTTTGAAGAGACACATATTACTATTGGAGAGATGCAATATTTAGAAGAAGTTTTAATTGATTATTTCATTAAAACAATAACTAGCAAACAAAGATTTGAAGAGGTGTCTAAGCATGATGACATGGCAAGGTGTAATTGGAACAAGACATGAAGGACAAAGATGACTAAGGACATGCATAATGACATTGAAAAGAAAGCATGACAAGCATGGAACATCTAGAGAGTCAAATGACCCATTCTTTAGTCATTTGAAGATGATTTGGGCAAGAAAAAGATGTTGGTGCATAGATGACAAGGAGATGGTGACATGACAATAGACAAGCAAAATTGATGACAGAGATGGCTGCGGGCATGATAATATTGGTAGAAAAAGACGTTGAAATTGAGTTCAAGCCTTAGCTCACTGATTCACACCCCCTCTCAGTGAGCATTGTGTCTAACATACTGAAGTTTTCATTGATGCCAACAAATGTTGTGCAATAGCATTTGATTTACTCACAAGGAGACCTTGATAGTTTGGGCATTGGAACACTAGGTGGCCCAAATGGTCCAATCGGAAAGTTGTCCTTCTACTGTGGAAACTAATTAACACTATTTCAATGAACAATAGCTTAGTGGAGCATTGGGCCTATAAAATAAAAAAAAATTGGTTAGAGTCATTGTTGACTAGATCCTCTTGTTGCAATTACTCTGGTTTAAATAAAAGGAGGGAGTTGTAGGGTTGTTAAATTCATTCATAAGGTACATGACCTGAAGAATACAACTGTTATTTTGATCCTCAATGTTGGTTTGTATCCCCCAAAAAGGGATGCATGCTTACCTTTTATGAATTTACGGTTAGATGATTGTTGAAGAGTATGACTGATCTTTCTAGTTTTGGATATGGTTGATAAAGAAATATGTGCTCAATCCACACTCAATCAATCACCAAGAACTTTGTCACAACTATAGAAAATGTGCTAAGTGATACAGCTTGGCATGGAGCAAAGGAGATGTAAACTGGCAATATAAAAGGTAAAATTATCTATGCTGACATTGTATAGGTAACTAGGTTGCAATAGCAGAGATAGTTGCAATGAGGTAGTCAGTTTCATGGAAATTACTATTTATCCATGGCGACATCATATATGAACAAGTGTAAGCGTCTCTATGCAAAATATAAGGGCACATGGATGGCCTAAGGCGGGGATATAGGCAACTTCTATCATACATAAAATATTATACCACACATAGCCAGTCAGAGCTAGACCCAAGAAAAAATATGCAACAATCGGGAAAAAAATCAAATCTATTTTATTATTATTGATGGTTTCCATTTCAGGATTTCTCTCTATGATCGGAAAAAAGATAGAAGTAATCTTTTGCTTAGACGTTCAGTGCCAGCTTCATGCTTGCTGGATTGAATATGAACCAAGGAAGGGCTGGAATTCACTTCTCACCCAGAACAAGTTTACTCCATTGTGCAAATAGTGGGATCTTCTTAGTTATATGTGGACGAAAATGCATGAGTTAACCCGCGCATAAACAACCAAGAGCCATTGAAAGCTAGCATTGGTTTGGCGGGTGTGCAAATATAGACATATATCGTCGATATAGAAATAAAAGTCCATCTAAAATTAAAAAATGTTGATATTGCCACGGTTTTTCCTCAATGGTAAAAAAAAATGAAGTATTAATCCACGAATGTTCAAAACTTGGAAATATTTCGTGGAAAAAAATGCCCAAATGTATTAGTGTGCCTTGAATGCGGCTTCTGTATTTTTCAAAATTGTGTTTCAGTCCTTCAACATGATAAACATCAGGCATGTTCTTTCGCTCCCCCTTTTTGGTAAGAATACCAACAATACATTTTCCCCAAATAGGGACTTGGACATTATTTCCAAGTGTGGCATCAGTTTGAACAGATTTATCTAGATTGGAAAAAAAACTTGAATTACCAGTCATATGATTACTACAACCTGAATCTAAATACCATATGTCATGTGGAATTTCTTGGAATGATTGCATTCAAGTGGGGATTCACATGTCAACAAAATTGTGCTCAACGAAGTGTTGGCATTGGTCGATTGGTTTTGGATTTTCCTTCCTTGGTCATACTATCTCTTCCTGCATTCATATGGCATAAGGACTAAATTTCTTGTAGTAATGACATAGAATTTTTTATTTATCAAACCTGTGACCACTTGGCTGACTAGGGTTCTGATTTTGTCCTCTACCAGTGAAATTCGTGGGACTGATGCTGCATCCTCCTCTGGAAAAAATTATTTATCTGCCTCTACATTTAAATCTCCCACTGCCTTTTCAACAGCTTATACATGACTATGTTGCAAATGCACCTTCTAATGATGTATTTGATCTGTTGATTTTGTGTTCATGATTGATGAGTGAGACTCGTAACTCATCAATCATAAACTGTGACATGTATTTTTTTTCTTCCAAGGTCACGATCAAGGATTCAAATTTATGGGGAAGGATTCTAAGAAATTTTTTGATAACCCTTTTGTCTTCTATATTATCTCCATGAGAGTTTAGTTGATTTATCATACCAACAACTGGAGTGGAGAATGAGTCAACTGACGTTGTGTCTTTCAATGTTAGAGATTCAAAATCTCTTCTAAGAATCTGCAACTTAGAAGTATTTACCTTGTCCAATCCTTGATAGGCGGTTTCCAATGTATCCCATGC
Source organism: Pseudotsuga menziesii (assembly GCA_001517045.1). NCBI lineage: Eukaryota > Viridiplantae > Streptophyta > Pinopsida > Pinales > Pinaceae > Pseudotsuga > Pseudotsuga menziesii. The sequence goes on from LPNX010421895.1 coordinate 439,907, forward strand.
CTGCTTAGCGGTATTTTCTACTACTACTCTTTGGAGTATGCTTTCGTGCATAGTTTGGTGTATGTAGAACAAATATTTTCCATCTTTCTTCCTCTGTTCTATGAGGACATCTTTCTCATCTTGCGTGAGATTATTATATGTCGTCTGATCTGTTGGTTCTATATAGCCATTTTGGACTATATCCCATACATCTTGACCTATGATCAAAGCCTTCATTGTTAGAGACCATTATTCATAATTATTTCATGTTAATATTGGAGTTTTCAAACTCGACATGTGTGCAGTAGAAGTGGAAGCCATATATTTTAATTTTCCTTACAAAAATATTTTACGACAATATTTTTTTCCTAAACATGCTCTGATACCAAATCTAGAGGTTGGCAACTCTAAGACGGTTAACTGGAGTTACTGCTTAGACATAAAAAAATTCTTTTTGATACTCGACCTCCCTTTTTTTACTCATCGGGTAAATCTTCGACCAAAACATAGACAAGTCGAACTTTGACAAGTCCAATTTCAACAAGTACTTCGACTGATTACAATTCAACCAAAATACTTCAACAAGTTTTTATTGTGACCGAAAAGTCTTCAACAGAACACTTTTGGTCGAGACACTTTTACAGACTTTCAACCCGACGCCTTTTTACCTCAACAAACACTTAATCGACTTCGACTTGTTTTTACTTAGAAAATAGTTACTTGAATTCGACCATTTTTTACTTCGACCACACTTACTTCGATCAATTTTTAGTTCGACAACACTTTTCGACAAACTTTTATAAAAGATATTTCTTATTCTAAAGACTTATAATATGAAATACACTTTTAACCGACCAGTAAATTGGGATAAACTTGGACACAACTATAATTCGCCAGACGTACAATATCATATAACCAAATATTAAGTAAGACTTGTGTCGACCACTATGCGGATAAAAACTCAAACTTTACATATAGTGAAATATTTATGGATTTTTTGTGAACAATATTTACGCAAGAAATTCTGGAGAAGATGTGTGGCTAAATAAAACATGCATTCAACCATAAACAATGGATTTATATATGTTGTCGAGACATAACAAGAACTCTTGCCGCAAACACAAACATGGAAATTTACAAGGATGTTTCACCTTTTACAGAGCTTCGGCTCTCATCACTTTCCAAAAACACACATAGCTTGAGCTCTTAAACTCTCCAGAGATATTGGAACATGTCTCTAGCCTTAAAAAAATTGCTCTAATACTAGATGTTATACCTTAATAATATAATAAAAAATATAGAATAAAAAAACATAATACAACAAGATTTTGGATGGTATACCTTAATAATAGAATAATAAATTTAAAATTAAAAAACATAATACAACCAAATTTTGGAATGAGAAGTTAAGATTACCATAATAAAAGACAAAAATACCTTTATTATAAAAACAATACTCACTTGCCTCTTCTAAGAGGAACCTTCATTTAAATAGAACTTAAACTTGCCTCTTCTCATAGAAACCTTCATATATAAATAGAACTTCGACTTCGATTAAAGTATACTTCACAACATAATGAGTCATATTGACTCATTGACTCATGTATACACGCTATTAATTGTATATAAACTATATATAGTTATGACAGAGCTTCTTACCTATTTCTATTATCCTCGACCTTCATTCCATGTGGTAGTCTCCAATCAAAGAAATGCAAAAAATTGGTCAAGCTATGCTCCACAACAATAAGACTTGGGGCGTGCCTCTTTATCCTCTCCTACCCGCCCCAAAAGGAATTGGAATTGCTTGAAAATATTTCCCCTTAACATCAACATGGTTTCTTATAAAATGCTCTGGCTTGAACATGTTAGCGTCCCCCCATGTTGATGTATGTGTAGTTTCGAAAGATATTTTGATGCATATTATCATTATATGTTGTTGTACCTCCATTGGGCATGTGTGTTACCCCTTTACAAAATGTCTAAATTGTCTCTAGACCTTGAGGTACAACCTCCATTGTAAGTCGAGGAAATAGTCCCCACTGTAACATCATGTAATATGTAATTGTGGTCTCTCTAGGAGAAGTGGCCCCCGTGTGAGATGACATGTAGGCTTGGGTCTTATATTTGGTCAGTGACTTGAAAGGGTATAAATAGGGAGGTGCTCTCCCTCATTTATACACCTCACACACTCTCTAAGCGCGTAGGATAAACAGCCACCAAATCGCCTCGTTTTTCTGGCCGATTTTTTATTAAAATCAGTCAAATGTTTGCTGTGAAATTGTTTATTTCATTATTTTGGAAATCTACTAATCTTATTAGCTCTTTCTATACTAAATCGGGCATTTTAAAACTACCCAAATGATTAAAATTATGATTTAGTTCCTCGAAAGTATGATTTACACCAAAATTGATCTTCCGGATTCCGGCGAGTCGGGGGTGATTTGGTGAACGCTTATACTGCTCCCTCTCTAAGGCGCATGAGAGAGAGAGGCAGTCAGAGGAGGAGAGAAAGATAGCTACTGAACATTTCTTATTACTACTTTTCATCATCTTACTATTCTGAAGAAGTTTGCGAGGTTTTCTCCTTTATGGTTTCCCCGATGAAAATCTTTGTTTCTTGTGTATCTTTTATATCTTATGCATTTTGTTGTACTTGTTATTCTTTTAGATAAAGATCCTAGATAATCTAATCAGATCTTAAGAAGATCTAACATCCCAAGAATCTGGGTCCCTGGTGATTTCCCATGCATTCACAATAAGACGAGACTTGCGAGGTATAAAATAACCTTCTGTAATAGTGCAATCTTCGAAGGACTCACATAGGATCAATAAGGGCCCTAGAGGATGAAGCCGCATCGTCTCCTTCACCATTGCTTTTAAGTATTCAAGACAAGGAAGATCTGATTCCTCCACCCTATTATCGAGTCCCACCACAATATGTAGCTCCTCTTTCACTTTCCTCATCATTAAAGGATTTAATAACATTTGAGATATTTCCCACTCTAACGTTATAGAGGATGTGTATGTTCCACCTCCGAGCATATTCTGTATTAACAGTAAAAAGAATTACTTATTGCATAAAATCAATGCTCTGGAACTTGCAATCTTTTATGATTATGCGATATAAATGATGAGATGGACTTACAAAGATGACACCCTTGATGTTATCTCGAGTAACCTTGATTTCCATGTCATTATATTTCATGAGTCCCAGCATCACATCTATGAAATCCTTGTTATCAGTGTTGTTGTTGTTCTTCGTGCTCTTTTATCTCCTTCTCGAAGAATGCATCCAACGTCATATGGAGGCTCTTCTGTCGACGCTTGAGGCCCTGCAGATCCGTATCAAACTTTAGCGGACTTTTCCAGAGTCCGTATCAGTTAAGTCTATGTCAGACAGTCTGAAAAGATGAAGAGTTCACGACTATCTCTGAAGCTAACTTTTTAGATAGATAGTTATTGCAGTCTTTAATGTTAAGTCAGTAGATTCACGAAGGAGCAATTTTTAGTTTGCCTATAAATAGAAGAAAAAGATTGTAAATCAAAGGGATATTTCTAAGAGAATTATGAGCAAAGAGTGAAGAGGATAGTGTCAAGCTTCTGTTTGTTTGAAATGTGGAGAGCCGAAGCTCTGTAAAAGGTGAAATATCTCTGTAAATTCTCAAGTTTGCATTTACATTTACACTTTGAGTGAAAGATCAAAGAATCTATAAACATTTCACCCAGTAAAAGCTTCAGGTTTTAGGATTTTAGGACAGAGTGGTGGACACAAGTCTTCTTAATGTTTGGTTATATGATTTTGTAATTCGGTCTAATTATGGTTGTGTGGAGTTTTACTTCATGTTACTGGTCCGTGAAAAATATTTGTAATTTCTTAAATCCTTAGGCTTAGAAATATCCCTTGTAAAATTAGACTAAAAGCAAACCTAAAATGGTCTAGTAAGTGGGTAAAACCGAGAATTGAGAACTTGTAGAGGCAAAAAGAGTCAAGTCGAAAGTCCTACCAAATTTAGTCTTTAAAAATCTTCTCCAAATATTTTGGTAGAGGCAAAAAGAGTCAGGTTGAAAGTCCTACCAAATTTAGTCTTTAAAAATCTTCTCGAAATATTTTGGTAGACTTGTCTAGTCAAAGTTAAACAAGTTTTACAAAAACCAGAAAAACAAAAAGTAGAAGTGAACCTGAAAATTTTATAACTGAATGATAACTCAAGTTTTATCTACTAAGTTCTATTAAAAACAAGCTGCTACAATGGCTATGCCTCTCTCCTTATAATGCTATTGCTCTCTCATGTGTTTATAATGCTATGCCTCCCTCGTGTGTTTATGATGCTGCTTTCCATTTGGACTTCAATGGTATTTGCCAGACTAGTAGGTTTGAACGTAACGAATGAAATCTACGTACTGCTGATAACTTTTACGAATCAATCGGGTCAACAATGAACTACGGAATCATTGGCGGCTCACGAAACCAGAGCGTCAAGATATATCACCCTTTGATTTTAATTGAGATGAGGGTTTTGACTATTACGTCTAATGCTAGGATTTTTAGTATTAGGGATTCTTCTCGAAACTTTTTACATGAAGGAAAGTACTGTGGTTCATCCAGATGAGTCTTGATCATATTCTTGCAATGAATTAAATCACTATGACTTTCTAACCCATTCATATTAATGAAGTCTTGATCAAATTCTTACAATTAATTAAATCACTATGACTTTCTAACCTATTCATCAATTAATGCACGAGTATCTTTCTCATCAATTTATGAAAGTTATAATTCTATTTAAAAGATATATACGACTTTCATCAATTAATGTGGATGACTTTATAATGAAAAGTGTAAATTTCACTGAGAGCAATAAGCACCCCGCAGCGCAGCAATTAATGCTGTGCTGCGGGGCACAGCAACCGTCCGATTTGATCTCACGGTTGCTGTGCCCCGCAGCCGCAACATTAATTGCTGCGCTGTAGGGTGCTTATTGCTATCCAAATTTAACATCTTCATGTACCAGATTATAATCTGGTACATCTTCATCCGAGAAATTTCCGATTATAATTTGGTACATCTACATCGGAGAAATTTATTTAATGTGGATGAATTTATAAAGAAAGGGTAAATTTAACATTTTCATGTACCAAATTATAATTAAATGAATTACTCGAGGAAATTTTTTTAACAAGTTGGATTTTTATTTTGATTATTATTGAACTAGAATAAGGAAAGAAGACATATTAAAAATATCATTTACAATACATGAAGGTTATTATCATTTTTTAGTGGTGTTATTTAGCTTTACCAATGCACCTTTCACATTTCAAAGCTTAATAAGTTATATTTTTGCACTTAGTAGAGAGGTGCTATACACTCTAGTGTAAGGGAGATGTCACATAAGATAACATAAATGTCAGCTCATAAAATGAAATATTAAAACAAAATAAAAAGTAATTAAATAAATAAGGTTAGCTCATAAAATAAAAACTTAAAACAAAATAAAAAGTTATTAAATAAATCAATGTTCAAAAAAATAAGATCCTTTATAGACCCATCTTAAACCCTAATCTATCCAAGAGTGATCAAATTTTTTAAGCTGTAAATATTTTCTAGAAGTATAAAAAATTTAAGATGAAAAAAATACAACTCAAGAAATTGGATCCCTTTCTATACTTGATAAATTAGTATTTTTGATGATATATTAATCTAGAGAGAAAATCTTGGCAAGAACATGTACAACATGTTGATGGGGTATTAACAATATTGGAGGAACTATATGCCAAGCCTTCTAAGTGTGCCTTTGGGATTCACTGATTGAAATGTTTGGGTCATAATCTCATGAAGGTGTCAAAGTGGACCTTAACAAAATTATGGCTATTGTGGACAATTGACTAATTCTTAAAACCTTAAAGACTATACTAGAGGATTCTTAAGATTGGAATGCTAGTATAACAATTTAGTAAGAATTATGGTTAAATAGAAGCACCTTCGACAATTTATTAATTTCTACCTTTTGTACAACATGCTATCAAGTTTGATCCCCCAAGAGGGGATCTTTCAAGAAGTCTCACTTTAAAAGAATCCATAGATAACATATTGTTTTGTAGGTGTATAGTCCACCACCTTTCCTACATGGCTATGCCTACAATAATGGAGAAGGAGAATCCACCTATTGGCCTATGGTTACCATTATGGAGAGGTATGAAGGAAGGAAGATAAATCATGAGTATCAATTGAGATATTTGGAAAAGTCATTAATGTGGATGATTTTCATGTACTTGTCCCAAAATCTTGATGTTGTTAAGAGGGTGGAGACAATTTTTTAATGGACTAGTGGAATGATGATCATCATGTATTAGTGGATATTCACCTGAAACACCAATACATTGTAGTAGTACTTGACTTGACTTATTTTTTTTTTATATAATAGTTATGTGGTTCAAATATATTTGTTTGGCCTACTTGATCTTATTTATAGTAATGTTAAGTATTGCTGCAAGTTTACATGTTTATATTGTTTAAGTATATAATATATATAATTTGTTTCATTAATATTATATAATCATCGATATTGTATGATATTTTTTTACATTATTTACATCATATTAATTAGTATTGAATAATGATAAAAAAAATAGAATGGATACAAAACTACTAAATTAATACTAAATTTAATGAATATGAAATTACTAAATCACAGATAACAATAATAATACTTTAATATATGACAATAAAATTTATATATACTATTATTATAAGGAAATAGGATTATGTTGCATAGTGTTTTATAATGCAACTAAATACAAGAATAAAAATGATAAAAATAATGACTAAATAATAGCAATAAATATGCTACAAGGTGCCAACTATTAATGACTAATTTAATTATTAAATGTACTACAAAATTGTGACTATTAGTGACCAAATAAACAACTAAATGCACTACAAGATACTAACAATTAATGACAAAATAAATGATTAAATGTATTACAAGATCATGAATCAAGTCAACAAATTAATGACTAAGCTAGATACCACTAAAAGTTATTCACATGAAAAGACTCGAAATATGGTACCATTAGTCACTACCTCAAAAATAATAGTTAATATGCAAATTGTAGTTGTTTTTTAGTGGTAAATTTGTCATTTTGTACTAGTGTATATATAACTAGGTCCAACAATAGTACTTAGCACAACTTCTCAAGACTCTAACTAAGCAGGCTCAATTATTCCCTTACTTCTACTATCTCACTACCCAAGTACTATAGAGTGAACTTCCCAATTGTTGTGCCCAATGCCACTATAGCAAAAAGATAATCAAGGGGTATGTATAAGGGCTACAAGGTTCTCGAACCAAGTGAAACCTCTCCCTATATAGTATTTCTCAACTATAGATTTACCCTTTGAATGATAAATAATTGTATTCATTATAGATATTGGAACATGTTTTTAGCTTTTAAAAAAAATAACTAAAAATTTGATTTAACACTAGCGTTATACCTTGATAATAGAATACGAAAATTAGAATAAAAAAACATAATACAACCAAATTTTGGATATTATATAGTTGGGTGAGACGATTTATCACAATTTTTAACTATACTTGACAGGCAAACAAAATAGCTTGTGACGGGCATTTTTGCCCGTCAAATTCCAACTCTGGCTAGGGTTACTGAGTGGTTGCTGGACGGAACCCACTGATTAGAATTTCAAATGAAGGACACCCGGTTACAATGAAAACTTGAAACGTTTTCAGCATTTTAAGCTAAATTCTAAGCCAAATTTTGAAACGTTTTCTGCATTCTAAGCCAAATTCAAATGCTGATGGTCTCCTGTCCGGAAATGTTAGCTATATTTGATAAAAATGGGTAAATTGGCCCATCACAAGCAATTCACCAATTTTGCAAGCTTTATCTTCAGGTGGGCCAGCTAATTACACAGCTTGGAAGCTTATCTGGATTCCCAAACAAAAGAATTATCTGTTTGAACGTAGAATTTTGATGAGGGCAAATTAAATCTACGTATCACTAAAAACCTTTTCCGAATAAATGGGCCCTTAGATTATAGATACTTTGGGCCTTTTGATTTTAAATGACACGAGGGTTTTGAATATCCGTCCCTCACCCAAGTCCCTACGGATATCTTTGAAACGGGGATTTCTTATTTTCTTGTCTTTGAAACCGGGATTTCTTGAAGGTCGGCTTCATCTAGATAAATGACGATGACTTTTTATGTAAATGACGATGACTTTTTCATTTTTCAAGTGAGTTTTGTTAGAATTCGGTAGAAAAAATTGCAACCTTTGTTTTACTCAGAGTTTTATATATTTGGTTGGTTACATTTACAGAAATAATTGCCTCAGAGAGCTAGAATGGTAAGAATTGAACTTCTTTAATTTTGATATCAAACTCCAACTAAACTATCTTATGAACTAAATTAATATTAATTAAATCAGATGATGGTTAATTATTTTAATTAGTTTATTGTATTTTTCTAAAATATTAGTTTTCTAACAATAACATGTATTTACCACTATTTTCCATTGATATAAAATGATAATAAAAATACTTTTATGTCCAATACACAAAGTATATGTTTTCAATCTCTGTCATAAATGAATCACTATTAGAGCTCCAAATATTATTCATAAATAGATCAATATTGCACTTACAAACATTTTGTTTTCTTTGTCAATGTAACATATGTAAATAATAATCAATATAACTAATAAACAAGAGCCACGAGGTGGCAATGTCTTTGACATTGCTAAAAGTTCTTGCTATAGAAGCAAGTGTGATGTGGCTCAACTTTGTTGGATTGAAGAAATGCAGCTTGACTTTCATGTTATTTAATAATTGCAAAGATCTATACCAATGACAAGAAGGAAAGTAGAGCTAGTTGTTTTCGACTAGCCCTAATCTCCCCAACTAAAGCTATAGGAAAAAAACCTAGAAGAAAAACATCTAATCTCCTTTGCTTTACATTAAGGTCTAGTTGCTTCAGTCTCAACCATATGCTTCCAACTTTGCTTAACCTCTCACTAGATCATGGTGAAATGTTGATTCTCAACCATAGAATAAGTGGAGATAACCATTCCAAACACCTAGAAATAATTTGGAAATTAATGCAACACAAATAATGAAATGGACTTTACATCTATTCCAATCCATGAATGTTTTAGTTAAACATTGGCCTATGATAAATATATATATAATGATTATAATACCCTCAATGTCTTATGTTATCACTGGAAAATTACCAAAGGTTGTGAAGGCTTATTCCCAAGTAACAGCAAAACCACTTTTAAAGAGAGACAACTCGCTTTCTCCTCTTTCGAGAGGGATCTCTCACAAAATATTAACTAGGCCAAATATGTACAAGTAAAAATATGTCTAGTTTGTAAGGTTGGTTGAAAGTGAACACAGGTCCATTGGGCTATGGAGTCGAGATATGAAATATAGCTAACAAAACTATATGCATGGTGATTTTAACACAAAGGCAAGATAGCTACTCAGTCGCAGTCAAAATTTAATTGTCTGGTGGATAATGAAAAACATGAACAGACCATCAACACGGAGCATTAGGAAATGAATTTTGTATTAATTTTAGAAGAAATGTTTTGTGGACCTCTGAAAAGAACAACTAGAGCATGCTAACATGGATTCTAAAACTGTTATACTCTCATTTCAGAAGTGAAAGAAAACATAATGAACAGATAAATTGGAAAACCATTCACATGGGAAAGGAAAATACAGACTGTAACATAGAATAATGCATGAATCTCTGGAAAAAACACCAACTTCAGCTCTGCAATTTTATTAAGAAACACTTGAAAAAATACAACTCCAAAATTACTTGGGTTCCAACCCTTTCTCCCTCTGCAGGAGGTAAATTTATAATGTCTTAAACCTCCTAGACTGACTTTATAATCAAAAGTAGTTACAAACCGAAGAATAAACTTCTAACAAACTCGGATGTGGCATATTCACCACGATGTACATAAAACAGAAATAAACTGCAGATCATTGAAAATAGGCTTAAAAACCTTTTTTGTATATCTCAACTGATGACAGCTCTACAAAATATGAGAGAGGTGACTGCGAATAGGTATGTCTTGAAGAAAACTCCCCTTGCTATCTTCCTTGATATATTTTAGGCTGTAATTTTAATTTGTTTGATCCATACATTTGAATTGATTTCCACAACTCAGATCCGGGCAAATCTGCCATGATCATATCGTGAGCTAGAACTCTGAGCTCCATGTTATCTGAATATGTAAGATTAGGCACCCTGGTACATCCAATTTTGATATCAAATAATGCTTCGAATTCCCTAGCCAATTTATCGAACACAATAGGGCCCGACAAGGCGTGTTGCATATCCCCAAATTTGCTGTGATCAGACCTACAAAGGACCAATTTTTCCAGATACTATTCCTGAGTCAACAAGGGTCCTCTTTCCTCCCAAAATAAAGGAATCCCTTTGTTTACTAGTGGTCTAGACAAACTGATCACTTCTTCTACTCTACGATTTATGATGTCTATCTTGGCTTGCACAGTCTCCAACATTCTTTGTTTTCCAATAAATCCCCTGGCCCAGGAGACCACAACAACTTTGTCCTGGATAGCCATTCTTCGGATAAAGTACTCAAAAAGTTAACAACATTTTGAGCTACCTGTATTGGTTTTTTATGCAATGCATGTTTTACTATCACAACATTTTTCTTGGAAGACACCAAAGCATCCTCCTGGTCAACAACATAATCTAGATACAATCTGGATTTACTTGCCTCTTTAATGATCTCATCCCATATCATGTGTCTGGCCCCCTGCAAGGCCATTTGGCCAATCACTTGCTTGCTTAATTTGGCATTTTGGTTTATCAATTCCTGACATTTTCCTCTAAATTCTTCTTCTCTTCTTCCTTTTTCAAAGCCATGTGTTCTAAATTCTTGTTTTGTTGCTTTAATCCTATAAGCTCTACATCCCTTAGCTTTACCTATGACATAGCATTAGATAAGGATGACCCGAAAACAAGATCTTTGCTACTCTATGACGTTAACATGAATTGCATAAAGAGCATGAATGAAGCTCACAAATCCATAAGAAGAGAACCAAACAGCATAGACAATATGCACATAAAGACAACAAGTTGATAACGGAGTTCGTCCAGGATGGACTACGTCTCCGGGCCTGCTTCTCAATAGGAGGAGCGATCTATAATCTCAGCATAAGGCAAAATACATGGCAATGATACAATGATACCTTGGCGACAATGGTCAGGAAGAGAACCGTTGCCCAAAACACAACAAGACTGCTTCCAGCAACTCCGAAGCCTGAAGACGGTGTAAAACGAGTATAAACACTCGTACCTTTCTCCTGCAGAGCTACGCAATCTCCCTTCTCTCCTTTAGCTACAAAGTCTCCACTCTAAAGAATACTAGTAAATGAAAATTAAGTGGGTTTATATAGGCTTGGCTTGCCCCACTCCACATTCTCCTCATGATTCTTTAGTTACAACAAATTTTGCCCAAGAAGGCATATGGTTCCAACTCCCCACACTTGGTTAGGCTCTTCTTAAATTATGTAGTTGACATAGTTACAACTATGCCAACCACATTTTATATTTTTAGAATATTACAATAAAATTCTTTTCCCCCAAAACCACATGGTTCATTGAACCCACAATATGGTTTTTTTTAAACAAATTTGTTATAACATAACTTGTTTTTAGACCCACTTATAACCCATTTTCTATAGTTTATAATTCGACATGTGCTGAAATAGAGTGCGAGCACCCGTGCTGGTCGGAGCTCCCGGTCACGCTGGAGGAAGAACTAAGGTCGGGGCTAAGCTCTGGCTCCTTTGGGGCTCGAAATGCCACTTTAAATAAATTCATCTCCATACATTATACAAGGAACACTACCAGCATAGTTGGTAAAGGTGTAGAGACAGGGTATGGGAGGTCAGGAGTTCAAAACCGGCGGAGCAGCAACATTTTGGTGAACTTCAATCAATATTGGCCAATCCGGTGCTGCCACGTGGCAGTTCCATATTGGTCCACCTCAACGCCCAGTCAGCTACCAACTCATCTTCCGTACTTCCAACTAAGTTGCGCAGTCACCTTCGTACTGACACGTGTCACATTCGGATTGGTCCGTACTACTGACTGGATTGCCACCTCATCGTTCGTACATGACACATGTCACATCCTGATTGGACCGTATTGCCACCTATCTGTTTGTACAACTGCCATGTCATCCATCTGTACTGTATGGATGCCACGTGTCACCCTGCTAGTGGTGCCACGTGGCACCCCCATTTTGCCAAATCTGCCTATTTTATCAATACAACAGAATGCGATAACTTTCTCATACGGAGTCCGTTTTAGGTGAAACGAACGCCGTTGGAATCATCTCGACGAGCCCTTTGATCTAACGCTAGTTTTTCTGAGATTGGAGGACTTAAAAAAAATTTCCTTCTTGGATCCTCCTGGATCATTCCTCCCCACTAAGAAGCTTTTGGCCTCCAAAATCCTGTACTAATCAACAGATAGGTGAGGTAATTGCTCCCTCACTTTCTCCTTCTCGATCCACTTGGCTTTGCTTGGATGAGTGCCTCTGATGCCCACTCGAAGATAATCAACATCACCTCTGTGAGAAGTCCTTGTCCTTCTGTCCAAGATGACATCTTCCTTTAGCTCATCCATGTACTCAGGAGCAAATCCATCAACTGATGGCAATGAGACATTCTCCCTTTTATCCATGATCATGGGAGGCTCATAGAGTTTCAAGTTCTCCACATTCACTACTGAGTAGATCTGCATGTATGGCGGTAGCTCTAAGCGAAAGGCATTCATCCCAATCTTCTCCAAGATGGTGAAGGGACCATATCTAATGGGCTTGAGCTTCTTTCCTTCTCCTTTCATCCTCTCCTTGCTGATGTGAAGCCACACTTGATATCCTACCTAAAACTGATGATCAACTCTATGCTTGTCATGGCGAGTGTTGGGCAATAGGGTAGACCCGGGTTTAATCCTTTTATGTCGCACCAACAAAAGACCCACAGTGTTGGCCCTTTCGGCAACAACCTGCGCGCAGGTGGCAGTCTCACCTGAAACAGCTATGGGGTGCCGCAGAATCAGGTTTCTGCAAGCAGAGAGGGATATTACTGTACCTTAGCCTTTAATAACTTATTAATCAACAACTACACAGCTTTGTCCTTCACAACTTCGCAGATAGATAAACAACCGTGACTTGCTTAACCCACTACAGGGAATTCATAGTGAAGCTTGTTATTAGCAGTGATCTAAGTTATCAAATGTATACAGTTATTAATGCATAAAATACAACAGAAAGAGAAACAACACAAGAAACCACAACACCAGATATAACATGGTTCACCCCCAGTGTAGGGGTTACATCCATAAACTGTGTTTTATTCAACTTGCTACAAAACCACAGTTTGATCTGCGCACTCAGCTGCAGATCCCTTCAGTCCTTAACAGCTGCGCACACAGCAGCAGGCCTCTACGCACACAGCTGCAGATCTTTCCTTAATCTTCTTACAAAACCCTCTACGCACATAGCTGCAGAGGTCATCCACGCACACAGCTGGGACTTAACCTTTCCTTACAAAATCAGCCTTAGCCTCGCCTTAATCTTTCTTGCATCATAAAACCTAATCTTTCTTATTTACACAAGTGCCTATTTATAACGCACTGTTTACAAAAACATGGATTCAATACCATGGGCACCCAAAACCCTAAACCCTAGTCTTAAGCCACGAGTTTATTACAATAGAGGACTTTGACTCAACCCCCGACACCCCTAAGACTATTTCAAGTCAAACCCGCAGAGTTACCCATCTTAAGGACCGTTGAGGTGCACGCCCTAACAGGCCCCTAAGACTCACCAGTGTCCCGTCCCGGGGCACTTATCTGCTCGGTTGGTGGTAAAATTTGCTTGGCGAAGACATTGTGTGCTGGTTCCTGGAGTCCTTCCTGCTAGTTGCCGGCTTCCTGCTTCTTTTTGTTGCTTGATATTGATGCTGAATAAGGCCTTGTGGATCCATCTGCAACCCCATCCTTTGGTCGGGTTGGCGACACTTAACCAGCCGTAGCTTGGGGTCCCCTGGAATTGTGTGTCACGCTGCATAAGACACACAACTGCCATGGTTCTGCTATGTCGGAAGATTTCAGGGTGGGGCTCGCCAGAGTCATTTGGCGAGGTCTTATCGCCTTCGTGGCTCCATGTTAGAGCAAATTTGTGCCTGCCTTCGCCTGAATTAGAGCAAACTTCTGCCTACCTGTGTACCTAAGTCGAATACGACTGTACTGGCAGATTACTCAAAAGGTTCTGCAGACCTCTCTCTCTGAACTCTCGTACCAGCTCCTGGACTTCACAATTGTTTGACATGGCTCCAGTAGAGAAAACTCTAAGAAGTGCTTCCAGGAAGATTTCACAAGCCAATGTAGCTTACTTATAGAATTCCGTTACAGAATCTGTCATCATAGTGTAGTAATGACATCAAATCTGCTTGAATACCAGAAATATCGTCACACCCATCCTGAGATTTTCCCGAAATCTCATAATTATGGTTATGAAGAGTAGCTCACGTGCCGCCGCCGTCAAATGTATTTTGTCCCATCCATCTCATACTAGGATGCGACACAGTTCCAACCTATGACATAACAACCACTTTCCACTTCGACACAGGATGAACCTGCGTCCCTTGACCAACCTTTGGCTTCCCATACTTTATCCTTCAGATTACGACATTCCACAGTGTGGCGAGCAGCTATGCTGGGTACGTAGACTTTTCTTTCTTGGTGCTACCTTCAATTCTGAGGACTTGGCCTGTCCCTGTACTTCTTTAGATGACTCCCATTTATCATAGAAGGAAAGAGTTCTCCATTTAACTTAGCTAGTTGGACTGCGCCCCCATCAGTAACTTTTTGTACTATATACAGTCCCTTCCAATGTGTCTTAAACTTTCTGGGGAACTTCATGAATTTGCTATCATAGAGGAGCACAAGATCACCCTGCTGGAATTGTTTCTTCTCAATGTGTCTATCATGCCACGCTTTTTCTCGAGCTTTCTGCACCTGTTGCTGGAAACCTACAATAAATCTATCCTCCTCGAGTTCTAATATCTGTTTCAGTCTCTCTATTATTATGGCTGGATCATCCATCTCAGTGAAAGCAGATATTCTGAGGCTGGGAACAATGTATTCCATGGGCATGACGGCTTCTTTCCCATAAACTAATCGGAAAGGTGTATGGCCTGTCAACTTTTTGCAAGTAGTTCTGTAAGCCCATAGCACTGCTGGAATGCGAAGGTCCCAATCATTTCTGTTAGCATTACAAATATTTGTCAAAGCATGCTCCAGGATCTTATTAAAAGCTTCGACAGTCCCATTTGCTTGTGGATGATAGGATGTACTTTTCTGATGGTATACTTGAAATTATTCAGTCAGCACTGCAATAGTTTTATTTAAGAAATGTGATCCTTGATCGCTCATAAGGATGCGAGGACACCCAAACCTGGACAAGATGTGATCGAAGATGAATTGTGCAGCTGTAGCAGCGCTACAGTTCTTGACCGGTTGGGCTTCAGCCCAACGGGTAAGGTAGTCAGTTGTTGTAATAATATATCTCGCGCCAGACTTCTTCGCAGGGGGGTTGACGGGGCCGACAAAGTCAATAGCCCATTTGTCAAAAGCTTGTAAGGTTACCTGTGGAACTAGGGGCATTTCATCCAGCTGAGATGGTTTTCCTGTCCTCTGACAGACGTCGCAGCTGTGGTAATATTCTCTTGCATCCTTGTGAACGGTGGGCTACCATAAGCCGGCTGTCAAAATCTTCTGTGCGGTGGCGTTCCCTGCATAATGACCTCCTGCTGCGCCAGAATGTGCCTCGGCCAGAATCAGGGGTCGTTCATGCTCCAAAACACACCTGCGCAGTATTTCATCTGGTCCCATCTTGTACAGCTGGCCGGCTATTAGGGTGAAGTCCGTTGCTCGCACTACCAGCTGCTTTTTCTGTTGTGTTGTCATTTCAGCAGGTGGAAACCCTGTAGACAAGTACTGAGCAATATCCTGGAAGTAGTCATCGACTATCTGGATGGAAAACAGCTACGCGTTAGGGAGGCCCTCATCCAAACTGGTGGGTTCTTCACCCGACTCGAGCCTCGACAAGTGGTCAGGTCCTAGGTTCAGTCTCCCAGGCTTAACTCTGATTTTGAAGTCATATTCTTGGAACATAATCAACCATCTGCATATTCTTCCTCCTAGCATAGGCTTATTAACCAAATATTTCAAAGCAGAATGGTCAGTAAACATATTAAAATGAGATCCTAGCAGATAATGTCGAAACTTCTGTAGTGCATACACCATAGCAAGGCCTTCTCGCTCGGTTGTAGTATAATTTTTCTCTGCAGTGGATAATTTTCTACTGGCAAAAGAAATAGGGTGGTCGATCTGACCTGCGCCTGGTTGAGCCAATACCACCCCTAGAGAAATGGAGGATGCGTCGACATGCACATGAAATTCTTTGTTCCAGTCAGGAAATACTAGAATAGGGGCAGTGACCATTTTTTCCTTCAAAATATCTAAGCTTGCCTGGTACTCCGGTGTCCATTCGAACTTATTATCTTTCTTCAATTGTCGTTCCATCGGAGCGGTAATTTGAGCATATCCTTGGATGAATTTCCTGTAGTAACCAGTGTGACCGAGTGTCGTACGTAGTTGTTTGACGGACTTCGGGGGTGGCAGATTTACAATAATAGCTATCTTCGCAGGATCCATCATCAATCCCTGCTTACAGACAACATGACCAAGGAGAATTCCAAAAGGGGCACAAAAAATACACTTTTTTAGATTCAAAGCAATCTGGTGCTGTCTACACTTGTTTAACATAAGTCTCAAACTAGTGAGGTGGTATTTTACTAGCCCAAAAATAGTCCAATCATCAAAATAAAATTCTAAGAATTTATGTATATATTCCTTAAACGCAGAGATGACGACTCTAGAAAATATAGCCGGTACATTCTTCAGCCCAAAGGGCATGACAGTATGCTGAAAGGATCCCATTTCGGTAGAAAATGTTGTCTTATGTCGGTCTTCTGGAGCAATTCGGATCTGATGGTAGCCAGAAAACCCATCAGTGAAAGAGTATATTTCTTGACGTCCAACATTGTCAAGCACTTCGTTTGTAAAGGGGGTAGGAAAGGGATCATGCAGACAGGCATCATTTAATTTCCTGAGGTCGACACAGATGCGGATTTCACCCTTAGTCTTCTTCTCCTGGACCACCATAGGACCGACCCACTCAAATTCTTCAACAGGCTCAATTATTCCTGCAGCGAGCATCTTATCTAGCTCCACCTTAACCTTTTCTTTATAATTCGAATTCACTCTATAAGGCCGCTATTTCACAGGTTTTGCATCAGGTTTCAAAGGGATCTTCATTACGCCAATATCACCCAAGATACCCTTCATTTCGTAAAAATTTGTTGGAAAGAGATCTTGGTACTCATGGAGAAGTTGGGTTACCTTGCTGACCATTTCATCATCCCAATAGTCACCGATTGTGGCGAGCTTAGGCTGTTCTTCGGATCCAATGTTAACTGTGCGTGTCTTCAGGGGCTGATTTACTGCCGGGGCTACGATGGCTGGTCCTTGCACATCGCAGCATCCTTCTGAATCAGGGATAGCGATATTGCGCGGGTCCTCATCCTCCTCAATGGAGAAATTATAACATTCTAGGGCGTGGGCTTACTGCACTGTCCAATCCGGTCGCTGTTCTACTAGTTCTCGGTCATTAAAGACCTTGGTATGGATGATCCTGATAGCTGCGTCTAGAGCTGGGAAGACATCATTAGTAGAAAAAGTGTGTATAAAACTATGGGCAAGACAGTCCCAACTTACAGTATCTAGGCGGAGCTCAGCTTCCTCATACCAGGTCTGAGCTATCGGTGCCAGTGTATGGACGAATCTATGTGCCCATTCATTCTGAGGTATAGACCTCCACGCCTCATAGCAGTTTGCCAAATGTGCTTGTGGACTATATTTTCCATCAAACTTGCTTCGCACCTCCTCAGGCTGGTCCTTAAATCTCAGCCGAAGGAGCCTCTGACAGGCTTCCCAGCTAGGAATATGTGGCTTATGGCTCTTCCACCATCTGGCTGCTGTGACTCTGAGTGCTGACTCCATAGAAGTCATTTTCTGTGACTCAGGTATCTGACCTGAGAATTGTACGATAAATGGGTCAGGGTCTGTCGAACCATCAAAAGTAGGGAGAGCACTTGGTTGTGAGCTGAGCCATCTGTCCATGGAGCTCATATAATCAGTTCTGCCAACTCTCTAAGTCATCCTCTGAGTTGGTCATACAGGAGCTACCAAATTCCCAACCTGCGGTAGGAGGATCCTCATAACCTCCGTCCTGCGCGGTGATAGTGTAGATGGGCTCCACATCATCCTGATCCTTTTATCGGAGTGGTTCTATGTACCGTTCCCATTGTGAGGGATCCAGGGGTAGGATGACTCTCAAGTCTTTCCCTTCGAAGATCATCTGTCTCTTCTTTAGGTTAATAACTGCAGCATTTTCCATTTCCCATTCAATTCCTAACAAGGTTGGGTAGGGGTCGTTGTCATCAATGATCTCAATTACTTCGAATTCCACGACAGTACTGACCCCGGAAATATTTGTTTGGACACTTAGGAAACTTCCTAGAGGCACAATCCTTTGCTGGTTAGCTAGCCACAACTGGATAGGGGACCAGGCGAGGGGGGGTTTTCCCATGTGTTCCTAGGTTTGTTTAGTTGACACATTTACGTCAGACCCTAAGTCCAAGATAACATCAGTCAGATTATATGCCCCTATATGAGCATTCAATCTCATCTCCCTGCCGGTTCTGTTCACTCGATGAACAGTTTTGTCTTGAGCAGAACTGTGCTGAGGTCCGCAGGAAGCAATGACTTTCTGTAGCTCAGTCAGAGCATCCTGATCTCTTAACAATTTGAGGCAACTCTGTAAAAAGGAGGATAGGGTACTTACATTATCCTGCGGGGCTTCCTGGGTCCGCGAAGATAGTTGCTGAGGTTGTGCAGGTGCAACGGATGTGCTAGGGCCAGCAAAATCTTTCTTAACTTCCATAAATGTCTCTCTTTCTCTTGTGATATCAAATGCTGGGATTTTCACAGGAGCCTTACGAACCCGAGCATCGGCAGGCTGTGTTTCTGTATCCTGTGGGTGTGTTGTAGCTCCACTCCATGTGACAACATTGATATTTGCGGCAGTTCTGGACTCAACTGAAATCATCTGGATATTCCGCGTAGGGGCACTCTGTCGGGCCTGAATCTTAGCTATGAGCTATGGGCACTGCTCAATCACATGATCTACCGCGCGGCAGTACCGACATGTTGTATTGGGGTTCTGACAGTCGTGAGCCAAATTCCTAGCTTGGTTATAATTGTAACATACCAACTGGCCTCGACCTCTTCCGGCCATACCACCACGGCCTCTAGAAGAACCTCTACCAGAGGCACCCCCCTGGTAACCATAGCTATCACTACTTGGGCCTTCATTGCGCACCCGGTAGGCATCATAGGTGCGGCACTCATCCTCATTATGACCTATGGACTTGCAGAAATTACAGTAGGGGTTCTTAGGTCCCTGTCCGTACCGTTGCAGTAGGTAACAGTTCTCGAGTCGGTGCTGACCTGTTGTTCGGCAGAGCTCACAATATAGGACTTGTGGTGAAAATGGGTCTGGCGCACCTGTATGCAGGTACTTGCTTGCCAGAGGGCACCGTTCCTTGTCGTGACCTTCAGTCCGACATTGCGTACACCACACCTCTTCGTGATCAGGTATTCCCTTTTTCATCTCGCAAAGTTCCAGGGCCATCGCTGCTAGCTGCGCTTGGATTTGAGCAATACTAGGATCATCTCCGACGGGGGCAGTCTCCAGCTTCATTGAGATTTCCAGAGCCTCTTGCTGGTCAGCAACCTTCTGTTGCATGAGCGGAGTTCTGATATGTGGTAATAATGCCGCGATAAACCATTCCTTGTGCTACGCAGGACTAATGGTAAAGCTGACTTGGTCTAGGAGAAATTTGAATCTCTGGTCAAAGTCCCACACAGATTCGCCACGCCGCTGTTGAATCTCTTTGAGTTCGGTGATGCTCTGCGATTCCAATTTAGGCTTTTTAAATTCTTTGGTTATGGCTTCCTTAATCTCATCTAACGTAGGGCTCTGAGTACTGGAGAACTTCATGAACCAGGTCAAAGCCCTGTCCCGAAAAGAAGTAATGAGCTGCGCGGCTCTCACATCTGGGTCTGTAATTTTCTTCGCATTCCATACTGCTTCACATAAAAACCAAAACTGTTCGGGGTCCTCTGATCCCGTGCCTTTGAAGATGGGGAGCTTAATGTCATCAACCAGGTGGGCCATGGCAGTTCTGGGAGGGGGACAGGACGTTGATGGGGAGGGATTTACAGGGACAGATTGGCCTATGGCCGGAATACTTAGACTTGGTTGACTGTCATACTGCGACGGAATTTCAGGGGTAACAGGGCTTCGCTGCGGGGTGATAGGAGGGTTTCCAAGCGAAGGGATTTCTTCAGAGCCTGACTCTTCAGAATTGACGGGGGAAGACGCGGTAGCCTGACCTAAGGAATAGGAGTCAAAATCTCTTTTGTACCTTTTTCCACTTCGCAGCAAACCACTTTGCTCATCGAAGGTATTATCACTTGCAAACATATGTTAGTACTACTAAGCTAGCAGTCTGATTCAAACCACAATATACCCTTTTCAGCCAATAGTATTTTAATCCGCAAGCTTAATGAATTCAAAAACTTACCACGGGGACCTTTGAAGAACTGTCGTTCAGCTTCGCTGAAGGAGGTACTTGCGTCAATGGCAAACTCTGTCACGAAGGCTTCCAATGTGCGCGCCATCCAGAAATCAACAGCGCGGGATACCTCGTTGTTCACGTGTTGCACAAGATTGACCCTTGTGGGGGTCCACGTGGGAACCCGTCGAGCTTGGCAGTTCGTCCTTCTTTCTATTAACCTAGACAACCACTGGTGCAACTCTATGTGGATACTACCAAAGAAAATTTCATAAGCATCACAAAAAACATACCTTTGTAAAAAGTCACGTGCGCTACAACGCGGATTTGTGTTCTCTTGTTGCGCAAATTACAGATAAGTCTCAGCAAACCAATCACCGATTTCCGTCACAGAGGGCCTCCGGAACATAGCCCTCGAGGTATGACATAAACCCCTCTTGAGCAGATACTGAGTTCAACCGACAACGGAACCAATTTGTTGGGCAATAGGGCAGACCCGGGTTTAATCCTTTTATGTCGCACCAACAAAAGACCCACAGTGTTGGCCCTTTCGGCAACAACCTACACGCAGGTTACAGTCTCACCCGAAACAGCTATGGGGTGCTGCAGAATCAGGTTTCTGCAAGCAGAGAGGGATATTACTGTACCCTAGCCTTTAATAACTTATTAATCAACAATTACACAGCTTTTTCCTTCACAACTTTGTAGATAGATAAACAACCGTGACTTGCTTAACCCACTACAGGGAATTCACAACGAAGCTTGTTATTAGCAGTGATCTAAGTTATCAAATGTATACAGTTATTAATGCATAAAAGACAACAGAAAGAGAAACAACACAAGATACCACAACACCAGATATAACATGGTTCACCCCCAGTGTAGGGGTTACGTCCACAAACTGTGTTTTATTCAACTTGCTACAAAACCACAGTTTGATCTACGCACTCAGCTGCAGATCCCTTTAGTCCTTAACAGCTGCGCACATAGCAGTAGGCCTCTGCGCACACAGCTGCAGATCTTTCCTTAATCTTCTTACAAAACCCTCTGCGCACACAGTTACAGAGGTTGTCCACGCACATAGCTGGGACTTAACCTTTCCTTACAAAATCAGCCTTAGCCTCGCCTTAATATTTCTTGCATCATAAAACCTAACCTTTCTTATTTACACAAGTTCCTATTTATAATGCACTGTTTACAAAAACATGGATTCAATACCATGGGCACCCAAAACCCTAAACCCTGGTCTTAAGCTGCGGGTTTATTACAATAGAGGACTTTGACTCAACCCCCGACACCCCTAAGACTATTTTGAGTCAAACCCGTGGAGTTACCCATCTTAAGGACCATTGAGGTGTGCGCCCTAACAGCGAGCCTTGTACTGGGCTTGACTCTTCTCCAACTGCTCTTGCATTGCTTGATGTACCTGTTGAACTCTCTGAATGAACCTACGAGCTTTGTCTTCATCCTTGGAAGTGCTTGAATCAACCTCTCTCCCATAAGTCAAGTCCAATGGATTCTTTGGCAATTACCCAAAGCATGTCTCAAATGGCGAGCTCTGAGCGGAAGAATGCATAGCCCTGTTGTAGGCATGCTGCACATACTGGATCTGCTCATCCCATAACTTAGGATGCTTGTTGCAATAACCTCGAAGCAAATGAACAACTGTCCTGTTGACTACCTCTGTCTGTCCGTCGGTATGTGGATGGAAAGCGGCGCTCCTATTCAGCTTGGTGTCCATCATACACCATAATTTTGTCCAAAACTCTCCAAGGAATTGGGAGTCCCGATCCAAGATAATGGACGTAGGGAGTCCAAAGTGAACCCATACATGCTGAAAGAAAAGAGAAGCAGCCTGCTCTGTAGTGACCTGCTTTTTACATGGCATAAGAATACACCTCTTGCTAAACCTATCCACGACCACATACAAATAGTCATGACCCCTCCTAGACATAGGAAACCCCCCCACAAAATCCATGGAAATTCTTTCCCAAGGATGGGAAGGAACAGGAAGTGGTGAGTACAGCCCCAATTTTCTATTAGTGGGCTTACAAGTAGAGCACATCACACACCCCTTTACATATTTGGTTACAATGTCTTTCATGCAAGGCCAATACATGAGTCTTTGCAAATGGGCCAAAGTCTTACCTACCCCAAAATTCCCTGATACAAGAGAAGTATGAGCTTCTCGTATTACATGGACCCTTTCACTGATAGGAACACATAACTTGCCCAAATGATAGAGAAAATTTCCCTGCAAATAGTAGTCTTCCACCTATGTGCCATTGGTTAACTTCTCATAAATCTCCTTGAAATCATCATCAGTAGCATACTGCTCAATATAACTTTCATGGGACAAAGAAGCATTTTTCAAAACAATAGATGCAACAATAGGAGGTCTAGAGAGCATATCTGCCACTTTGTTACTAGTACCCTTCTTGTACTTGATCACTAGATGGAATTGTTGAAGGAATCCCATCCACCTGAAATGACGAGCTTGCTAGAGCTTAGTCTGGGACTGGAGATACTGCAAGGGCTAATGCTCGGTATGGATGATCGTCTCCTTACCCATCAAGTAGTGTTTCCACTTCTTGACACTTTGAACCAAAGCATACAACTCTTTGTCATAGGTGGGGTAGTTGATCACTGCTTGAGTAAAAGTCTCTGAATGGTAGCAAATAGGCTTGCGGTGTTGCATCAATACTGCCCCCATGGCATATCCACTGGCATCTGTCTCTATCTCAAATGGTTGTTTCAAATTAGGCAAGGCTAGGACTGGGGCGGTGCCAATCTTTCCCTTCAATGTGTCGAAGACTTTCTGTTGCTTACCTCCCCACTGGAAGGCTTTCTTTACACTTGTTAAGGCATGCAAAGGAGATGCTATGTATGAGAATTTCTGAATGAACCTCCTCCAATATTGAACAGCTCCTAAAAAGCTTCTCACTTCAGTAGTGTTAGTAGGCTTAGGCCAATTGACAATTACAACAACTTTTGAAGGATCAATTTTTAAATTTCCACCTCCTACAATATGACCCAAGTAAACTAATGAAGTTTTGCCAAATTCACAATTTGACAATTTTACATACAATTTCTCCTTTTTCAAAGTATCTAATACTTTCTTTACATGCCCCACATGTGCTTCCCAAGTTTTGCTAAAGACCAAGATATCATCTAAGTATACAATGACAAAATCATCTAAGAATGGCCGGAAAACATCATTCATTACCCGCATGAAGGTTGCAGGTGCATTGCAAAGCCCAAAGGGCATCACCAACCACTCAAATAGACCTTGCTTGGTCCTGAAGGCCATCTTCCACACATCACTTTCTGCAATTCTGATCTGGTGGTAGCCACTGCACAAATCCAACTTGTTAAAGAACATAGCATATTTCAACTGGTCGAGCAAGTCATCTATGCGAGGAAGCGGGTATCGATTCTTGACCGTGATCTTGTTGAGAGCCCAATAGTCAACGCACATCCTCCATGTGCCATCTTTCTTCATCACCAACACAATCGGAAAACCACATGGAGAGGAGTTGGGTCTGATTACTCCTTGGTCCAACAAGTCTTGAACCTGCTTCTTAATCTCTGCCATTTCAACTGCGGACAACATGTACATGCCCACATTAGGAAGAGGGGCATCCTGCTGGAGATGGATCTCATGTTGAATCTCCCTTTTGGGAGGCAGACCTGTAGGTTCCTAAAATATTTCATCATAGTTAGCCACAATATCAATCATAGCCTTTTTATGAGAAGGATCACAACCTTTGAAAGCATCGGATGCCTCAGCATCTTTTTCTCTCAAAACCATGAGCATGTATCTCTTATTAGTGTTGATGAGCTGCTTCATCTATCCTGCACTAACAAGAGTGGTGTTAGCCTTCATACTGTGAGCTCTCACAATGTACTCAACCCCATTTTTGGTGAGATGGTACTTGTTCTCATGACGGAAGAATACTGCTTTTCGATCATACAAGTATGGGCTTCCCAATATGATACCGCAGATGTCAAGAGGAACAACATCTAATTCCACCTCATCGATCAACTTTGAAGCAATATCAAACCTTAACCTACATTGCTTAGTCACCTGTAGCTTAGCATTATCACATACCCATCTAAGAGGATAAGGCTTGGGGTGAGGTTTAGTCTGTATTCCCAACTTCTTAACAACTGATTATGAGATCAAATTTACTTGAGAACCTGAATCAAATAATGTTTCAATCTTTGTATGCTTAGACACAACTCTAATGTGAAACAACTCACTTATTCGTTTATCATTTTCTTTAGAAACATGAGTAGAACTTGAACCAGTATGAGGAGTTTTGTTACCTTGCATTCCCAAGGCTGTAATCCTGGTTTCGTCACCTGAGTCGGAACCCAAATCTCGTTGTGTTGTTGCAACGGTCCTTTTCTTCTTTTTTCCTCCATAATGCTTTGGCCTTTGTTCAGGATGCAACTTCCAACAACCTTAATCATCATGCCCATCAGTGTCGCAATGTTTGCAATGGAGCTTTCCTCCTTCCTTCTGGGCAGTAGATGTCTTCTTGCTCTTGTCTTTCTTTTTGGACTTGTGGTTGTTGTTGGGCTTGAAAGGCTTCTTCAGATGGTCTTCTTGCAAATGCTTCCCCTTCTTCTCAAGATGAGTAGCCTGAACGCTTGCGTCATCCACACTAGTAGGATTCAACAACAGCAAAGTATGGCGTAGATAATGATGAAGAGCACCAATGTACTTCAAAAGAGTGTCAGGAGAATCTAAAGAAATATTCAACTCTAGAGCTTTCTTTCTAAATTCTTCAGTAAAATTCTGAACACTCTGACCCTTGCCTTGTCTAAAACTTTTCCAATCCATCATAGCCTTTTGAACATAACCCAATGGATAAAATTGCTTACATAAAGTAGAAATGAAAGCAGACCATGATGAGAGAAGATTACCCATTTGTTTGCCACCTTGCTGAAGCTTGCTTTCCCACCATACAAGTGTGGTGCCTGTCAACCGAAGTGAAGCCAACTGAATCTTCACATATTCTTCTTTGATCTACTGGACTCGGCAATAGACCTCAATTTTCCTTATCTAATTGTTCAACTTCTTTGCATTCGCTTCCCCATTGAACATGGGAAAATCAAATTTACATCGAGCTTCAATAAGGAATTATTTTGAGGCTCTTTGTGAGGAACCTTGGAATGCTGAGAATGAGATGAGGAAGAAGCACTTGAACTTGTGCTTGAAGCTGAAGGTGAAGAGGGAGGATGAGGAGGCTCTTCGCCACCTCCTCCTTGGTTAACTGAAGCTTTGCCTTCGTCCTTCACTTCTTTGTCTTCCTTCTTTACTTCACTGCCTTTTCTTTCTTTTTCCATGCGTTCTTCATAGTCTGCAAACAACTTGTCTACCTTGTCGGCCATCATGTAGAAGACCTTGTGAAAGTTTGCCTCCATCTCGATGCGGGCATCATTAGCATCCATATTCCTTCTTTGGTTTGCACATCCGATCTCGGAATTGTAAGGCTCTAATGTACCCTCACCAGCTTGCAGTTTAGTCCTCGTGAGCATCCACACTCACAATCCAATGTTAAATAAACCTGCTCTGATACCACATGATCCGAAAACAAGATCTTTGCTACTCTATGACGTTAACATGAATTGCATAAAGAGAATGAATGAAGCTCACAAATCCATAAGAAGAGAACCAAACAGCATAGACAATATGCACATAAAGAGAACAAGTTGATAACGGAGTTCATCCAGGATGGACTACGTCTTCGGGCCTGCTTCTCAATAGGAGGGCCGATCTATAATCTCAGCATAAGGTAAAATACATGGCAATGATACAATGATACCTTGGCAACAATGGTCAGGAAGAGAACCGCTGCCCAATACACAACAAGACTGCTTCCAGCAACTCCAAAGCCTGAAGACGGTGTAAAACGAGTATAAACACTCGTACCTTGCTCCTATAGAGCTACGCAATCTCCCTTCTCTCCTTTAGCTACAAAGTCTCCACTCCAAAGCATACTAGTAAATGGAAATTAAGTGGGTTTATATAGGCTTGGATTGCCCCACTCCACATTCTCATCATGATTCTTTAGTTACGACAAATTTTTCCCAAGAAGGCATATGGTTCCAACTCCCCACACTTGGTTAGGCTCTTCTTAAATTATGTAGTTGACATAGTTACAACTATGCCAACCACATTTTATATTTTTAGAATATTACAATAAAATTCTTTTCCCCCAAAACCACATGGTTCATTGAACCCACAATATGGTTTTTTTTTTAAACAAATTTGTTATAACGTAACTTGTTTTTAGACCCACTTATAACCCATTTTCTATAGTTTATAATTCGACATGTGATGAAATAGAGCACGGGCTCCCGTGTTGGTCGGAGATCCCAGTCACGCTGGAGGAAGAACCAAGGTTGGGGCTAAGATTTGGCTCCTTTGGGGCTCGAAATTCCACTTTAAATAAATTCATCTCCATACATTATACAAGGAACACTACCAGCGCAGTTGGTAAAGGCGTATAGACAGGGTATGGGAGGTCAGGAGTTCAAAACCGGCGGAGCAACAACATTTTGGTGAACTTCAATCAATATTGGCCAATCCGGTGCTACCACGTGGAAGTTCCAGATTGGTCCACCTCAATGCCCAGTCAGCTGCCAACTCATCTTCCATACTGCTAACTAAGTTGCGCAGTCACCTCTGTATTGACACGTGTCGCATTCGGATTGGTCTGTACTGCTGACTAGATTGCCACCTCATCGTCCGTACATGACACATGTCGCATCCTGATTGGACCGTAATGCCACCTATCTGTCTATACAACTACCACATCATCCATCCATACTATATGGATGCCACATGTCACCCTGCCAGTGGTGCCACGTGGCACCCCCATTTTGCCAAATTTGCCTGTTTCATCAATAGAACAGAATGCGATAACTTTCTCATACGGAGTCCATTTGAGGTGAAACGAATGCCGTTGGAATCGTCTCAATGAGCCCTTTGATATGATGCTAGTTTTGATGATATTGGAGGGCTTCAAAAAATTTTCCTTCTTGGATCCTCCTGGATCAAAGGAGGTGGTGTCTGTCTCTACATTGGGCATAGTGGTTGGAATTCCCACCACTTCACATTTATCTTGTAGCTCATTTTCCTTGGTTTCTAGCCTAGCCTTTAAATCCTCATCACTTTATTTTAGCAACTTATCCTCCTTCTCCCATTGTTCCTCTTTCTCCTCGAGCTTCAAAATTTTGGCTTTGCAATTAGTTATCTCATTATTTAAAGGATTTTTTTCCTTCTCAAACTCATGCAACTAAGAAGTATGAATGAGTTGGGTAGAAGGGATCTTCAATTTATTCTTCAATATCTAAACCTCCTTTTCTATTTCTCTAGCAGCTTTTGAGTTGCTCCCCCTTGGTCTAACTGCCCTTCACCTTTCAGTAAATCATCCTGGAATTTCTTGAGTTTGTCCCTAAGGGCCTTGTTTTCAGCCATTCCCTTTCTCAGAAGATCCTACGTTTTCTTTTTACTTTACTCTAGCTTGGACACCTGTATTGTATTTTTCAGCAACCTAGTATTTAAGATATCACTAGTTTCTCTGTTGAGGTGTATCATATCTGTGGTGGGAATATTCTCCAAGTTCACATTAACTTCAAATATTTTATTACCACCAGTCATGGCCAAACTTAGGGTATCTTTAACATGATTCCTTAAAGTTTTCAATGTTACATCTAGCATGGGAAATTGTTTTACGTTCTCATATATCTTGACTGTCTCGTCGAAAGTTTTATCATCCTTATCTCTGTAAGTATTCAGCCAATTTTATTTAGAAACATACTTGTTTGGAGTTTGTCCATCAAATACATACTCCTAAAGCTCTAAACCAACTATTTTGGGCTCTTCTTGTTTCTGTTTGCCCTTTGCATTGCTCTTCTTCACCATCCCTCTCATACTTCTTTTCTTCACCTGCATTATTTGTTTTTCTTGTTCAACTTTCTTATTTTTTGGCGTGCTAGCAGTATCTATTTCATCAGTATCCATGGGCTCTGCATGCTCTCTCTTATTCTTATTCTCTGAAAAAATTATTAAAGATGAAACATTTCTAGCAGCTGCAACTATATCAAAGAGATACATAAGAGGAGAATTATTTTCAGGCAAAGAAGACATAGAATCCATTTCAATGTAGACATCATTTGGGGTCTAATTTCGGTAATCCTCCCAATTAGCTGCCACTATGAGGCCAGATATTTTAGTGTGCTCAAAGGTTTTGTTGTTATTGGCCTATCTCCTCTTTGAAATCACCTGATGAAAATTGTAATTGATTCCAGCTCCCAAAGGAAATCCCATAATCTTAAGCATATTGTCAATCACATGCAAGGAAACCCTACTTTTTACAACATATGGCCTTGCCTCCCAGGGAAAATTCATATCTAAACTCTTCCTTAAGCTTAGGATGTGCTCTTCTTCTACTGTAAGATTATGTCTAAGAAATTCCAAAGAGAAAATCCTAACTATCAAGAAACATGGGAGAACATAGGGCTGGTGCACAAACCCATACAACCTTATAACAGTTTTTGCCTCTGTAAGAAACCAATCTCCTACCATTTCTCTAGGGGAGAGCTGCCATAGTTATTTCATTTTTGGCAACACCCTGGGCAGTATTTCTTGAAAAAATATGTTGTAAACCTCGACCATCAAATCATTCATAAACTTTCTATACTTCACGGTCATCTCATCTGTGAGCACCAGCCCATGAGACTGAAAACTGTCTTCTTGGTGTGGTGAAAACATCTTCAGTAAGAAAGACTGATATTGGAAAACCTTGGTATTGTGGAAGTTAACGGGCTGAGAATCAATGTTTTCAGCTAGAAACTCATCAAATTTAAAACAACAAGACTGAAAGGATTGTCCTGGAAGTTCAAGTTCAACAGGACAGGTACTCAGGACAAACAATAGACTCAACAATGGCTCTATGACATTGCTATTAGTATATAAACCTAAAAAATGATTGGCCAGAGTAACATAGGATTGGGATTCTCCATTGAATAGCTCTAGGTCGATTGGATAGGACAAACTTAATATCTCACCATCAGGTTTGGAACATGATTTCATAAATGCTTGCTTAATTTCAACTGCAGACTCATGGAAAAAAATGAATGATAATCTCCTCTTTGTATTCCTGGGATAACTGAACAAACTCATGTGGCACAGCTAAGGCTTTGTTAATGGCAGGGCATCAACAAGGCACATGATTTTAGACTTAATATTATCCATAATGACTACTTCAGTTTCAGAGTAATTACTTACGCACCACTCCACTAACTCAGGACAGTTAGGGGTCTGGTTGATAGAGAAAAAGTAAAATAAGGATTTAAAAAGACCATGGGTGTCGTTACCCTGGTCCTTAAGAACCTTCAACCTATCCTTAGCTGTTTCAATTGTCTCATTCATTAGGATAGTATCAATAATTTCAGCGTTTTTATGTTCAAAACTCTTCTCATCCCTATGATAAAAAACCCCTACTTCCTCATCATCTGCTACTTCTATCACCTTTGTATCATCCATTCTATCCATTCCAGAAATACTTAGAAGGTTTGAAAATTCCTACCTTGTCACTTCACATTGTTCTCTGAATTGTCCAAGCTGGTGTTCTGCACACGGTCAGGTTATTTGTCAATCTCGAAGATTAGGAAAGACAAATCTTTTTCAACTTCACATAGATGCTTTTATAGTTTTTTACATTGCATAACCCTTGTGCTTCCTCATGCAGTATGTACCATAGATCTGTTCATCTTTGCGATCTAAGCCTTTGATATGCCAAATCATCATACCAAAACTCAACACTATCAACCCGCATAGCCTGATTTGGGGAAATCAATGTTAACCGTCGATCTCCAAACTACCCTCATCGAGACCGTTCATCCCTAAGAAATTTAACATTCCACCAATCCTTTTTCCTTTGATCGAGTGAGCAACTTCTGATCGTGGAATGTTTCTTATCCATTGATCAAGATTGATCTCTCGTCATAACCATTGATCTTTGCGGCCCCTACAACTTTCCATGGATTGAATTACTGACTTCGTTTGCGGTAGTTCAATCCGTAGAATTATCCCAAACCACAGATCTATCTCCACTCTCATCTCCATCGTACGATCTTTCCATAATTCATTTTGTGATTTGAAAAAATATTCTTTATCCGAGCATGTTCACCGTGCGAAAAGTTTTAGCACCGTTGATCTAGCTTTGGTTCAATCTCAACCCTCCAACATTACTCCCATTTAACATACTCAACAAATCTAAAGGCCGCATTCTACCTTGCATCTCCGATCCATGAAATGATTTTTCACAGTTGATCTTCACCCTCCTGGCTTTGAACCATCGATTCATGACTTTCTTTACCTTATTTTTGTTTTTTCTTATTCCAAAGGTAAAAGTATCCACCACCATGGATCCAAACCCTTTAATCATCCCACAGTCCACTATGAATGCTTCATGTGCCTCTGTTACCTTAAATGGCGCCTTCATAGTATTTTCAAATAGGGTCATTTCCCAAATCCTTCAGTAATCCAAAATTATTCAAATATGGTGCTAACAACTGGCTCCACAAGGGATGCTATCCTCCCAGCGAGGTATCAAAGAACCACGTAGACCAGTTTCCAAATCCATTAACAACTCAAGTCTTTTTATTTTATTTTGTCTTTCTGAAAGAAAATAAAAATTGAAAAATGGTTACCCTCCTGATCTTAGGGCCTTCTCCGTGGGCTTAAAATCTTCTGGCTCACCATCTGTGATGATTGAAAGTAAAAATATTTACACTATAATACATAGAATTCCTCCCCCTTGCTCCAAGTTATGCTTCAGAAATCTCCCATTCACTGGGCCTCCTTCATACTGTGATCCATCTTGATATTGTAGAATACAAGCATTGTTTCCCCTTTGCGCTGTAATGATGTATGGACCTACCCATAAATGATCAAACTTACCATGCTTTCCTTTTTCTTCGTGCAGAGCATCCCATTTTAACACCAAGTCATCAATCTAAAAAATGTCCTCTTTCATTTTTTCTGTCAAAGTTATTCTTCATTTTCTTCTGATGTATCTGTATCTTATCATTAGATTTATCCCTCAATTCATTTAGTTCGATAATCTGGTTTATTCTCCTTTGCATATGATTGGGTTCATCCTGCTGGTCTTGTAATAATTTCATAACTGGTACTCCTAGAGATTCTGTAAAAATCACTTCAGCTTCATACACCAATTGGAATGGTGACATTCCAATAGCCCTTTTTGTGCTCATTCTATAAGCCCACAAAGCATATTTCATCTTTGTATGCCATGCTCTTTTATTGTCTTCCAATAGCTTCTTAATTATCCTCACTAGGATTTTGTTAGAGGATTCTTCCAGCCCATTACCCTATGGATAATATGCAGTAGAATGATTTAGACTTATATGATACTTATGGCAGAAATTAATCATCTTATTGGAATTAAAATTAGGTGCATTATCTGTCACAATTCTTCTAGGACAACCAAATTTTGCTAAGATATTATTCCCTGGGAAGTCCATTATTACTGTTTTTGTAGCTCTTCTAGTGGGCATTGCTTCAATCCACTTTGTAAAATAATCAGTTGCTTTTAAAATCCAGTTATGTTGTCTTGAGGAGTTGGGATTTATTTCCCCAATGAAATCCAACCCCCATTGCTGGAAAGGTGCTTCTACTGATATAGGGTTGAGAGGGAGTGAAACCACTTTCTTCTTCCCATCAAAAATTTGCCACTGATGACATCTGGTGGTTTCCTTATACACATCTGAAAACAAGGAATGCCAATAAAATCTTGCTCTCAGAATTTTATTTGTAGTTACCTTCCAAGAATGATGTCCCCCGCAATCCGCTTCATAAAACTCCTTTGCTATTTGTTGAGCTTCATTTTCCAAAAGGCAGTTCAGTAATATACCACCTGGATCCTTCCAATAGAGGTGCTGATCTATAATACATAATTTTCCAACCTTCAACTTCACAGATCTTTCTCTAGTTTTGCTTAACCCAGCAAGGGGTTGTAAATTCTACAACAAATAAACAATATCAGCATACCAAGGAGAGATAGAAAAATCAGGCATCACCTGCACTTCTATGTCCAACTGATTTGATTTACTAGCCCAAAAATTTAGCTGTAGAGAATCACAATGAGAGTCAGTCATCATTTTACCCAATCCCTGTCCTTTAATCAACTTTGTGGGTTTAATTTCTATGTCATATTCCAGAAGCACTACAATCCATTTAGCTCTTCTCCCCTCCAGATCTGGCTATGTAAGTATACTCTTCACCACACTACTAAGAACATAGGAAATTACATGTGAATGGAGAATGCAAATCCTGAAATCCTTTAAGGCATTAACCAAAGCATATGTTTTTTTTTTCCATTATATCATATTTTAATTCTCCATCTCTTAATATCTTACTTAAAAATGCTATAGGATGTTCTTCACCTTGATCATTCTTTTGTAGCAAAACAGCTACCATAGTATGCTCTGAAGCATATGAGAATATTAAAAAATATTTATTAGAATATTGACTCACCAGCATAGGAGCTTCTGAAATGGCTTGTTTTATATCTTTGAAAGATTTCTTAGCTTCCACTTTCCACGTTATTTCATGATCCTTTCTCAACATATTGGTGATGTTCATTAGGATGTCAGCAAAGCTGGGAATGAATATTCTCAAGTAATTTACCTACCCAATGAAAGAATGTACTTCCTTCTTACTTTTTGGCTCTTCTACCTTCAAAATGTAACTCACCTTTCCTGGATCAATCCTTATAGCTTCTTTGGAAATAATGTGCCCCAAAAGTTTTCCTTCTTCTAGAGAAAATTTGACTTCCTTGGATTTTATGAAATGCCATACTTTTTGAACTTAAGGAAAACCCTCTCTCAATGTCTAATATGTTCCTTATCAGACCTTGAATATACAGTAATATCATCCATATAAATCACCACAAACCTGTCTCTTTCATCTGCAAAAGCAATATCCATAGCATGCTGGAAAGTGGCTCCTGCATTCATCAACCCAAAAGACATATTTTCATACATGAAGGTACCCCATGGTGTGGTCAAAGCAATTTTCTCCTGATCTCTAGGAAGCACCTTTATCTGATTGTAACCTGAAGACCCATCCATAGTATAAATTCTCTCTGAACCTACCACTTTCTGCAAAATCTACTCCCTTTTTGGAAATGGATAATTGTCCTTCAAGGAGACTCTATTTAAATTTCTGAAATCCACACATAGTCTTATTTTTCCATTTTTATTTCTAACATAAACCAAATTAGAAACCCATTTCGAAAATATTAGGGTTACAATTATTTTTGCATCAAATTTTTTTTTGATCTCCTTCTCAACGATAAGTAATGGCATTGGGTTAGTTCTTCTGCACTTCTTCCTAAATGGTTTTTCTCCAGACTTGATCAAAATAGTATGTTGTATAATGGAAGTTTCATATTCTTTGAGGCCATCATAACTCCATGAAACACATCTGTGTATTTCTTTATCAGTTTCACATATTCATCCTTTTCTTTGACAGGTGATTTCTTGGATAACATTACAATTCTGGGATCATCCTCGATTCCAATATTATTATCTTCAACAACATCTTCAGCAGGTTTGACCTTAGGATCCCTGGCATCATCGTTTTTGTCAAACATTTTCTCTAAGGGAATCAAACCTCTGGGGATGTGGTTACTTTTTAATTGGACTATATCTTTACCTCCCAAAGAGATTTTCCACTTCTCTATTTTGGGAATCCCTTCTTCATTTCCATCAACATTTAGGAAATTCTCAGAGTCATCACTTTCATCGTCTATGCGTGTATTCACAAATTCACTAGACAGTTCTAAAAACCTTTTAATTTGAATATCATCTTCAAAAACCTGCCAGTATTTAGTATTGTCTGTTATGGAAGGCCTGCTCATAATGTCAACCTTGTATTTTCTTTTACCTATAGTAGGAGTTTCAAATTTTCCAGCAGCAGTTTCCATAGAATCTGCCACTATATTCTCATATCTAGGGATCACTTGAACACTGTGTTCAGTGAAATAATTCCCAAACATATCCCATACTTCATTCCTGTAAGCTATCATTCTAGGATGCTTAGTTTGATAGCTGTCATTCACCTAATTTATCACAAGTTCCGAATCTCCAAAAATTTGGACTCTTTTAGCTCCCAAATCCTTCAATGCATGCAAACCCAGTAACAAAGCCTCATATTCTTCTACATTATTAGTACATTCAAATAACAACTTGTAAGAATAAGCTTTAAAATATCTGATGGGAGATATTATATATACACCAGCGCCAGCACCCACTTTATCCATAGACCCATCAAAATACATCCTCCACACTCCTTCCTTTTGTTTCCTTTCCAAAGCTTCCTGTTCACTTATTTCCTTTTTATCCTTTTTTACATTTATTTGGCACAACAACTTTTGAATTACAAGGAGACACATCATTGAAGAAAATAGATGATCCTAATTCTGTATCAACAGCATAAACATGATGAATTTTTGGTTGATCCTGGCTTCTTACAACATAAGGTGATATTTTTTCACTGTACAGTCTCTTGTTTTCATTTCGAACGAGAATTGTAGCATAAGACGTATCCATTTGAAAAATTCCCTTTAACTTTGAAGTCCAAGACCTTGACAACAAAATACCAAATTTGGGAGGGATATCAGCCACAAGAACATCCATGACTACAGTTTTAGATGGTAACTTATTCAAGGACACTACCATGTCCTTTATCAAACCCAAACATTTAACCCTTTTAGAATCAAAAGAATATAGATCTTTATAAGGCCTTGTAATCTCCAACCCCAAACTTCCTACCACTCCCTTAGGCATTAAATTGTGTGAATCACCTAAATCTAGCATAGCATTATGCAACACCATGTCATGCACATTTAAACTCATATAAAAAGGTGGTACTTCATACTCACTATCCACACTATCAATATTAGACCCCAAGACAATAGTAGGATTTTCATCTGTCAATTCCAAAATATCTGGGTGAGTTTCTCCCTGATTATTGATCATTTTTGTTATTGTGAAACTGTATTCCTAATTTATGAGCAGCTCATTAAGAGGAATTGAAATATTCAGCTTAGCAAGTTCACTTTGTATATTAAACATGGAAGAAATTTTATCTACATCCATAGGAGCTGTTTGTTTTGGTTCTTTTATTTTTTGAGTTCTATCTTCAACTTCTTTATGTACAATAGGTTCTTTCTGTTTTTCATTTCCTTTTTCTGTATTTATCTAATTGCTGGAAGGCCAATTTGGATTTAATATTCATTTATTTATATCAACATCTCTACTCCTCAATTTGATCTTTCTAACATCATCTATAGCATGCATATACACCTTATGATATTGTTCCAACTCCCCCTCCAAATTATTATCATCTTCTTGTGCAAACATATTATGTTCCTCCTTATTCAAATAGATTTCAAAATCTAAATCACCAAAATGATGAATATGGTCTTCAATAGACTCTGCACCATCATTATCATCCACATAATTTTCAGGGAACGATGGTCTTATCGGTTGATCTTCTTGGTTCCTTAGATTCCTCATGTCTCTTTGTCTATTTGCTGGGGGTGGGGGAGGAATGGGCTTTCTAAAATTAGGGTTTTTGATCTGAGGTTCATTCTGTTCTCGATTCATTGTCCTAGCCTCCACAGTTAGCCTGTCCATTAAATTTTCGATCGTTTTCAGCATCATTTCAAATTTTACATCATTAGATGAAGAAACAACAGAGGTGGATGGTAGTTCTTATCTACCTTTCCTCCTATCAACATCTGCCCTTTGTTTTATCTTCCCACATTACATCATATTGGATTCTACCTCTAAGGAATCTATAAACATAGCAGGAATAGTAGTTGATTTTCTTTCTCACAATAACAATGCAAAATCATTATCAAAGGTTTGGGCATAATGAATTTTAGAAGCACTAGACGAGGGCTTAATATTAGTAGGTATTGAATTATAGGTTGTCATGAACCTACTAGAAAATTCATGGACTGAATCAAAACCTCCCTTCTTAAGATTATTGTATTGGGATAGGACTTGTAATGGACTCGACTTATCATCCATTCTTTCTATAAATGCAGTTTGAAATTCTGCAAAGTTTGGAATAGACCTAGTAGGTAAATCTTTATACCATTTCTTGGCTTCCCCAGAAAAACTCTATGCAAACAGCCTCATCTTGACATCCTCATGATCTACTTCCTCTAAATCTATGAAATCATCAAACTTAGCCATGTGGTACCTTACAGAAACATTCCCTTCTCCATCATACAACGAAATTCTTTGTGCATAATTCAAGGGAAGGTCATGCAACGCCGTGGGTAGAGCCAATGGTGCAAATCTAGCTGCAACCATTGGTATAAGTGGATTTGGAGAAAGCGGTACAGGCTAAACAATTGGAGTATTCAGAACAGGTCACGATATAGGAAACTGAATGTTCTGAAAAATAGGGACATGTTTTTTATCTTTCGCAGAAGTCTCAAAGTTTTTCCACAAAGAGTCAAGAAGATATGATTCCAACCTACTAGCGTTAATCTTAAATTTTTTTAGGTCTAATTCATACTTTGATTTTGACAGTACTCTCTTAATAGTAGTTTCCCATTCAGACTCTGGTATGTTATGTAAGTCTTGATATGATGACATATCAAACTGAGGAATATTTACTTTTTATTTATTTCGATTTCTAAGTATTCTTTCTGGATTTTCCACTCTTTGCAAATTTTCAGTGTTAGGATTACCTCTCGTATGTACTCTTCTGAAAGCCAGGATGTCTCACGTAATTCTGTTCAAAATGAATGTGAAGTCGCCAAGGAAAATGTACAACCTTCTTGTGAATGTAGAAACTCATGTTTTTCCACAGAAATCGCCTTGTTGAAACTTTACAATCCTTGTCGTTATTCCAAGGGCTAATATGCACTTTCATCCCCGACAACAATGGAAATTTGTTATCATCAGAAATTTACCAAAGGTTGTGAATTTTTATTCCTAGTTAACAGCAAAATCACTTTTAAAGAGAGAGAATTGGATTTCTCCTCTTCCGAGAGGGATCTCTCACAAAATATTAACAAGGTCGGATATGTACAAGTAAAAATATGTGTAGCTTGTAAGGTTGGTTGATGTTGGTCTTCTCTAGGTAGACCCAGATTTACTTTATTGTATCAACAAAACCCCTAGCTCACTGGCCCTTTCGGCAACAGACCACATAACGGCTTGAAGTCTCACCCAAAGTGATCCTAGATAGGGTGGCTGAAGAATCAGGTTTCCTCAACCAGGTTCTACAACATCCTAGGTTATTTGACTCTACTTAACCAGCTAAATCTCTCAGCAAGGGCTATTTCTCTCTTCCTAGATGACTCTACTATGGGACTGACTCTTATCGCATCGCAGCTTCTAGGATGATGCACAAAATTTCTCTTCTGTTCAGCTCCTAACCTACGATATCTCACACCGCAGCCTCCCCGGCAGTGCGATATCACCTCTCTACACTGGAATATTTCCTACAGTAAGACTCAATATGCTCATCAACTCTTCAAGGTCCAGAGGCTTCCTCCCTGGGTATAATAGCTCAGTTAACCTTTATTAAGGTGTTAAACAACTTCACTTAAGCTCCTACATTTTAACGCGCTTAACACCTATTACGCTTAACTCGCTAAACTAAATATATAGAAGTCACTCAACCCCATGGCTATTAGCTGTCGTAAATCAAGCTCTGATAAACTCATATACAAAGCAATCAACACATTCGACTTGCATTTAACCTTTTATGTTACCGTAAATTGAAGGTTAGCATACATACATTCATTAACTGATAAGAAAGGTTCATGTAATAGATAACATATAGCAAATAAGTAAAGCAAAATCACATGGAACAGTCGCACAACACATGGATGTTACGTGGTTCACTTCCAGAGGGGAAGCTACATCCATGGGAACTGTGTTTGTATTATATCTTGAGAGAGTAAACACAGTTCTGCTGCACTTCTTATGCAGCTTGAGATCTTCTGGGAAACTCCACGCACACAGCCCGAAGCCCTTCTCTTAGATCTCTTCTTTTACTATAATGCTTTCCTCTTACAATATACCCTTCCTCTCTCTCTCTCTCAATCCCTGCGGATTGTTACATTCATGCTCAAGGAGCCGGCTACTGGTTACAGTAAGATAAATACAGACTGAACATAGAACCAGAGCTCGACTCTTCCTCAATGTCTCACAATATTGATGACAGCTAGTCACAACCCGAATGACCAACCAGCTAACTGACTAACTAACTAACTATCTCCAACCCTTCATAATACAAAATACATGCTTAAATAGGTGGCCTAAAGGTCTCACCATGATACAAAAATGTGGGCCTATCCCAACAGTAACCCAAAACCCTAACTATGACAGTCGGCCTTTCTGTACTTTGAACTGTCACTTTCTGGTCACACCCCAGCTTCCTGCAGTCTTCCACAATTTCCAGCGCTAATCACAGGTATGAGTGCCACTTCCTCGGTCGCTCCCCTTCTATCCTTTATATTTAATAGCTCGGCTCGTTGCTCCTTCTCCATTTATGAGGGTAGTTGATCCCTCCTGTCGTCGCCGCTGCCTTAAATCCAGTGGTTGATCTCTCTTCTCGGCCGCTTCAAGTACTATTTTCTTTGACTTCCTTGTTCCGAGCACCGTGATTTCTAGCCCCTGATCCATGGTAGGAATTGCGCTACAGCATTGTAGCTTTATCGCAACTCTTATATCGCTATCTTATCGACATCGCCAAAACTATCTTTCCTCCAGACATTGTCCATCTTCTACCCAAAAATAGCAGCTTTTCCTGTAGTTGTGGGGTCCTGCTCCAACAGTTGAAACTGAACACAAGGCCATTGGGATATGGAGTCGAGATATGAAATATAGCTAAAATAACTATATGCATGGTGATTTTAATATAGAGGCAAGATAGCTACTCAGTCACAATCAAAATTTAATTGTCAGCTGGATAATGAAGAACATGAACAGACCATCAACACAGAGAATTAACAAATGAATTCTGTATTATTTTTAGAAGAAAGGTTTTATGGACCTCTGAAAAGAACAGCTAGAACATGCTAACATGAATTCTAAAATTGTTATACTCTCATTCGAGAAGTGAAAGAAAACATAATGAACATATAAACTAGAAAAACATTCACATGGGAAAGGAAAATAATGACTGTAACATAGAATAACGAATGAATCTCTGGAAAAAATACCAACTTCAGCTCTACAATTTTATTAAGAAACACTTGAAAACATAGAACTCCAAAATTACTCGGGTTCCAACCCTTTCTCCCTCTGCAAGAGGTAGATTTATAATGTCTTAGACCTCCTAGACTGACCTTAGAATCAAAATTAGTTGCAAACCAAAGAACAAACTTTTAACAAACTCAAACGTGGCATATTCACCATGATTTACATAAAATGGAAATAAACTGCGAACCACTGAAAAATAGGCTCAAAAACCTTTTTTTGTATATCTCAGCTGATGATAGCTGTACAAAATCTGAGAGAGGTGACTGTGAATAGGTATGTCTTGAAGAAAACGCATCATGCTATCTTCCTTGATATCTTTAAGGCTATAGTTTTAATTTGTTTGATCCATACCTTTCAATTGATTTCCATAGCTCAGATCCGAACAAATATCCCATGATCATATCGTGAGCCAGAACTCTGAGCTCCATGTTATCTGAATATGTAATATTAGGAACCCTGGTACATGCAATTTTCAAATCAAATAATTCTTTGAATTCCCCAACAAATTTATCGAACACAACAGGGCATGACAGGGCATGTTGCATATCCCCAAATTTGCGGTGATCAGACCTACTAAGGACCAATTTTTCCAGATACTCCTCCTGATTCATCAAGGGTCCTTTTTCCTCCCAAAAGAAAGGAATCCATTTGTTTACTAGTGGTATAAGTAAACTGATGACTTTTGCTACTCTAGTATTTATGATGTTTATCTTGGCTTGCACAATCTCCAACATTATTTTTTTTCCAATAACGCTCCTGGCCTAGGAGACCAAAACAACTTTGTCCTCGATACCCATTCTTTTGATTCGGTCTTCGAATAAAGTACTCAAAACATTGACAACATTTTGAGCTACCTGTATTGGTTTTTTATGCAATGCATGGTTTACTATCACAACATTTTTCTTGGCATATGCCAAAGCACACTCTTGGTTAGCAACATAATCTAGATACAATCTGAATTTACTTGTCTCTTTAATGATTTCATCCCAGATCATGTATCTGGCCCCCTGCAAGGCCATTTCGCCAATCACTTTCTTGTTTAATTGGGCATTTTGGTCTATCAATTCTTGACATCTTTCTTGGTTTTACTATCAATTCTTTGAGCTACCTGTATTGGTTTTTTATGCAATGCATGTTTTGCTATCACAACATTTTTCTTGGCATATGCCAAAGCACCCTCTTGGTTAGCAACATAATCTAGATACAATCTGAATTTACTTGTCTCTTTAATGATTTCATCCCAGATCATGTATCTGTCCCCCTGCAAGGCCATTTCGCCAATCACTTTCTTGTTTAATTGGGAATTTTGGTCTATCAATTCTTGACATATTTCCTCTAAATTCTTCTTCTCTTCTTCATTTTTCAAATCCATGTCTTCTAAATTCTTGTTTTGCTGCTTTAATCTTGTAATCTCTACATCCCTTATCTTTACCTATGACATAGCATTAGACAAGGAGGTGGTGTCTATCTCTACATTAGGAATAGTGGCTGGAATTCCCACTACTTCACAGTTCTCTTGTATTTCATTTTCCTTGGCTGCTAGCCTAGCCTTTAAATCCTATTCACTTTCTTTTAGGAACTTAGCCTCCTTCTCCCATTGTTTCTCTGTCTCCTCGAGCTTCAA
Source organism: Pseudotsuga menziesii (assembly GCA_001517045.1). NCBI lineage: Eukaryota > Viridiplantae > Streptophyta > Pinopsida > Pinales > Pinaceae > Pseudotsuga > Pseudotsuga menziesii. The sequence continues at coordinate 481,698 of LPNX010421895.1, forward strand.
AATTTTGGCTTTGTAATTAGTCAGCTCAGTATTTAAAGCCTCTTTTTCCTTCTCAAATTCAGTCAACTTAGAAGTCTGAATGAGTTTGGTAGAAGGGATCCTCAATTTCTTCTTCAATATCTGAACCTCCTTTTCTTTTTCATCTAGAATCTTTTGAGTTTCTCCCCTTGGTCTGACTGCACTTCACCTTTCAGTAAATCATCCTGGAATTTCTTGAGTTTGACCCTAAGGGCCTTGTTTTTAACCCTTTCCTTTCTTAGAAGATCCTGCGTTTTCTTTTTACTTCACTCCAAATTGGACACCTGTATTGTAGCTTTCAGCAACCTGGTATTTAAGATATCACTTGTTTCTCTGTTGAGGTGTATCATATCTGTGGTGGTAATATTCCCCATGTTCACATTAACTTCAGATATTTTATTACCCACAATCATGGCCAGACTTAGGGTATCTTTAACATGACCCCTTACAATTTTCAATGTTACATCTGGCATGGGAAGTTGTTTTACCTGCTCATATAACTTTACTGTCTCATCAAAAGTTCTATCAACCTTATCTATGTAAGTATTCATCCAATTTTATTTAGAAGCATACTTGTTTGGAGTTTGTGAATCAAATACATATGCCTGAAGCTCTAAACCAACTGTTTTGGGATCTTCTTGTTTTTGTTTTCCCTTTACATTGCTCTTCTTCACCTTCCCTCTCATACTATTTTTCTTCACTTGCACTATTTGCTATTCTTGTTCAACTTTCTGCTTTTTTGGCGTGCTAGCAGTATCTATTTCATCAGTATCCATGGGGTATGCATGCTCTCTCTTCTTGGTATTCTTTGAGAAACTTATTAAAGATTAAACATTTCCAGCAGCGTCAACTATATCAGTGAGATCCATAGGAGGAGAATATTTTTCAGGCAAAGAAGACACATAATCCATTTCAATGCAGACATCATCTGGGGTCTGATTTGGGTAATCCACCCAATTAGCTGCCTCTCTAAGGCCAACTATTTCATTGTGCTTAAAAGGGTTTGTTGTTATTGGCTTGTATTCTCTTTGAAATCACCTGATGAGGATCGTAATTGATTGCAGCTCCCAAAGGAAATCTCATAATCTTCAGAATATTGTCAATCACATGATAAGCATCCCTACTTTTTACAACATATGGCCTTGCCTCTAGGGAAATTTCATGTCTAAACTCTTCCTGAAGCTTAGGATGTGCTCTTATTCTACTATAAGCTTCTGTCCTAGAAAATTCAAAGAGAAAACCCTAACTGTCAAGAAATCTGGGAGAACATAGGGCTGATGCACAAACCCATACAACCTTATAATAATTTCTTCCTCTGTAAGGAAACAATCTCCTACCATTTTTCTAAGGGAGAGCTGCAGTAGTTCCTTCATTTTTGGAAACACCCTAGGAAGCCTTTCTTGAAAAAATATGTTGTAAACCTCGGCCATCAAATCATTCATAAACTTGCTATAATTCACGGTCATCTCATTTGTGTGCACGAGCCCAGGAGACTGAAACTGTCTTCTTGGTGTGACAAAAACATCTTCAGTAAGAAATAATGATATAAAAAACCTTGGTATTGTGGAATTTAACTAGCTGAGAATGAATTTTTTCACCTAGAAACTCATCAAATTTAAGACAACAGGACTAAAAGGATTGTCCTAGAAGTTCAGGTTCAAAGGGACAGGTACTCAAGACAAACAACAGACTGAACAATGGCTCTATGACATAGCCATTCATATCTAAACCTAAAAACTGACTGGACAGAGTAACACAGGATTGGGATTCTTCATTGAATAACTCTAGGTTGATTGGATAGGACAAACTTAAGATCTCACTATCAGGTTTGAAACATGATTTCATAAATGCTTCCTTAATTTCAACTGCAGACTCATGGAAAAACTGAATGATAATATCTTGTTTGTATTCCTAGGACAACTGAACAAACTCATGTGGAATGGCTAAGGCTTTGTGAATGGAAGGGGCATCAACAGGGCACAAGATTTTAGACTTAATCTTATCCATAATGACTCCTTCGGTTTCAGAGTAATTACTTATGCACCACTTGACAAACTCAGGAAAGTTAGGGGTCTGGTTGATAGATAAAAAGTAAAAGAAGAATTTAAAAACACCATGGGTATCGTTACCCTGGTCCTTAAGAACCTTCAACCTATCCTTATCTGTTTCAATTGTCTCATTCATTAGGACAGTATCAGCAATTTCAGCATTTTTACCTTCAAAACACTTCTCATCCCTATGATAAGAAACCCCTACTTCCTCATTATTTGCTACTTCTATCACCTCTGTATCATCCATTCTATCCATTCCAGAAATAGTCAAAAGGTTTGTAAATGCCTACGTTGTCACTTCGCACTATTCTCTAAATTGTCCACGTTGGCATTCTACACATGGTCAGGTTATTTGTGAATCTCGAAGCTCAGGAAAGACAATTCTTTTTCAACTCCACGTAGATGATTTTATATTTTTTTACATTGCATAACCCTCGTGCTTCCTCATGCAATATGTACCGTAGATCTGTTCGTATTTTCAATCTAAGCCTTTGATATGCCAAATATTCATACCAAAACTCAAACTATCAACATGCATAGCCTGATTTGGGGAAATCAACATCAATCGTCGATCTCCAAACTACCCTCATCGGGACCGTTCATCCCTAAGAACTTTAACATTTTTCCAATCCTTTTTCCTCTGATCAAGTGAGAAACTTCTGATCGTGGAATATTTCCTATCCATTGATCAATATTGATCTCTCGTCACAACCATTGATCTTTGCAGCCCCTACAACTTTCCATGGATTGAAATCCCAACTTCATTTGCGCTAGTTCAATCCGTGGAATTATCCAAGACCACAAATCTATCTTCGCTCTCATCTCCATCGTCAAATATTTCCATGCTTTAACTCATTCCGTGGTTTGAAAAAAGATTCTTTGACCGAGCATGTTCAACGTGCGAAAAGTTTTAGCGGCGTTGATCTAGCTTTGGATCAATCTCAACACTCCAACATTGCTCCCATTTAACATACTCCACAAACATAAAGGACGTATTCTATCTTGTATCTATGATTTGTGAAATTCTTTTTCATCGTTGATCTTCACCCTCCTGGCTCTGATATATTGATTCATGACTTTCTTTACCTTATTTCCACTGCTGCTTATTCCAAAGGTAAGATGATCCACCACCATGGATCCAAACCCTTTCATCATCCCACGGTCCACTATGAATGCTTCATGTGCCTCTGTTAACTTAAAGGGTGCCTTCATAGTATTTTCAAGTAGGGTCATTTCCCAAACCCTTCAGTAATCCAAAATTATTCAAATAGGGTCATTTCCCAAAGCATTCAATAATCCAAAATTATGCAAATATGGTGCTAAGAGATGGGTCCACTAGGGATGTTATCCTCCCAACAACGTAGAAAAGAACCTCATAGACCAGTTGCCAAATACATTAACAACTCAAGTCTTTTTATTTTATTTTGTCTTTCTGAAAGAAAATAAAAACTGAAAAATGGTTACCCTCCTGATCTTAGGGCCTTCTCTGCGGGCTTAAAATCTTCTGGCTCACCATCTGTGCTGATTGAAAGTAAAAATATTTACGCTATAATACATATAACGCCTCCCCCTTACTCCAAGTTATGCTTCAGAAATATCCCATTCACTAGGCCTCCTTCATACTATGACCCATCTTGATATTGTAGAATACAAGCATTGTTGCCCCTGTGCGATGCAATGATGTATGGACCTACCCATAAATGATCAAACTTACCATGCTTTCCTTTTTCTTCATGCGGAGCATCCCATTTTAACACCAAGTCATCAATCTGAAAAATGTCCTCTTTTATTTTTCTGTCAAAGGTATTCTTCATTTTCTCCTTATGTATCTGTACCTTATCATAATCTTTATACCTCAATTCATTTGGGTCGATAATATGGTTTATTCTCCTTTGTATATGATTAGGATCATCCTACTGGTCTTGTAATAATTTCATAACTCATACTCCTAGAGATGCTGGAAAAATCACTTCAGCTCCATACACTAATTGGAATGGTGACATTCCCACAACCCTTTTCATGCTGAGTGTTTAAGCCCACAAAGCATATTTCATATTTGTATGCCATGCTCTTTTATTGTCTTCCAACAGCTTCTTAATTATCCTCAATAGGATTTTGTAAGAAGATTTTTCGATCCCATTACCCTATGGATAATATGTAGTAGAGTGATTCAGACTTATATGATACTTATGGAAGAAATTAATCATCTTCTTGGACTTAAAAGTAGGTGCATTATCTATCACAATTCTTCTAGGACAACCAAATCGTGCTAAGATATTATTCTCCAGGAAGTCCATTATTACTGTTTCTATAGCTCTTCTAGTGGGAATTGCTTCAATCCCCACTATGATGTATATATAATCTCTCCCATCAAATATTTTAAAGCTTATTCTTACAAGTTGGTCTTTGAATGTACTAATAATGTAGAAGAATATGAGGCTTTGTTATTGGGTTTGCATGCATTGAAGGATTTGGGAGCTAAAAAATTCCAAATTTTTGGAGTTTCAGAACTTGTGATAAATCAGGTGAATGACAGCTCTCAAACTAAGCATCCCAGAATGAGAGCTTATAGAAATGAAGTATGGGATATGCTTGGGAATTATTTCACCGAACACAGTTTTCAAGTGATCCATAGATATTAGAATACAGTGGCAGATTATCTGGTAACTGCTGCTGGAAAATTTGAAACTCCTACTGCAGGTAAAAGAAAATACAAAGTTGACATTATGAGCAGGCCTTCCATACCAGCCAATACTAAATAATGGCAGGTTTTTTAAGATGATATACAAATTAAAAGGTTTTTATAATTGTTTGGTGAATTTGTGAATACCTACATAGATGATGAAAGTGATGACTCTAAGAATTTCCTAAATGTTGATGGAAATGAAGAAGGGATTCCTAAAACAGAGAAATTGAAAAGATCTTTGGGAGATAAAGATATAGTCCAATTAAAAAGTAACCACATCCCAAGAGGTCTGATTCCCTTAGAGAATTTTTTTGACTAATACGATGTTTCTAGGGATCCTAAGGTCAAACCTGTTGAAGACGTTGTTGAAGATAATAATATTGGTACCGAGGATGATCCCAGAATTGTAAGGTTATCCAAGAAATTTCTTGCCAAAGAAAATGATAAATATGTGAAACTGATGAAGAAATACACATATGTGTTTGCATGGAGTTATGATAGCCTGAAAGAATATGACACTTCCACTATACAACATACTATTATGATCAAGCCTGGATAAAAACCCTTTAGGAAGAAGCTTAGAAGAAACAACCAAATGATATTGCTTATTGTTGAGAAAGAGATCAAAAAATTGTTTGACGCAAAAATAATTGTAACTTTGAGATTTTTGAAATGGGTTGTTAAAATTTGGTGCCCGTTAGAAACAAAAATGGACAAATGAGACTGTGTGTGGATTTCAAAAATTTAAATAGAGTCTCCTTGAAGGACAAATGAGACTGTGTGTGGATTTCTCCTCTTCCGAGAGGGATCTCTCACAAAATATTAACAAGGTCGGATATGTACAAGTAAAAATATGTGTAGCTTGTAAGGTTGGTTGATGTTGGTCTTCTCTAGGTAGACCCGAATTTACTTTATTGTATCAACAAAACCCCTAGCTCACTGGCCCTTTCGGCAACAGACCACATAACGGCTTGAAGTCTCACCCGAAGTGATCCTAGATAGGGTGGCTGAAGAATCAGGTTTCCTCAACCAGGTTCTACAGCATCCTAGGTTCTTTGACTCTACTTAACCAGCTAAATCTCTCAGCAAGGGCTATTTCTCTCTTCCTAGATGAATCTGCTATGGGACTGACTCTTATTGCATCGCAGCTTCTAGGACGATGCGCAAAATTTCTCTTCTATTCAGCTCCTAACCTACGATATCTCACACCGCAGCCTCCTCGGCAGTGCGATATCACCTCTCTACATTGGAATATTTCCTACAGTAAGACTCAATATGCTCATCAACTCTTCAAGGTCTAGAGGCTTCCTCCCTGGGTATAATAGCTCAGTTAACCTTTATTAAGGTGTTAAACAACTTCAATTAAGCTCCTACATTTTAACACGCTTAACACCTATTATGCTCAACTCGCTGAACTAAATATATAGAAGTCACTCAACCCCATGGCTGTTAGCTGTCGTAAATCAAGCTCTGATAAACTCATATACAAAGCACTCGACACATTCGACTTGCATTTAACCTTTTATGTTACCGTAAATTGAAGGTTAGCATACATACATTCATTAACTGATAAGAAAGGTTCATGTAATAGATAACATATAGCAAATAAGTAAAGCACAATCACATGGAACAGTCGCACAACACATGGATGTTACGTGGTTCACTTCTAGAGGGGAAGCTACGTCCATGGGAACTGTGTTTCTATTATATCTTGAGATAGTAAACACAGTTCTGCTGCACTTCTTATGTAGCTTGAGATCTTCTGGGAAACTCCACGCACACAGCCCGAAGCCCTTCTCTTAGATCTCTTCTTTTCCTATAATGCTTTCCTCTTACAATATACCCTTCCTCTCTCTCTCTCTCAATCCCTGCGGATTGTTACATTCATGCTCAAGGAGCCGGATACTGGTTACAGTAAGATAACTACAGACTGAACATAGAACCAGAGCTCGACTCTTCCTCAATGTCTCACAATACTGATGACAGCTAGTCACAACCCGAATGACCAACCAGCTAACTGACTAACTAACTAACTCTCTCCAACCCTTCATAATACAAAATACATGCTTAAATAGGTGGCCTGAGGGTCTCACCGTGATACAAAACTGTGGGCCTATCCCAACAGTAACCCAAAACCCTAACTATGACAGTCGGCCTTTCTGTACTTTGAACTGTCACTTTCTGGTCACACCGCAACTTCCTGCAGTCTTCCACAATTTCCAGCGCTGATCACAGGTATGAGTGCCACTTCCTCGGTCGCTCCCCTTCTATCCTTTATATTTAATAGCTCGGCTCGTTGCTCCTTCTACATTTATGAGGGTAGTTGATCCCTCCTGTCGTCGCCGCTGCCTTAAATCCAGTGGTTGATCTCTCTTCTCGGCCGCTTCAAGTACTATTTTCTTTGACTTCCTTGTTCCGAGCACCGTGATTTCTAGCCCCTAATCCATGGTAGGAATTGCGCTACAGCATTGTAGCTTTATCGCATCTCTTATATCGCTATCTTATTGACATCGCCAAAACTATCTTTCCTCCAGAAATTGTCCATCTTCTACCCAAAAATAGCAGCTTTTCCTGTAGTTGTGGGGCCCTACTCCAACAGTTGAAACTGAACACAAGGCCATTGGGATATGGAGTCGAGATATGAAATATAGCTAAAAGAACTATATGCATGGTGATTTTAATATAGAGGCAAGATAGATACTCATTCACAATCCAAATTTAATTGTCAGCTGGATAATGAAGAACATGAACAGACCATCAACACAGAGAATTAAGAAATGAATTCTGTATTATTTTTAGAAGAAAGGTTTTATGGACCTCTGAAAAGAACAGCTAGAGCATGCTAACATGAATTCTAAAACTGTTATACTCTCATTCGAGAAGTGAAAGAAAACATAATGAACATATAAACTAGAAAAACATTCACATGGGAAAGGAAAATAATGACTGTAACATAGAATAATGAATGAATCTCTGGAAAAAATACCAACTTCAGCTCTACAATTTTATTAAGAAACACTTGAAAACATAGAACTCCAAAATTACTTGGGTTCCAACCCTTTCTCCCTCTGTAAGAGGTAGATTTATAATGTCTTAGACCTCCTAGACCGACCTTAGAATCAAAATTAGTTGCAAACCAAAGAACAAACTTTTAACAAATTCAAACGTGGCATATTCACCATGATTTACATAAAATGGAAATAAACTGCGAACCACTGAAAAATAGGCTCAAAAACCTTTTCTGTATATCTCAGCTGATGACAGCTGTACAAAATCTGAGAGAGGTGACTGTGAATAGGTATGTCTTGAAGAAAACGCATCATGCTATCTTCCTTGATATCTTTAAGGCTATAGTTTTAATTTGTTTGATCCATACCTTTGAATTGATTTCCACAGCTCAGATCCGAACAAATATTCCATGATCATATCGTGAGCCAGAACTCTAAGCTCCATGTTATCTGAATATGTAATATTAGGAACCCTGGTACATGCAATTTTCAAATCAAATTATGCTTTGAATTCCCCAACAAATTTATCGAACACAACAGGGCATGACAGGGCATGACAGGGCATGCTGCATATCCCCAAATTTGCGGTGATCAGACCTACGAAGGACCAATTTTTCCAGATACTCCTCCTGATTCATCAAGGGTCCTTTTTCCTCCCAAAAGAAAGGAATCCATTTGTTTACTAGTGGTATAAGCAAACTGACGACTTTTTCTACTCTAGTATTTATGATGTTTATCTTGGCTTGCACAATCTCCAACATTATTTGTTTTCCAATAACGCTCCTGGCCTAGGAGACCACAACAACTTTGTCCTCGATACCCATTCTTTTGATTCGGTCTTCGAATAAAGTACTCAAAACATTGACAACATTTTGAGCTACCTGTATTGGTTTTTTATGCAATGCATGTTTTACTATCACAACATTTTTCTTGGCATATGCCAAAGCACACTCTTGGTTAGCAACATAATCTAGATACAATCTGAATTTACTTGTCTCTTTAATGATTTCATCCCAGATCATGTATCTGGGCCCCCGCAAGGCCATTTCTCCAATCACTTTCTTGTTTAATTGGGCATTTTGGTCTATCAATTCTTGACATCTTTCTTGGTTTTACTATCAATTCTTTGAGCTACCTGTATTGGTTTTTTATGCAATGCATGTTTGGATATCACAACATTTTTCTTGGCATATGCGAAAGCACACTCTTGGTTAGCAACATAATCTAGATACAATCTGAATTTACTTGTCTCTTTAATGATTTCATCCCAGATCATGTATCTGGCCCCCTGCAAGGCCATTTCGCCAATCACTTTCTTGTTTAATTGGGCATTTTGGTCTATCAATTCTTGACATCTTTCCTCTAAATTCTTCTTCTCTTCTTCATTTTTCAAATCCATGTCTTCTAAATTCTTGTTTTGTTGCTTTAATCTTGTAATCTCTACATCCCTTATCTTTACCTATGACATAGCATTAGACAAGGAGGTGGTGTCTATCTCTACATTAGGAATAGTGGCTGGAATTCCCACTACTTCACAGTTCTCTTGTATTTCATTTTCCTTGGCTGCTATCCTAGCCTTTAAATCCTATTCACTTTATTTTAGGAACTTAGCCTCCTTCTCCCATTGTTTCTCTGTCTCCTCGAGCTTCAAACTTTTGGCTTTGTAATTAGTCAGCTCAGTATTTAAAGCCTCTTTTTCCTTCTCAAATTCAGTCAACTTAGAAGTCTGAATGAGTTTGGTAGAAGGGATCCTCAATTTCTTCTTCAATATCTGAACCTCCTTTTCTTTTTCATCTAGAAGCTTTTGAGTTTCTCCCCTTGGTCTGACTGCACTTCACCTTTCAGTAAATCATCCTGGAATTTCTTGAGTTTGACCCTAAGGGCCTTGTTTTTAACCCTTTCCTTTCTTAGAAGATCCTGCGTTTTCTTTTTACTTCACTCCAACTTGGACACCTGTATTGTAGCTTTCAGCAACCTGGTATTTAAGATATCACTTGTTTCTCTGTTGAGGTGTATCATATCTGTGGTGGTAATATTCCCCAAGTTCACATTAACTTCAGATATTTTATTACCCACAATCATGGCCAAACTTAGGGTATCTTTAACATGACCCCTTACAATTTTCAATGTTACATCTGGCATGGGAAGTTGTTTTACCTGCTCATATAACTTGACTGTCTCATCAAAAGTTTTATCAACCTTATCTATGTAAGTATTCATCCAATTTTATTTAGAAGCATACTTGTTTGGAGTTTGTGCATCAAATACATATGCCTGAAGCTCTAAACCAACTGTTTTGGGATCTTCTTGTTTTTGTTTTCCCTTTACATTGCTCTTCTTCACCTTCCCTCTCATACTATTTTTCTTCACTTGCACTATTTGCTATTCTTGTTCAACTTTCTGCTTTTTTGGCGTGCTAGCAGTATCTATTTCATCAGTATCCATGGGCTCTTCATGCTCTCTCTTCTTGGTATTCTTTGAAAAACTTATTAAAGATTAAACATTTCCAGCAGCTTCAACTATATCGAGATCCATAGGAGGAGAATATTTTTCAGGCAAAGAAGACACATAATCCATTTCAATGCAGACATCATCTGGGGTCTGATTTGGGTAATCCACCCAATTAGCTGCCTCTCTAAGGCCAGCTATTTCATTGTGCTTAAAAGGGTTTGTTGTTATTGTCTTGTATTCTCTTTGAAATCACCTGATGAGGATCGTAATTGATTGCAGCTCCCAAAGGAAATCTCATAATCTTCAGAATATTGTCAATCACATGATAAGCATCCCTACTTTTTACAACATATGGCCTTGCCTCTAGGGAAATTTCATGTCTAAACTCTTCCTGAAGCTTAGGATGTGCTCTTATTCTACTATAAGCTTCTGTCCTAGAAAATTCAAAGAGAAAACCCTAACTGTCAAGAAATCTGGGAGAACATAGGGCTGATGCACAAACCCATACAACCTTATAATAATTTCTGCCTCTGTAAGGAACCAATCTCCTACCATTTTTCTAAGGGAGAGCTGCAATAGTTCCTTCATTTTTTGAAACACCCTAGGCAGCCTTTCTTGAAAAAATATGTTGTAAACCTCGGCCATCAAATCATTCATAAACTTGCTATAATTCACGGTCATCTCATTTGTGTGCACGAGCCCAGGAGACTGAAACTGTCTTCTTGGTGTGACAAAAACATCTTCAGTAAGAAATACTGATATAAAAAACCTTGGTATTGTGGAATTTAACTAGCTGAGAATGAATTTTTTCATCTAGAAACTCATCAATTTTAAGACAACAGGACTAAAAGGATTGTCCTAGAATTTCAGGTTCAAAGGGACAGGTACTCAAGACAAACAACAGACTGAACAATGGCTCTATGACATAGCCATTCATATCTAAACCTAAAAACTGACTGGACAGAGTAACACAGGATTGGGATTCTTCATTGAATAACTCTAGGTTGATTGGATAGGACAAACTTAAGATCTCACTATCAGGTTTGAAACATGATTTCATAAATGCTTCCTTAATTTCAACTGCAGACTCATGGAAAAACTGAATGATAATATCTTGTTTGTATTCCTAGGACAACTGAACAAAATCATGTGGAATGGCTAAGGCTTTGTGAATGGAAGGGGCATCAACAGGGCACAGGATTTTAGACTTAATCTTATCCATAATGACTCCTTCGGTTTCAGAGTAATTACTTATGCACCACTTGACAAACTCAGGAAAGTTAGGGGTCTGGTTGACAGATAAAAAGTAAAAGAAGGATTTAAAAACACCATGGGTATCGTTACCCTGGTCCTTAAGAACCTTCAACCTATCCTTATCTGTTTCAATTGTCTCATTCATTAGGACAGTATCAGCAATTTCAGCATTTTTATCTTCAAAACACTTCTCATCCCTATGATAAGAAACCCCTACTTCCTCATTATTTGCTACTTCTATCACCTCTGCATCATCCATTCTATCCATTCCAGAAATAGTCAAAAGGTTTGTAAATTCCTACCTTGTCACTTCACACTATTCTCTAAATTGTCCACGTTGGCATTCTACACATGGTCAGGTTATTTGTGAATATCGAAGCTCAGGAAAGACAATTCTTTTTCAACTCCACGTAGATGATTTTATATTTTTTTACATTGCATAACCCTCGTGCTTCCTCATGCAATATGTACCGTAGATCTGTTCATATTTGCAATCTAAGCCTTTGATATGCCAAATATTCATACCAAAACTAAAACTATCAACATGCATAGCCTGATTTGCGGAAATCAACATCAATCGTCGATCTCCAAACTACCCTCATCGGGACCGTTCATCCCTAAGAACTTTAACATTTTTCCAATCCTTTTTCCTCTGATCAAGTGAGCAACTTTTGATCGTGGAATATTTCTTATCCATTGATCAATATTGATCTCTCGTCACAACCATTGATCTTTGCAGCCCCTACAACTTTCCATGGATTGAAATCCCAACTTCATTTGCGCTAGCTCAATCCGTGGAATTATCCAAGACCACAAATCTATCTTCGCTCTCATCTCCATCGTCAAATATTTCCATGCTTTAACTCATTCCGTGGTTTGAAAAAAGATTCTTTGACCGAGCATGTTCAACGTGCGAAAAGTTTTAGCGGCATTGATATAGCTTTGGATCAATCTCAACACTCCAACATTGCTCCCATTTAACATACTCCACAAACATAAAGGACGTATTCTACCTTGTATCTATGATCTGTGAAATTCTTTTTCATCGTTGATCTTCACCCTCCTGGCTCTGATCTATTGATTCATGACTTTCTTTACCTTATTTCCACTGCTGCTTATTCCAAAGGTAAGATGATCCACCACCATGGATCCAAACCCTTTCATCATCCCACGGTCCACTATGAATGCTTCATGTGCCTCTATTAACTTAAAGGGTGCCTTCATAGTATTTTCAAGTAGGGTCATTTCCCAAACCCTTTAGTAATCCAAAATTATTCAAATAGGGTCATTTCCCAAAGCATTCAATAATCCAAAATTATGCAAATATGGTGCTAAGAGATGGGTCCACTAGGGATGTTATCCTCCCAACAACGTAGAAAAGAACCTCATAGACCAGTTGCCAAATACATTAACAACTCAAGTCTTTTTATTTTATTTTGTCTTTCTGAAAGAAAATAAAAACTGAAAAATGGTTACCCTCCTGATCTTAGGGCCTTCTCTGCGGGCTTAAAATCTTATGGCTTACCATCTGTGCTGATTGAAAGTAAAATATTTACGCTATAATACATATAACGCCTCCCCCTTACTCCAAGTTATGCTTCAGAAATCTCCCATTCACTAGGCCTCCTTCGTACTGTGACCCATCTTGATATTGTAGAATACAAGCATTGTTGCCCCTGTGCACTGCAATGATGTATGGACCTACCCATAAATGATCAAACTTACCATGCTTTCCTTTTTCTTCATGCGGAGCATCCCATTTTAACACCAAGTCATCAATCTGAAAAATGTCCTCTTTTATTTTTCTGTCAAAGGTATTCTTCATTTTCTCCTTATGTATCCGTACCTTATCATAATATTTATCCCTCAATTCATTTGGTTCGATAATATGGTTTATTCTCCTTTGTATATGATTAGGATCATCCTACTGGTCTTGTAATAATTTCATAACTCATACTCCTAGAGATGCTGGAAAAATGACTTCAGCTCCATACACTAATTGGAATGGTGACATTCCCACAACCCTTTTCACGCTGAGTGTTTAAGCCCACAAAGCATATTTCATATTTGTATGCGATGCTCTTTTATTGTCTTCCAACAGCTTGTTAATTATCCTCAATAGGATTTTGTAAGAAGATTTTGCGATCCCATTACCCTATGGATAATATGTAGTAGAGTGATTCAGACTTATATGATACTTATGGTAGAAATTAATCATCTTCTTGGACTTAAAAGTAGGTGCATTATCTATCACAATTCTTCTAGGACATCCAAATCGTGCTAAGATATTATTCTCCAGGAAGTCCATTATTACTGTTTCTATAGCTCTTCTAGTGGGAATTGCTTCAATCCCCACTATGGTAGGACGTTCTTCACTATGATCATTCTTCTGTAACAAAATAGCTGCAACAGTATGCTCTGAAGTATACGAGAATATTAAAAAATATTTATTAAAATCTGGACTCACCAGCACAGGAGCTTCTGAAATGGCTTGTTTTATATCTTTGAAAGATTTCTTAGCTTCCACTTTCCACTTTATTTCATGATCCTTTCTCAGCATATTGGTGATGTTCATGAGGATCTCACCAAAGATGGGAATGAATCTTATCAAGAAATTTCCCTACCAAATGAAACACTGTACTTCCTTCTTACTTCTTGGCTCTTCTACCTTCAAAATGGCACTCACCCTTTCTAGATCAATCCTTATACCTTCTTTGGAAATAATGTTCCCCAAAAGTTTTCCTTCTTCTAGAGAAAAAATTTACTTCCTTGGATTTAATGAAATGCTATACTTTCTGAATTTAAGGAAAACCCTCTCCAAATGTCTGATATGTTCCTTATCAGACCTAGAATATACAGTAATATCATCCATGTAAATCACCAAAAAACCTGTCTCTTTTATCTGCAAAAGCAATATCCATAGCACGCTGGAAAGTGGCGCCTGCATTCATCAACCCAAAAGGCATATGTGCATACATGAAGGTACCCCATGGTGTGGTGAAAGCGGTTTTTTCCTGATCTTTAGGTAGCACCTTTATCTGAGTGTCACCTGAAAACCCATCCATAGTAGAAATTCTCTCTGAACCTACCACTTTCTACAAAATTTGTTCCATTTTGGCAATGGATAATTGTCCTTCAAGGAGACTCTATTTAAATTTTTGAAATCCACACACAGTCTCATTTGTCCATTTTTGTTTCTAACAGGCACCAAATTTTAACAACCCATTTCAAAAATCTTAAAGTTACAATTATTTTTGCGTCAAACAATTTTTTGATCTCTTTCTCAACAATAGGCAATATCATTTGGTTGATTCTTCTAAGCTTCTTCCTAAAGGGTTTTTATCCAGGCTTGATCATAATAGTATGTTGTATAGTGGAAGTGTCATATTCTTTCAGGCTATCATAACTCCATGTAAACACATATGTGTATTTCTTCATCAGTTTCACATGTTTATCATTTTCTTTGGCAAGAAATTTCTTGGATAACCTTACAATTCTGGGATCATCCTCGGTACCAATATTATTATCTTCAACAACGTCTTCAACAGGTTTGACCTTAGGATCCCTAGAAACATCGTATTAGTCAAAAAATTCTCTAAGGGAATCAGAACTCTTGGGATGTGGTTACTTTTTAATTGGACTATATCTTTATCTCCCAAAGATCTTTTCAATTTCTCTGTTTTAGGAATCCCTTCTTCATTTCCATCAACATTTAGGAAATTCTTAGAGTCATCACTTTCATCATCTATGTAGGTATTCACAAATTCACCAAACAATTATAAAAACCTTTTAATTTGTATATCATCTTCAAAAACCTGCCATTATTTAGTATTGGATGGTATGGAAGGCCTGCTCATAATGTCAACTTTGTATTTTCTTTTACCTGCAGTAGGATTTTCAAATTTTCCAGCAGCAGTTACCAGATAATCTGCCACTGTATTCTAATATCTATGGATCACTTGAAAACTGTGTTTGGTGAAATAATTCCCAAGCATATCCCATACTTCATTTCTATAAGCTCTCATTCTGGGATGCTTAGTTTGAGAGATGTCATTCACCTAATTTATCACAAGTTCTGAAACTCCAAAAATTTGGACTCTTTTAGCTCCCAAATCCTTCAATGCATGCAAACCCAATAACAAAGCCTCATATTCTGCTACATTATTAGTACATTCAAAGACCAACTTGTAAGAATAAGCTTTAAAATATTTGATGGGAGAGATTATATATACACCAGCGCCAACACCCACTTTATCCACAGACCCATCAAAATACATCCTCCACACTCCTTCTTCCTTTTGTTTCCTTTCCAGAGCTTCCTATTCACTTATTTACTTTTTATCCTTTTTACATTTATTTGGCACATCAACTTTTGAATCATAAGGAGACACATCATTGAATAAAATAGATGACCCTAAGTCTGTAACAACGGCATAAACATGATGAATTACTGGTTAATCTTGGCTGCTTACAACATAAGGTGATATTTTTTCACTGTACAGTCTCTTGTTTTCATTTTGAATGGGAATTTTAGCATAAGACATATCTATTTGCAAAATTCCCTTTAACTTTGAATTCCAAGACCTTGACAACAAAATACCAATTTTGGGAGGGATATCAACCACAACAACATCCATGACCACAGTTTTAGATGGTAACTTATTCAATGAAACTACCATGTCCTCTATCAAACCCAGAAATTTAACCCTTTTAGAATCAAAAGAATTACAAATATTTATAAGGCCTTGTAGTCTCCAACCCAAAACTTTCTACCACTCCCTTAGGAATTAAATTATGTGAAGCACCTGGATCTAGCATAGCATTATGAAACACCATGTCATGCACATTTAAACTCATATAAAAAGGTGGTAATTCTTCATCCTCACTATCCACATTATCAATCTTAAACCCCAAGACAATAGTAGGATTTCCATCTGTCAGTTCCAAAATATCTAGGTGAGTTTCTCCCTAATTACGGATCATTTTTGTTATTGTGTTTCTGTATTCCTAAATTCTGAGCAACTCATTGAAAGGAATTGAAATATTCAGCTTAGCAAGTTCACTTTGTATATTAAACATGGAAGACATTTTATCTACATCCATAGGAGCTGTTTGTTTTGGTTCTTTTATTTTATGAGTTCTATCTTCAACTTCTTTATGTACAACAGGTTCTTTTTATTTTTTATGTATTTATTTGAATGCTGGAAGGTTGATTTGGATTTAATATTCCTTTATTTAGAGCAACATCTCTACTCCTCAATTTGATATTTCTAATATCATATATAGAATGCATATACCCCTTATGATACTGTTCCAATCCCCTCCAAATTACTATCATCTTCTTGTGCAAACATATTATGTTCCTCCTCAAACAAATAGATTTCAGAATCTAAATCACCAAAATGATGAATATGGTCTTCAGTAGACTCTGCACCATCATTATCATCAACATAATTTTCAGGGAACGGTGGTCTTATCGGCTAATCTTCATGGTTCCTTGGATTCCTCATGTCTCTTTGTCTATTCGGTGGGGGTGTGAGAGGAATTGGCCTTCTAAAATTAGGGTTTTTGATCTTAGGTTCATTCTGTTCTTGATTCACTGACCTAGCCTCCACAATTAGCCTGTCCATTAAATTTTCCATTGTTTTCAGTATCATTTCAAATTTTACATCATTAGATGAAGAAACAACAGAGGTGGAGGGCATTTCTTCTCTACCTTTCCTCCTATCAACATTTGCCCTTTGTTTTATCTTCCCACATGCCATCATATTGGATTATACCTCTAAGGCGTCTGTGAACATAGCAGGAAGAGTAGCTGATTTTCTTTCTCTCAATAACAATGCAAAATCATTATCAAAGGATTCATCATAATGAAGTTTAGCAGCACCAGGAGAGGGATTAATATCAATAGGTATTTAAT
The DNA here is from genome assembly GCA_001517045.1 of Pseudotsuga menziesii. Taxonomy (NCBI): domain Eukaryota; kingdom Viridiplantae; phylum Streptophyta; class Pinopsida; order Pinales; family Pinaceae; genus Pseudotsuga; species Pseudotsuga menziesii. Next base: position 499,086 of record LPNX010421895.1, read on the forward strand.
TATAGGCTCTCATGAACCTACTAGAAAATTCATGGACTGAATCAAAACCTCCCTTCTTAAGATTATTGTAATAGGAGAGAACTTGTAATGGACTTTGCTTATCATCCTATCTTTCCATAAATATAGTTTGAAAGTCTGCAAAGTTTGGAATAGACCTAGCAAGTAAATATTTATACCATTTCTTGGCTTCCCCAAACAAACTCTGTGCAAACAGCCTCATCTTGACATCCTCATGATCTACTTCCTCTAAATCTATGAAATCATCAAACTTACCCACGTGGTAGCTTGCAGAAACATCCCCTTCTCCATCATACAACGAAATTCTTTGGTCATAATTCAAGAGAAGGTCATGCAACACCGCAGGTAGAGCCAATGGAGAAAATCTAGATGCATCCATTGGTATAAGCAAATTTGGAGCAAGGGGTATAGGTTGAACAACTGAAGGATTCATAACAGATCGAGAAATAGGAAACTGAATGTTTTGAAAAACAGGGACAATGTTTTTAGCTTTTGCTAAGGTCTCAAGGTTTTTCCACAAAGAGTCAAGAAGATACGATTCCAACCTACTAGGGTTAATATAAAAAAATTTTAGGTTTGATTTTGATTTTGAAAGTACTCTCTCAACAATATTTTTCCATTCAGACTCTGGTATGTTATGTAAATCTTGACATGATGATGTATCAAACTAAGGAATATTTACTTTTTCTTTATTTCTATTTCTAAGTATTCTTTCTAGATTTTCCACACTTTGCAAAGTTTTAGTATTAGGATTACCTCTCATATGTACTCTCTTGAAAGCAAGGATGTCTCACGTAATACTGTTCAAAATGAATGTGAAGTTGCCAGGGAAAATTTACAACCTTCTTGCGAATGTAGAAAATCATGTTTGCCCACATAAATCTCCTTCTTGAAACTTTGTAATCCTTGTCGTTCTTCCCAGGGCTGATATGCACTTTCGTCCCCGGCAATGATTCTAATTTGTTATCACTAGAAATTTACCAAAGGTTGTGAAGGCTTATTCCCAGGTAACAACAAAACCACTTTTAAAAAGAGAGAACTGGATTTCTCCTCTTCTGAGAGGGATCTCTCACAAAATATTAACAAGGCAAGATATGTACAAGTAAAAATATGTGTAGTTTGTAAGGTTTGTTGAAACTAAGCACATGGCCATTGGGCTATGGAATCGAGATATGGAATATAGATAACATAACTGTATTCATTCTGATTTTAACACAGAGGAAAGATACATACTCAGTCACAGTCAAAATTTAATTGTTTGGTGGATAATCAAGAACATGAACAGACCATCAACACAGAGCATTAGGAAATCAATTCTGTATTAATATTAGAAGAAAGGTTTTGTGGACCTTGGAAAAGAATAGCTAGAGCATGCTAACATGAATTCTAAAATTGTTATACTCTCATTCCATAAGTGAAAGAAAACATAATGAACAGATAAACTGGAAAAACATTCACATGGGAAAGGAACATACAGACTGTAACATAGAATAACGCATGAATGTATGGAAAAAACACCAACTTTGGCTCTACAATTTTATTAAGAAACACTTGAAAACATACATCTCCAAAATTACTCGGGTTCCAACCCTTTCTCCTTCTGCAGGAGGTAAATTTATAATGTCTTAGACCTCCTAGGCCGACCTTAGAATCAAAATTATTTACAAACCAAAGAACAAACTTCTAACAAAATCGGATGTGGCATATTCACCACGATTTACATAAAACATAAATAAACTGTGGACCACTGAAAATAGCCTTAAAAACCTTTTATGGATATCTCAGCTGATGAGAGTTGTACAAAATCTGAGAGAGGTGACTATGAATAGGTATGTCTTGAATAAAAATCCTCGTTCTATCTTCCTTGATATATTTGAGGCTGTAATTTTAATTTATTTGATCCATACATTTGAATTGATTTCGACATCTTAGATCCAGGAAAATCTTCCATGATCATATCATGAGCCATAACTCTAAGCTCCATGTTATCTGGATATGTAATATTAGGCACCCTGGTACATGCAATTTGGAAATCAATTAATGCTTCAAATTCTTGTTATACCAAAATCCTGTCATCATCATGTGATAAGACCTTTGACATACCTATTTTCCCTTAATCCCATCACTTGGAGTGGAAACCCATGCTAATAGTCAATCTTTCATGAAAATTCCCAGCACTGCACTTTCCCTATTGTCCAGGAGCGGTACCTTGTTCGCACCGCCTATCCCTTGTTGTCCACAAGCGGTGCCATTGCTTATGGCCCTTAGTCCATAAGCGTTTCTTACCAGAACAGCTCTATCATTGAAGGAGAAATGCGGTACCCTGGGTAAAAAGGGAAAAAGAGAAGTTTCTCGAGGCTTCTAGATCACGAGCCTTGTGTCCTCCCTTATCCCTATCATTGTGGGTCAGTTGAGCTTGAGATCCCTCATTCTAGGATCTTAGAGGCCACCTCATCCACTAATCTCTCAACCATCCCTATCCATTGAGCCTTACAAATACAAGTTCATATCTATGGTTGAGGGGGAGAACTCTTAAGGTATTGTTATGCTGTTGGATTGATCACTTGGCCCAAGCCATTGGAGAGAATAGAGAGATAAAGTCCGAGCTTATGGGGATGAGAGTGCTTGGTTTCATGGAGATGCATGTCAACACTAAGGCTTGATTGGTTGTAAACTTCTCCATTTTTATATTAATACAAAGCTGATTTCCATCCCACATTATTGTTGTTGTTTGATTTCACATGTGTGTTGTTAGATTCCTTAGTCACTAACATGCATTAGTAGATCATATTCTGGTAGCTTTGATGTGTTTGTGTGTTTAAGTTGATTGCAGGTACACAAGGTTACTATCAAATCATTACATTCCAGGTATCTACAGTGTCCAGGGAGGGTCTTCAACCTTTGTCCTTCATTTGTTCTGGATCTGAACCATTCAGACTAGTGGAACACCTTACTGTCTGCAGAAGGTGAAATATTCCAGCTACCAAATCTGGCGACTCTACTGGGGAATAGAGATATGTATCAGTTGTTCTAATCTTCCTCAGTTCTCAACTCTTGTCTGAATCCAAGCTCCTTCTCCAACTCTCTTCAGTCAAATCTGCTTTCTGACTTAGTCCTTTTGGGTTTGAAACTTCCAGATCTTTTCAGATCTGAATCATTTTGACCTTTTGTGCTCTGTTTTTATACTCAATCTAGCAGTTTTGACCTTGATCTAGTCTTTTTTTGACTAGATCTATCATTCTCTTTGTGTTTAGGAATTTTACAGGGAACCATGCCCATGCAGTGTATGAGGAGTGGTGCCACCACCTAATTAGAGTGGGAAACACGCGGTGCTACCACCTGTATCCCGTTGGAGAGAAGTGGTGCTGGGATAGAACCACCTTGTCAACACCTGAGAAGCGCGGTGCCAAGTAGGCATCATTGCAAGGCCCTTTTTCCTCATTTTTTTTGGTAAAAATTTGAGTTGTGTTGCTTTCAGTCCTACATTGTCAGGCTTGTGTGACAGAATTTGATACTTATGGCTTGAAATTGTATGGTTTAATATTGGTTTGATTAGGAATTCAAAATATAGATTAGGCCTTTTGATTGTTCATTCTTTGGTGCTTGTTGGTTGTGTTTGCAAAAGGATTTCTTATTTATTGAAAAGCTTAGGGTATTAGTAATATTTCTTTTCGTTTATTTTATATAGACTAAAAGAAGAACACTAGATTAGCTTCTAGGTTTCATTTCTTGTTTGCATAGTAAACTTGTTTTTCCTTCCTTTAAAAAAAGAAATTTTTTGACTGAGACTAGGTTATCATCATTGAGCATGGGACATTAGTTCTCTTATTGGCCTCATAAGCTTTCAGGATCTTCATGTTCTTTCGTCTCTTATGCATTTACAACTATCTCAATCAAAATAAAAAAATATGGTAGTTTTAAGTTAGATTTGCTTATGTTTTGAGAAAATCGAAAAAATAGAGTGCATTTGCATATAGTGTGCTTCTTGTTTTTCTTTTAGGAAAAGAGATTCTTCCCCTTCTCATTGCTTTTAGAAAAGAGAAATCAGTTTGGAAAAGTACTGCTTGTCTTTGATTTTGTGTTCAAGACTGTTGTTTGGAAGTATTTTTTTAGGTTTTGAAACAAAATAAAATGCTCTCTTTCCCTCCCCTAAGTAGGCATATTGAACGGTAAAGTGAAATATTTGCACAAGCATACTGCATGGTTTTACTTTTCTGTCAAAACATCATGCATTCACCTAACTGTCCACTTTAAAATTAAAGGTAGTTATAGGTTAAAATTTATGTAGCAATTGGAGTGATAGGTTAGAGACGTGTTCAGGAATCCTTAAGAGTAGGAGCTGTCGTTATTTGTTTGCATTACATTTCGGGACTCGCGCGGTTCTTCCACGTACCATCGGTATATCGAACGGTATTTCACGTACCCTTGAGGTATATAGAAAGGTACTTCACATAATCGATTGTATATCGGAAGGCCCCTTGTGTACGGTTATGCATTAGACAACACTACTATCAATTTCAGCTCCCACGTACCTTGAGTATATGGGGAGACCCCACTAGGATACCCTATCCATCTGAGAAAATCCCTTTGGCGATCTTGCTTGGAGCCATACACCGAAAACAACATTCAAGGAGATTACTACGCACACACACTCGAGTGGCACCTTCTTAACAATCTTGGTGAGAGACCTGACTTTTTGAACTCCTCCTATCATTTTAAGTGCGCTTGTTTTGACCTATAGCTTGTGTAGGGAAATTGTTTGGTGTGTTTTCTATTTTTTCAGACCCCAGGTTAGATAGGAATTGTACAAACTAGATGAGTTAAGATAGTCTAGAAGAATATGGGGCTTGCCACCCGATTTTACTCCTGGTTCAAGAGAAAATCCATAGGAATCTATCGATTAAGGAGCTGCTACCACCTCCCAAGTGGGAGATAATGTGGTTGCAAAAAGTGGAGTACCATATTCTTCACACTCGCCTCCCTTGGTCCAACAACCTTCTCAGGGAAATACCTCATTCCATTCTCCCACGGAAGGTCATGTTGACAATACAACCCGTCTGGATTATGGTCCCAATGCTCCATTTTAGGATACCTCTATAGGACAGGCCATTGCCTCATTTGGCACCCATTTAAACTTTTCTGGAGATGAAGAAGAACGTAGGAAATACCATGCTTCCATTCTCCGTGCATAGGATATTGACAAGCAAATAGATGAACTATTTGTCCGGACACCATCACGTTCCACATCTATTCCTGTGGGATATCATTCACTTGCTGATTCTATGAGACCCATTGAACCAATTATAGATCATGCGGTAACACCACACAACCTAGTTCAAATTACCACCCCCACCACCTCTCATGTTATGTATGTTCCCAATATTCCCAGGTCTTCTGCACCTGGGGCCTAACCTTCAATTCCCATTTCGTTATTACCTTCTAGTGCCGAGGGGAAAACCCCAGCACGACCTACGTTATCTGGCATTGGAATTGTACCTAGTCAAGGGAAGACCTCTAACATAGAACCATATATATTTTATGTCCCCCCCAACCATACTAATGTGGTTAATCCCCCATCCAGTTCAGGTCAGCCCTTAGGGGCACAACCTGTAACCACTCAAACTTATGGAGGTTATCGTTATCAAATACCTGTAGGTAATCATCCACCCAATCCTATAGGAATGCCTTATGTTGGAATTCCATACCCTAGTAACACTTTTGCACCATGGGGGAAACCTAATTGGTCTTACATGCCAGCTATGGGAGGGATACCTATACAGACTGCGGGAGGTGCTGGAGGATCGCCTTATGGAGGTCCTCCCCCTGGGGGACCTAATGGTCCTGGAGGATCTAGAAACTTTCCTCCTTTTGGTCCTAGTGGTCCTAGTGGTCCTCGGGGGCTTGGTGGCTTTCCTCCTTATGGCTCTAGAGGGTCTGGTAGCCCTCTGCCTAGTGGCTCTGGAGGCTCTGGAGTGTCTGGTGGTCCACCTCCTGGTGGTATTGGTGGTATAGGTGTCCTTGTTGGTCCTAGTGGTCCCAATAGTCTTCGTGGTCTCGGTGGCCCTGGTGGTCCTAACGGTCATGATCTCGGAAATCAACCCCCTACAGGCGGATTTTCTGTTAGTTCTTCATCACAGCAACCTGTTTTTTAGTCAACTTATGGTCCTACTGGTAATTATATTCCATATCAATATTACCAGTATGTGCAACCCAACTGACAGTTACCTTTTTTAGCAACTTTGGACTTACCTGACTTGTCCAAGTTGATTAATGACCCCATTCGACACAATCCTTCATGGCATCCCATTTCGGTAAAGTGACCATCGGATATCCCAAAATTTGATGGGAAAGCAGGGAGACGATCCGAAGAACCATGTTATGACATTCCATTTGTGGTGTTCTTCAAAATCCCTTATGGATGACTTCGTTCGATTACAACTCTTTCAGTGAACTTTGACCGGTATAGCTGCGAAGTGGTACATTGAACTCCCACAACATTCGTTTGTGGATATTGGCTCGTTGGCAATTGTGTTTCTTACACACTTTCAGCTCCCTATTCGTTATGAAATGAGCATTGATATTTTAAATTCTCTGCGACAGAACACCTCCACCCACATATCCAATCATATTCATGAGTGGAGAAGGCGGGGAAGGATTATTAAGGCCCCTATTCCGGATCAGTTATTAGTTGATTGGTTTACCAAATCCTTGTTGCCTCCTATTGCCCGAGATGTGGCTATGGGTGGTGCCGTTACTGAAGAGCAGGCTATTAGTCGAGCTCAGTACCTAGACTTGGTTTATTCCCAGTCAGGAACTCTTTATGAATTGATTCCTCAAGCTCCTCACCCCAGCACCGATCCCACCAAGCCACTAGTAGAAGTACCTGTTGATGGGATTGTTGGCTCAATCCAGTCCCTGTCCATAGTGAAACCTGCCAAGCAACCCCAAACTTCCACCCCTACTCCTTTGACTCCTAAGGTTTCCACCGAGGTCAACTCCAAGACCAACAAACAGTGATAACGATAAAGGGAAAAGGAAGGCAAAATATCCCTATCTGTTATGCGGAGGTGCCCATTTTTCAAAGGAGTGTCCTCGTCGGGATGAAATCTCCCAGTTTTTGAAGTCCAATCCTGCACTCACAATACTTACAGATCCTTTCCCCTCTCAGCAACAACTGATAGACCACATGTCTAATCAGGGTAACTCTAGTTCATTAGAGGAAATTCGTATGATGTCCTCAAATACCATCAATATGCAAACTTGAAGTCAAAATTATGACAAAACCACAGATAAGAAAGAAGATCATTCTTCTTCAGGGAAAGCTCCCTCTACTAGTTCTCCGGAATCCTCATCTACTGTCCCCTTATCTATCGAGAAGCCTAATCTCGACATTATTTTGTGTCCAACTAAGAGTACTCCTCAGAAGGTTGTCTTTAATCCCAATGCCCAAGCTACTCAATTTTATAATGTGGTTAAATACCTCGCTCAGGAACCTTATGCGATGTCTACCTTAGAAGTACTCCAAAGTTTCCCTACATAGCGCAAAAACTTATTGACAACATTAGGAGCTTTAGACCCAGATAACATCAACTTGATTCATTTCAATGTTGAGAACTATAAGCCTAGATTACCGCATAAACTTGATTTTCAGATCATTATGAAAGTAGTGGGAAAGAAATTTTTTCGAACGGTACTAGATGAAGGAGCTTCGACCTCGGTTTTGGCTTTGTCTTGTTGGAAGGCTCTCGGCTCTCCCGAGCTTGTAACATCACCTATGACCATCAAGGCCTTTTTGACAGACGAGGTTTCCAACCCCATGGTTTCATATCAGCCCTGGCGGTCGATCTAGGGGTAAAAACCGTTTCCATTCAAGTAGAAGTGGTAGATGCCCCTTGAGATTACAACCTCCTTCTAGGAAGAAATTGGTTCTATGCCATGACTGTTGTCGCCTCAATTGTATTCTGAACAGTCCAATTTCCGCATCTAGGGAGAATTGTTACTATTGATCAGCTTGATTTATATACGTTAGATGTTACTACCTCCATGGCTAATAACATCCCCATGTTAGGCCAGTCCCCTCCTCCTTACTAGTCGATTGGGGTAGGCACGTTGAAGGATTCATCCCTTATGGGGATTTTTCCATCCACTCCTCCTAGCACGGATACCGCGACAGTCCATATGATCACCTCATTTGATTATGAGCCTAAGGGTAAAAAAGTTGTTGAGTCCACCTCATTGAATCCACATGAAGCTATGCATGACACCATTCAAACCTTTTTCGATGATCACATAGATGACCTTCATCTAGTGGCTTCGGATCCTTGCCATTTACCGTACTTGTTAGATCCTTCTATTATTCCTGTTCTGGATTATCTCTCTAAGACTTTTCCTTTTGATGAGTCCATTATGGAGATCATGAATACGGATGAGTCCATTTGGGAGGATCACCGTCATAGATCCATGTTCCTCCCATACACCAGTTCGGTTAGCCATGATTTTGCATCCTTGTTTCCTACTAATCTTGTCAACGTACCCCAAAGTCCTATATTGTTTCAAGATACAGATTCTCAAGGAAACCTTTGCAACATTACTTAGACGAATCCAATTGACATATCAGCCAAGCTTGATACTATCGAGCATGTTCATGTTAGGCAGAACTGCTTGGCAAATGAATCTGAAGCATACAAGGCACTTTTTAAAGAATTCTGTGATATTTTTTCTTGGTCCTATGAAGAGATGCCAGGGATTGACCCATCCATTGTGGTCCATGAGATTAAAACCTATCCCATGGCTAAACCTTTCAGGAAAAAACTAAGGCCAGTCCATCCTCGAAAGGCCACAACTATTAAAGATGAAATTGAGAAACTTCTCAAAGATAGGTTTATTTATCCGGTACCCCTGACGAAATGGGTATCGAACACTGTCCCTTTCAATAAAAAGCAGGGCACCATTAGAGTCTGTATCGACTTTAGGGATTTCAATAAAGCTTGTCCCAAGGACAACTTTCCTACCCTGCACATCGATTAGATTATCAACAACTCTACTAGAAGTGTCATCTTTTCATTCATGGATGGCTTATTTGGCTATAATCAGATTGAGATATTACCCTCCGATCAGCATAATATGGAATTCATTTTCCCATGGGGAACCTTTTCATATAAGAAGTTACCTTTTGGCTTGAAAAATTCTAGAGCCATTTTCCAGTGCGCTATGTCCTATGCATTTCACGATATTAAACATATTGTCGAACCGTACCTTGACGACCTCCCTGCTCATTCACAGTGATGGGAGGACCACCCTGGTCATCTTAGAGAGATATTCCTGAGATACGGTCATTAAAATATACAACTCAATCAACATAAATGTGTTTTTTGCATTGAGACGGGATGTCTAATAGGTTTTGTTGTATCCAAAGATGGCATCCAGACTAATCCTTTGAAAATTGCCACCATTTTAGATCTACCAACCCCAACTAATCTCCTTGAACTCCAAAGTTTTCAAGGGAAGGAAAAATTTCTCTACCGGTTCATGTGCAATTTCGCAGAGAAAATGCATGGTTACATGTGTCTCCTCAAGAAGAACATTCCATTCTTCTGGGATGACCAGGCCCAACGCGCCTTTGATAATCTTAAGCACACTCTAACGCATTCACCCGTGATACACCCCCCATATTAATCAAAGGACTTTCTCTTGTATATTGTTGCCTCTGCTACTACCATTGCTATGGTTTTAGTGGAGGAAAATATCCATGGTCAGGAGCACATGATTTATTATGCTAGTAAGAATCTCATGGATTCTGAAACTCTCTATTCATGTGTGGAGAAGTTAGCATTGGACACAGTCATTTCTATACACACTACCACCGTATTGGAAAACCAAAACGCGATGTATTACATCCTGACTCATCAAGTGCTCGAGGGAAAGTACTCCCATTTGATAGTCATACTTCAAGATTTTGATCTAGAATTTTCCAAAGCCACATCAAAGAAATCCTTGGTCTTTGCCGAGATTATGTGTGATCTTCCCTGTGCTTCGATGGAATCTGAGCCCAGTGATTCATTTCTGGATGAATTTTTGTTCCTGATTAGCACTATCGATCCTTGGTATGGATATCTTCTTATTTATCTCCAAACACAACATTTTCAGCTGCATTTATCCCGTGATGATTGCCACCGTATCTGCCACCATGCAAAATACTATCTCATCCTGCATGATACCTTGTATAGACGTGGGATTGACTCTATTTTCCAGTGATACCTCACCCATGAGGAGGCTGAACATGTTTTGAATTATTTCCACTCTGGAGCATGTGGCGATCATTTATCTGGGATGGCTACAGCCCAGAAAATCCTTCACGCTGGCTATTTTTGGCCTTCTGTCTTCAAAGACTGTCATGAGGCTGTTAAGAAATTCCCACCTTGTCAACACTTTTATCCTAAAAAGTGCACCCATCCTGCTCTGCTACACCCCGTCATTGTCATTGGCCCATTCACCAAATGGGGAATTGACTTCATGTATTGTAAGCCTACCTCAGCCAGGGGGCATGGTTACATCATCGTAGTCGTTGATTATTTCACAAAATGGGCTGAGGCCATGCCTACATATGCAGAAGATGGTAAGACTACTGCTCTCTTCTTGTTCAATCATATCATAGCTAGATTTGGAGTTTCGCAGTCCATCGTTATTGATCACGGATCCCATTTCCGTAATCAAATGATGAAGGAACTAAGTGCCAAGCTAGGTTTTCGCCATGAAACTCTACGCCATATTATCCACAACCTAATGGTCAGGTAGAGGCCATTAACAAAGTTTTGAAAACTATGCTTCGTCGGATGGTTGGAGATCATAAATCCAACTGGAACCACATTCTTTTCTACACTCTTTGGGCTTATTAGACTTCTGTGAAAATAGCCACTGGTTTCACACCATTCCAGCTTGTCTATGGACTCGAAGCTATCTTACCGATTCAATGTCAGATTCCATCTTTACAACTTGTAGTTGAACTTCTCCCAGACACTTCCACAGAGGAAGAAAGATTTTTGTACTTGAGTAACCTTGACGATACTCAGAGAGATGCTACCTTGGCTAATGAGGCACATAAGAAATGCATCAAGGCGCAGTATGATAAATCCATCCAGCCTTATGTCTTTAACGAGGGTGACCTAGTATTGACTTATGATCAAAGATATGACAAACTAGGGAAGGGTAAGTTCAAGTCCATGTGGTACGGACCTTTCGTTATTTCTAAGGTGTTAGAGAAAGGAGCTTACGAGCTCGTTGATTATGATGGAATCCCTTTGGGGCAGCCTTGCAATGGGTTGTACCTAAAAATGTACTATGCCTAGGTCTTTCTTGGATAGTATCTTGTATATATGCATATTGATAGACTTTCAGTGTGGTTTTAGTAATTTCAAGATGGTTTTGAGTTTAGTGTCCGCGTCTATTTATTCCATGTTTTGGTCATATAGATGGATTTCTACAGCTTCGCTGATGGTGCTTTCCGCCACACCTTGAATCTCACCTCAGCTACTTGGTTCCTCTATTCCCCAGCTGAAGATTTGGTTAGTTGAGGAGCGGTTTGTATAGGCCCCTCTACTAATAACATCACCGAGTATGAAGTAGTCATCAGTCTTCTGACTGAAGCTACCTCCCATGATGTTCGTGATCTAGTAGTCTTGATGGACTCACAACTCATGGTTTGTCATTCAAACCAATGATTACACTATTAGAAACCCCGTGCTCCTCCGCCTCTTCCAGAGAGTATGTTTGCTAGAAAGGTCATTTGAAACCATCACTTATAGGCATATCCCTAGGGAACATAATGTAGTTGCTGACTCATTAGATAATTACATCCTAGATTGCCATATTTCCCATTCATGACGTTAAAATCAAACATGGTACATTGTAAATAAACATTCAAAGACACATAAAGCTCATAGAAAATGCATTTGCCATTTGAAACATATAAACACCGTGTAAACGTCTGTATATATATATACAAAATTTTTTACAAAAATAGGTCCCGAGACCTCATCTGAAGCATGTCTGATTTCAGGAAAAATCATCATACAAAATCCTGAAGCTGTCATCTTTCAGTACATATCTCATACACTAGTGGTGCTCGTGATAGCACATCACTGCTCGAGCTACCCTACATAGCAGCCTACTGAATCGACCTGGTACTCCCGCTGTTGTAAAGGAAAGTATCCTATGGCTAAGGTTTAAGAGGCCATTAACATACTAGGGTTGAAAGAGAGATGCACAATGTTCATCAAGCATATATAAGCAAGTTTCAGAGATTGGAATGGTTCATACCTTAGCCAAATGAAGGTTGATCCAAGCAACTCTTCAATCCTCTTCTTGCTCCTCTTGCTCCTCTTGCTCCAAGAGACCTGCAAAACAAGTTATACCTTCCACAAACCAATATGACCACATATAAAGCAATGATAATCAAATAAACATGAACAATGATCTGATTAACATCATCATATGATCATAAACAGAGATTCAATCACACATTAAACAATGATGTGGGAAGAAGAAGGACATCACATCTTTATTAATATTGAAAACAAGTACAAGTATACCTTCTCTTCAAGTTCGGCACCTCACAAAACCTTGATCCGGTTCTGCTGCTTCTCTTCTCCAAAGAACTCAGCCTCCAAGCTCTGCAACACAAGGGGATGATCACCAGGGCAAAGGTGTGGGCAAAGAGAGCTCCAATTCCTCCAGCATAACAATGCAAAGATTCAAGTCTCCATCTCATGGACCTCCCTACCTCTATTTATATGCTTAAAGAAGAGTTAGGGGCAAAGACAAAGTAGTTACAATTGAAGGAGTCAGTTGCATAACTACCCAAAATTCAAAAGGCGTTTTTTTTTACATTTTTAAGATGAGTATGCGAGTTGCTGAATACAATAGTCGCGTACACGAGAAGTACACGTGGGTTGCTAATGCAGAAAGTTGCTTATATGACCAACTTGCGTATGTACGTGGGTATTATAGAGAGCAAGTCGTGTATCGTACGCGGGTATTATAGAGAGCAAGTCACGTATAGCCAAAAAAATCATTTTAAGGATATTTCTAGGAATTTTCAGACTTTGGTGTCTTCTGGAAAGTTTTAGCTAACATAAATATATTTCCAACGGAGTAGAGATGAGGTCAAATGGAGTTACAAACCGCAAGATATAGGTTCTCCAAGTTAGGTATTTTTTCAGTGACTTTTCATGAAGTGTCATCATGGAAGTGTTGACATGCAACGGAATCATGGGAAAGTGGTCACAGGAAAAGATGTGTCATTTTGAGCTATAACATATGCCCCCTAATGTGTGAGGTTAGAGGGGACGACGATAGCCAAAATACATTATAAAGGAAACAACTGAGTATGGAGAGAGTGGAGAATCCAAGATCAAAAGGCTCGAACAAAGGTACCTGTAAGAGAGATAAATGTTAGAAAAATTGATCTCTGGGACATACACGTCCATATACAAAACATCGCTATAAAGCTACAGGCGGATCCAACAAATGTATAACTGATGAAACTATCATGGTCGCTCAATATGCAAAAAGGTGCCATATCAAATCTAAAGGAGCCATGGCCACAAATGAACAAGGTGGATCCATACTCGATAATCGATCATATCCACAAAAATACAAGGTGGATCTATGTCTCAACAAAATATCATATAAAATGTAATAAGGTCTTGAGCAGCTTGGGAAATAGAAAAAATATGATGAATCTACTGTCAGCCCAAGGTCTTTAATCCAAATTTCCCAAAAAGGTATGAATCCTAACCATGTGAATAAAGGAGTTGAAGTCGAACATGGAGGAAATCGTTTGACTACCGGTCAATAATGAGAACTGTTAACAAACGCGAGGGAAACCACCATTAATGAAAATGGTCCCCAAGGTACGAAGTACATTCTAACAAGTGTGAATACAAGGACTTGAAGTCGAACACTTGAAGAATCCATTGAGTAGGAGACATTAAGGTATTCCCACTACCCAATAGCGAGGGAAATTGCCACTGATGACAACAATCCCCAAGGTACTGTCATAAAACTCTAAATCTCATTCCCAGAGCAAGATGTGTTGTAGTCGGTAGGAAGAGATCCGTTGGAAGGAAGGCATTAAGGCATCCTTCATCATCCAACACGAGGTAAGTCAAAGACTAATTGGATCTGGAATTGGTACTGAATTTCACAACAAGGAACACTGAATACATGATGTAATGAACTGATACTAGGGAATGGCCGACACAAAAGGTCAAGGCAATTGCAGAATGGCTGACAAAGGTTTAATCCTTGAACAGTGAGCACGACACAAAAGTGACTTAGGTAGCTTTTGACACAAAAAGGACCAATGAAACAAATCTATAATGTAGGAGACATTGACAGATTCCCCATATAATTGGAAAAGAGACCAACTGGAGGAGTAAGAAAACTTTGAATCAGGATAAGGTCAAAATACTAGGACCCAAATGTTGATAGACTCAAAATTGGTGCTTTGTTCAAGGAAACAAGACTTGCTACCATGATGTCAAAAACATGTGAATGAACTTCCCTTCCCCTCTTTCTTGTAAAGGTTTAATGAGTCCAAGAAAGAAAACTCGGGACCATCTTGATTTTTGGCAAGCTCGAAGAAAAGAAAGAAGAATGCTTGATAAAACACTGATTCATGGATTTTACGAGCCCGAACTAGTACATGCTCGATGATTTTTTCATAGTTTAGAGAGTCTGAAAACTACAAAGAAGACTCCAGGGGGGTGCCTTTTCATACAATTAGTCTCTTGAGACCGAAAAAGTATAAAACATACCGAAGAAGAACTCTCTTAACTTCCAAAGAAGAAAAAGCGCACCTTTTTCGTACTTAGTCAGGAAGGTCCGAAAAAGGTTAAATTACCACCTACCCAATGCTCCTTCAAAAGTAGCATATAGCCTGAGTTTTACGGGTGTGAAGGAGGTAAGATCACTCAAAAAGATCCATTTGATTACGAGAAATGGGGCTTACAACAATAAACTCGATGCTTTGTTCTTTAGGGTTAAAAGAGCATGACAAAGACATAAAGTACACTCGAAATATTTTTCATGTTTTGGTCTAGAGCACGAACAAGAGAAAACTAAGCTCATACTAGGGGTTCCTTTTCCGTAGGTTTAGTCCCTCAGGTTTGGAAAAATAATAAACCTATTCCTGAGAATACTCTTCTCAATTGCGAAGAAAAGAGAGTGTTCCTTTCTCGTATTATTCCACATGGTCCGAGAAAGTGATAACCTACAACCAATGTGGATTCCCATTCACATATTGTTAACGAGCCTGAATGGAAAAGTTTACTCGGCAGTCAAGTCTATTTTGAGGAGTTAGACCTGGGCCTAAAAAAAACTCAAAATATTTCCTGTGAAGTTTTAACAAGTTCGGAAAAGTCAACTTGTGGCCTCCTTACTGCTTTTAACGAGCTCGAAGGAGAGAAAAAAGAATGCTCTAAATGCAAGGAGACGAGTGTCATAGGCAGGAAAAACTAGTTCCAAGCTTAAGGAACAGACCTATGCATAATGCAAGGAACATGAGCAGGATAAAGACACTCAAAGAACGTCTCCTTAAGGTAAAAGGTGTCAAGTTGCAAAGGCAAAATGATACAAGGTTGAGCGATGATGAGAACAAAGATGAGGGCTTTACAACGAGCTAAAAGCGTGGAAGCCGGCATCAGGCTCATAAACGTGAGCAGGGCACATGCAAATGCAGTTACAACTTGAACAACAAGGCGAGGCCAGTAAATAGTTGTGAATCCAACTAAAAATCCTGTCTCCAAGAAACAACAACATCAGAATCATATTCAAAAGAAACGATCCGATGCGGGTCACTTTGGCAGAAACACATGTGACTTTGCTATCTTCTATAAAAGGTAAAGTCAAGGTAGAATCAACTGAAGAAGATTCTATAGAACCAAGGCTCGAGGGTTTATAATTAGTAAGATCAACCTCAAAAGGAGAGCAAAAATCAACAAGGGAGATAGAGTCTGCAGGAACAAACTCAATATCACAGGAGCTGAAAAATTCATAAGAAAAATCAAACTCGTCAGGATCACCGGCTTGCTGTTCGAAGGAAGAGTCGAAAGACTCAACAATACCAACACAAGAAGAAAGGTCGGGCTTACTAGGTAAATCAGGGTTAGACTTAGTCACAACCGAACCAACATCCAAAAGAAGGTCAGACTATATCAAAGACTCTAGGAAGACTTCATCCGAAGGAAGGAGATCATCTAAGATAGGACACATGTCTTAACTTTCAAATGGATTAACAGAGTGGAGATTAGGCCCCACAGTCTGTATAGGATGACTCACCTGGTCAACTACTGGGACCAAGTCCCGGGAAGGTAAGCATGAAAACAGAGGCTGCTTCTCAGTAGCAATTGAATGCAAAGGACAGGAGGCCACATAGTTCACCTGTGGCGGGGTAGTGTCTATAGAAACACTGGGAATCAATAAATGAAAGACTTGGTCTCTAGTTGGGTCAGGAGATGGATCAAGAAAATCCAACTGATCGATAGTGACAATTTCTTCACCATGATTAAAGTACATCACACGAAAGAATGTTGACACCACAGCTTGCATGGCATAGACATAATCACGTCCAAGGAGGATATTGAAGTCCAAGGGGTCTTCTATCACCATGAAGTCAACTAAGATGGTCTTCCCACCCAAAGTAACAGGTGTTTGAGCAAGAATTCCCAAGGATATACAAGTTCTTCTATGAAACGTTAGTAACTGACTAGCAGTCGACAAAAGTCTGGGAGATCCCATGCCTCACCAAGTACGAGCATACAAAATACTAACTGAGGCTCCTTCATCAACAATACAATGAGCAATCGTATAAGGTTCAAATTTGACCTTTATCTAGAAAGGTGCATCAGAAGGAAGGCGCGGCTCAACTAGGCTATCCCAATCAAAGGAAGCAATCCAAGAGCTTGGTGGGGGTTGATCCGAAACTAGTTTAGTGCCCCCTTGTTCAGTAATTTCTGAACTGGCAGTGAAGAAAATGTGACTAACAGACACTTCAATCTCCAAAGGAAGAGTGGGATTGATCGAAAATGTCATTGATTCAACCGATTTGTGAAAGTCACTCTTCGAAGGGAGAGTGGGATTAACGAAAGATGACATTGGTTCAATCACATTAGGATCACTCTCCGAAAGAAGAGTGGGATCGACCAAATCTGAGATTGGTTCGACCACTTGATCAACCAAAGGTTGAGTAGGTTGTTGAGAAACTATAGGTTGTTCAGGAGAAGGAAATTCTTGAGTCTCAGGCCACACTCTTCACACCTTTGCAATAGCAGGACACTGGTGAGTAAGATGATCTCCCTCACATAGCTTACAAGGGAACTTAAGTTTACACTTCAAACGACCATTTTTCTCAACGGTGTCAACATGACTAGCAGTGGTTGACTGTTTTCTCTCAACATGACCTGCAAAGGATGAGAGCTTTCCCCCAGCACGAAAACCAAAGGCCGGGTGACTGGGCCCAACCTGACTACGAGAGGTTGGTTGTTGAAAAGCTTCAGAATGTTCAAAAACAGGATGACCATGAAACCAAACTCTTCACACCTCCGTGATAGAAGGGCATTTATAAGTAAGGTGGTCTCCTTCACAAAGATTACAAGGAAACTTGGGCTTATGTTTTGAACGGGTAGTCTTTTCAACAGTGTCAACATGACTTGCAGTGGTTGACAGATTGTCTTCAGCATGAACCACAAAGGCTGAGAGACTGCCCCCAGCATGACTTGCAGAGGCTGAGATACTGGGTCCAACATGAATTGCAGTGGTTTGACGAGCACCACCAGCATGAAAAACAGAGGCTGAATGGTTAGGATCAACATGCTTTGCAACAGTTGAGTGTGTGCCCCCAACATGAACAACAGAGGCTGGGTGGAAGGATCCAACATGAACAATAGAGGTTGGATGGGGAGGTTCAACTTGAACAATAGAGGTTGAATGGGTGCCCTCAGCATGAACCACAGAGGCTGAGTGACTGGATCTGACATGACCTGAAAAGGTTGGAAGGATCCCACCAGCATGATCAACAGAGGCTGGATGGTGAAGATCAACTTGACCTGCAGAGGTTGAGTGCTTAGATCCAACATGACCTGCAGAGGTTGGATAGGTGCCCCCAGCATGAACAACATAGGCTGGGTGGTGAGGTTCAACTTGACTTGCAGAGGTTGAACGAGTTCCCCCTTGCTTATGTGCCTTCTTCCTATTCCTCCTTCTTTTACTCCTTTTAGACTGCCGATTACTAGTATTAGTACTTTCACCGCATGAGGTAGAAGGAGGAGGAGAATCAACTACAGGTGAAAGGGGAGTAGTATTTTGATGCCCTTGATATAAAGAGCTTATTTGAGAAGCATCAAGAGCATTCAGGATAGTTGGAGTGGAAAACAACCACACCGGTAGCCCTAGGGTGAATCCAGGTAGATTCAAGGTGGCCATCAAGGGAACACCAACATTCCCCGTGAGAGGAATAGTACAAGGAGTTCCCAGCATGGGGATATCTTGGTTGGTGTTCAAAGGGGTGTTAGCCATAGTTTCAAACTAGGAGACAAAATCAGAGGTTGATAGGCATCAAAAATTACAAAGCACACACCTAAAGGCACACTAAGCACAGACAAACCACACAGCACTCACTGAAAATTTCCTAAATCCAAACAGACAAACAGGTATAAGATATACTTTCCAGAACAAATCTGATAGACAGTTACTTGGCGTCCCTTTAGATGTTCTTAGGCACAAGCGGAGGAATCACCCACTGCCCTCCCACACCTTCTACCAGGGTTACCTTCCAAGCCCATCCAAGGTCAACCAGAAATAGCCTTCTGGTGTACCTGTGTATGAACCCTAGATGTCAAAGAGACTAAAAGCTACCTTAACTATATTGACAGTCTGTGGGGATAGTCGTAATCCTGATTCGTATGCATGGGCAGGGTAGCTGAGCCTGAAACCCTATCTAAGACAGAATCCCTAGATGCGTAAAAACCTTGGTCTACGCTTTCACAAGGAATCAGAGGGGTATCTCCTCAGTCCAAGTCTCCATGTGGCCTCGTGCTTAGCTCCCATTTGAGAGGAGCTTCCCAGATGCAATCAACATAAAAAAGGATTTACCTAGTGATTGGACAACTACATCTCAAATTTAAATACTTGTGGAGAGTTGAAACTCCCTAATCCACAAGTCTAGCCTGAGCTAGTTGGTGTATGACCCTATAAAATAAAACTTACTAGTAATTTTTAAATCATATCGTTTATTTTAAGGGTTGTTTTTAGTTAGAGGGTAAATGGCATGAAACTTATGTGGTGTTTTGAATCCAAGTTGAAACAAAATAACTAAGCAAAGAGATATGAAATGCAAAAAGGAAAAACAATTCTCTTTATTTTTCAAATAGAAAACTTGAAAGCCATAAAAGATCAAATCTTTTTATTTTTATGTTTCAAAAACAATGATATGCCATGCAATCTAGACTAAAAACCTAATCTACATGCATATAAAGCAAACATGTGTTTTTGTCTTTTTTATTTTATAAATGAAAAATAAAAAATAGCCTATCAACTAATGCAAGCAAGTACTATAAGAAAAGCAAATAGACAACTACTCTACACCCCACAAACAAACCCTAGGTTTCCCTAAAGTTAGATATCAACCTCTCTTGAAAAGAAGTCTTACGAAGGTAAACAAGCCAACAACTTTGGAATGAAGAGACTGAGCAAAAAGACTGACATAAACAAAGGTCAAGAAGTCCCACGAATCAATCTAAACCTACAAACAGAGGTTGCTCAGTACCTTGTCCAACAAGGTCAAGCCAAAGAAGGAGGTAGGGGGGAAAGCAGCAAAAACAAGTATACGTTCTTTTTAATTTTATTTTATAAATGAAAAAGAAAAACTACCTACAAACAAAAGTATGCAAATAACAAGAACAAAGAAAAAGGAACTCTGCTATACAATCACCCAAAAAAAATCTAGAATGCCCTAAAGTCAGTATAAACCCTACTTGGAAGGAAGGCTTGCATAAAAGACAAGTCAACTATTTTGGCACGGTGAATTTAACCAACAAAAGAAGAAGGAAAAAAACACCAACAAGGTTCTGAACTTAGACAAAGATCACAAGCAGAGGCTGACCAGAAACATAAGCCAAAAATCATACCAAGCAAAGGAGGTGGGGGAAAGAGCAAAGAGCAAACCCTAATGCTATAAAAGGCTTACCACATAGATAAAGAACAACCAAAAGGGATGACACTAACTCCCTGGAGTCATGCACCTGTAGAGGACACCAAAAGACCTACCAAATAGCCCACAATAGTAGAAAGAACCACAAAAAATGAGGAAAAACACTGTTTTAGGGGTACACGCGGGTTGTACTACTGACCGGTCGCGTGTCATATGCGGGTTACCAATACAACAAGTCACATGTATAAGCACATTCGGGTTGTATAATTGGAAAGTAGCATACATACGAGGGTTGATAGTATAGAGAGTCATGTGTACAAAACCAGACACACGACTGTTCAGTCTGTAAGTCGCGTATGGGTGGAAAAACTCCCAAAAAAGGTCAAAAACTGCCTTAGGAAGGCAGGGGAAGTGTGCGATCAGACTTATAGAGTGTTCCTAAGTGGCAAGAAGGACCTAAAACAATGCAAAAGACTAAAATAAAGATAGAGAAACCCCAAACATACAAGGCTATCCCCAGCAGACTCACTAGTTCTGTTGTAAAGGAAAGTATCCTATGGCTAGCGTTTAAGAGGCCATCAACATACTGGGGTTGAAAGAGAGATGCACAATGTTCAAGAAGCATATATAAGCAAGTTTCAGAGATTGGAATGGTTCATACCTTAGCCAAATGAAGGTTGATCCATGCAGCTCTTCAATCCTCTTCTTGCTCCTCTTGCTCCTCTTGCTCCAAGAGACCTGCAAAACAAGTTATACCTTCCATAAACCAATATGACCACATATAAAGAAATGATAATCAAATAAACATGAAACAATGATTTGATTAACATCATCATATGATCATAAAAAGAGATTCAATCACACATTGAACAATGATTTGGGAAGAAGAAGGACATCACATCTTTATTAATCTTTAAAACAAGTACAAGTATACCTTCTCTTCAAGTTCAGCACCTCACGAAACCTTGATCCGGTTCTACTGCTTCTCTTCTCCAAAGAACTCAGCCTCCAAGATCTGCAACACAAGGGGATGATCACCAGGGCAAAGGTGTGGGCAAAGAGAGCTCCAATTCCTTCAGCATAACAATGCAAAGATTCAAGTCTCCATCTCATGGACCTCCCTACCTCTATTTATATGCTTAAAGAAGAGTTAGGGATGAAGACAAAGTAGTTACAACTGAAGGAGTCAGTTGCATAACTACCCAAACTACCTGAAATTCAAAAGGCGTGTTTTTTGACATTTTTAAGATGCATACGTGGGTTTCTGAATACAACAGTCACGTACACGAGAAGTACACACGGGTTGATAATACAGAGAGTCACGTATATGAGCAACTCGCGTACGTACGCGGGTATTATAGAGAGCAAGTCGCGTATCGTATGCGGGTATTATAGAGAGCAAGTTGCATATAGACAAAAAACGCATTTTAAGGATATTTCTGGGCATTCTCAGACTTTGGTGTCTTCTGGAAAGTTTTAGCTAACAGAAATATATTTCCAATGGTATAGAGATAGGGTCAAACGGAGTTACAAAACTCAAGATACAGGTTCTCCAATTTAGATGTTTTTTCAGTGACTTTTCATGAAGTGTTGTCATGGAAGTGTCGACATGCGACGGAATCATGGGAAAGTGGTCACAGGTAGAGATGTGTCATTTTGAGCTATAACAGATGCCCCCTAATTTGTGAGGTTAGAGGGGAAGACGATAGCTGAAATACATTATAAAGGAAACAACTGAGTATGGAGAGAGCAGAGAATCCAAGATTGAAAGGCTCGAACAAAGGTACCTGTAAGAGAGATAAATGTCAGAAAAACTGATCTCTGGGACATACATGTCCATATAAAAAACATTTCCATAAAGATACAGGAGGATCCAACAAATGTATAACTGATGAAACTATCATGGTCGCTCAATATGCAAAAAGGCGCCATATCAAATCTAAAGGAGCCATGGCCACAAATGAACAAGGTGGATCCATACTCGACAATCGATCATAGCCACAAAAATACAAGGTGGATCTATGTCTCAGCAAAATATCATATAAAATGTAACAAGGTCTTGTGCAGCTTGGGCAATAGCAAAAATATGATGAATCTACTGTCGGCCCAAGGTATTCAATCCAAATCGCCCAAAAAGGTACGAATCTTAACCATGCAAATAAAGGAGTTGAAGTCGAACATGGAGGAAACCGTTTGATTACCGGTCAATAATGAGAACCGTTAACAAACGCGAGGGAAACCACCATTAATGAAAATGGTCCCCAAGGTACCTAGTACATTCTAACAAGTGTGAATACAAGGACTTGAAGTCGAACACTTGAAGAATCCATTGATTAGGAGACATTAAGGTATTCCCACTACCCAATAGTGAGGGAAATTACCACTGATGACAACAATCCCCAAGGTACTGTCATAAAACTCTAAATCTCATTCCTAGAGCAAGATGTGTTGCACTCGATAGGAAGAGATCCATTGGAAGGAAGTCATTAAGGCATCCTTCATCATCCAACACGAGGTAAGTCAAAGACTAATTGGATCTGGAATTGGTACTGAATTTCACGACAAGGAACACTGAAGACATGATGTAATGAACTGATACAAGGGAACGGCTGACACAAAAGGTCAAGGAAACTGCAGAATGGCCGACAAAGGTTTAATCCTTGAACAGTGAGCATGACACAAAAGTGACTTAGGCATATTTTGACACAAAAATGACCAATGAAACAAATCTACAATGTAGGAGACATTAACAGATTCCCCATATAATTGGAAAAGAGACCAACTGGAGGAGTAAGAAAACATTGAATCAGGATAAGGTCAACATACTAGGACCCAACTATTGATAGACTCAAAATTGGTGCTTTGTTGAAGGTAACAAGACTTGCTGCCAAGATGTAAAAAACATGTGAATGAAATTCCCTTCCCCTCTTTCTTGTAAAGGTTTAACAAGTCCAAGAAAGCAAACTCAGGACCATCTTCATTTTTGGCAAGCTCGAAGAAAAGAAAGAAGAATGCTTGATAAAACACTGATTCGTGGATTTTACGAGCCCGAACTAGTACATGCTCGACGGTGTTTTCATAGTTTAGAGAGTCTGAAAACTCCAAAGAAGACTCCATAGGGGGTGATTTTTTGTACAATTAGTCTCCTGAGGCCGAAAAAGTATAAAACATACCAAAGAAGAACTCAACTTCTGAAGAAGAAAAAGCGCACCTTTTTCGTACTTAGTCAGGAAGGTTCGAAAAAGGTTAAATTACCACCTACCCAACGCTCCTTCAAAAGCAGCATATAGCCTGAGTTTTACGAGTGTGAAGGAAGGCAAGATCACTCGGAAAGATCCATTTGATTACGAGAAATGGGGCTTACAACAATAAACTCGATGCTTTGTTCTTTAGGGTTAAACGAGCATGACAAAGACATAAAGTACACTCAGAATATTTTTCATGTTTTGGTCCAGAGCATGAAAAAGAGAAAACTAAGCTCATACCGGGGGTTCCTTTTTCGTAAGTTTAGTCCCTCAGGTCCGGAAAAGTGATAAACCTATGCCTGAGAATACTCTTCTCAATTCCGAAGAAAAGAGAGTGTCCCTTTCTCGTATTATTCCACATGGTCCGAGAAAGTGATAACCTACCACCAATGTGGATGCCCATTCACATATTCTTAACGAGCCTGAATGGACAAGTTTACTCGGCAGTCAAGTCTATTTTGAGGAGTTATACCTAGGCCTAAAAAAAACTCAAAATCTTTCCTGTGAATTTTTAACGAGTCTGGAAAAGTCAAGTCATGGCCTCCTTACTATTTTTAATGAGCTCGGAGGAGAGCAAAAATAATGCTCTAAATGCGAGGAGACGAGTGTCATAGGTAGGCGAAACTAGTTCCAAGTGCAAGGAACAGACCTATGCATAATGCAAGGAACATGAGGAGGATAAAGACACTCACGAAACGTCTCCTCAAGGAAAAAGGTGTCAAGTTGCAAAGGCAAAATGATACAAGGATGAGCGATGATGAGAACAAAGATGAGGGCTTATACAACGAGCTAAAAGCGTGGAAGCTGGAATCAAGCTCATAAGCATGAGCAGGGTACATGCAAATGCAGTTACAACTTGAAAAACAAGGCAAGGCCAGTAAATAGTTGTGAACCCAACTAAAAATCCTGTCTCCAAGAAACAACAACATCAGAATCATATTCAGAATAAATGATCCGATGCGGGTCACTTTGGCAGAAACATATGTGACTTTGCTATCTTCTATAAAAGGTAAAGTCAAGGTAGAATCAACTGAAGAAGATTCTATAGAACCAAGGCTCGAGGGTTTATAATCAATAATATCAACCTCAAAAGGAGAGAAAAAATCAACAAGGGAGATAGAGTCTATAGGAACAAACTCAATATCACAGGAGTTGAAAAATTCATAAGAAAAATCAAACTCATCAGGATCACCGACTTGCTATTCGAAGGAAGAGTCGAAAGACTCAACAAGACCAACATAAGAAGAAAGGTCAAGCTTACTAGGAAAATCAAGGTTAGATGTAACACCCTGGTTTTGACCCCGTTGCCTTATATGTATATGATGTATATATTGTAAAGGATCATGGTGCAGAGCTAAAGGCCAAGGCCCCAGCATTGATCGGTTGTGCTATGTTTTGGATTTAAATTGTCACCGATGGTGTATCGGGGCATGCGACATAGACATTAAGTTTTGTCATCATGTACATATACATATTTAATTAAATGAACCCGACCAGCTACACTCACAGAAACTAAATTGAGAAGGGGCATGATTTTCACAAGGATAAAGGTGGGGAAATTGTCAAACCTTGGGCCAATGAGGGAAAATACCCATGTGTATCTTTCCTTTCCTTACCCAACCACCTTCATTAAGTATTTCTGCTGGTAGCTAGGGGAATTTATGGCAATTATTGTTTTTGGGAGTGGGGTGGTAGGACTGTCAGTCCTAGCCTACGTGCTCACTCCACCCGCGGATAGACTATCCTCTCCACGCCAGTGCTGAACTGCTCACGCCCTTCATTAATTTTTTGTTCTCATCACTCATGGAGAAGATACCACTCTTCTTCCATGATAGTGCTAGAATGATGGTGCACTCCAATCCACATCCTCTTCATTGTCTATTCATCCACGCACAGAGGTCGGTGTCATCCTCACGTAGAAGCCATTGCCTGTCGTTTTGTTCATCCTCACGCACAGGTAGTTGTTCTACCGGGTCTCACATAGCGAGCTGGGAGCTATGCGTTTTCATTCACATTTTCCCCAGAGTGGAATCGGGTATGTTTTTCCTTTGTGTTTTGGGGTCGGGTGCGAGCTTTCCTCATGCACAGGTTGAGAGTATGTAGTTTCTTCCCCAGTGAGGGACTGTGTAAGTATTTTCCACTCCTTAGTTGTCCAGGATGGACTACTGATTTCCCCATGTGGTGATTGTATATGCTGATACATTTCTTGCTGGGACTGTTGTTTTCCCATGTCATGAGTTGTGGTTGTTGTTACATTTGAGGACTGTTGTAATCCGTTCGGGAGTCATTTTGGTCACGATAGGGCCAAGAACAACTCAGGAATCGTTTCCCCTACTAAGCTATAATAGCTGATTGATTGCATACGTGCAATGGTTGGTCTTCGGATTGTGTAGGGAGCAGGGATGGGGGCTTGGTTTGCTTGATAAACATGGTGGCTAGAAACCACACAAACAGAGCTAGAGGGCTAGCCTTCTTCTCCACCACCCTTGAATAGCACTGGAAGGGAATGCAGGGCCTGAGGGACTGTGTAGCAGAGAAGGGACTGATTCCTTGTGTTGGGTGTGTGTGGGTGTCCTAGAGGTCAGGCTAGTTCTAGTGCAGGTGTTCTTGGCTCTGTAATGAGCTCACCAGCTTAGCATTTAGCCTTTCCCAACTCCTGATCGCCTGATAAACCCAACTATGTTGGCTTGGCTGTGTGTTGTATATCCTTGGCTATGTGTAAGCCTACTTGTTCCCTTATTCCTTGGAGAATCATGCCCAGCTCGGGGGTGGAAGCGCTGTTGAGAGATTAAGGAGCACGTTGGCCTATGGTTGGGTGGAACGTTGCAGCGACGTAGCTGGTTGCGGATCAAATTCTTCATAAGATAAGTGATCTTGTCCATTTTTACTCTGCAACCATATTTTTCTTAATGAAAGTAATGAACATGATGAGGGAATGCTTGTATGAATGTAGGATGTTTCCACTGTGTCTGATAAATAATTGCATCTATGTATGTTCATTTTATTGCATCCTGTTTTTAGCATTCAACATTCAGTATTTTTAATGCCTTCACATGTTCATGGGGCTCTTAGCCCGGACGGTTAATGCCATGAGGTCGTGTCCTCTTCGCCGGTCGGAGGGATGGGGACGTGACAATGTAGGAGGGATGGGGACGTGACATTATACTTAGTCACAACTGAACCAACATCCAAAAGAAGGTCAGACTGTATCAAAGACTCTAGGAAGACTTCATCAGAAGGAAGGAGATCATCCGAGATAGGACACATGTCTAAACTTTCAAATGGATTAACAAAGTGGAGATTAGGCCCCACAGTCTGTATAGGATGACTCACCTGGTCAACTACTGGGACCAAGTCTCGGGAAGGTAAGCATGAAAATAGAGGCTGCTTCTCAGTAGCAATTGAACGCAAAGGACATGAGGCCACATAGTTCACCTGTGGCGGGGTAGTGTCTATAGAAACACTGGGAATCAATAAAGGAAAGACTTGGTCTCTAGTTGGGTCAGGAGATGGATAAAGAAAATCCAACTGATCGATAGTGACAATTTCTTCACCATGATTAAAGTACATCACACGAAATAATTTTGACACCACAGCTTGCATGGCATAGACATAATCACGTCCAAGGAGCATATTGAAGTCCAAGGGGTATTCTATCACCATGAAGTCAACTAAGATGGTCTTCCCACCCAAAGTAACATGTGTTTGAGCAAGAATTCCCAAGGCTATACAAGTTCTTCTATAAAAATTCAGTAACTGAATAGCAGTCGACAAAAGGCTAGGAGATCCCATTCCTCGCCAAGCATGAGCAGAAAAAATACTAACTGAGGCTCCTTCATCAATAATACAACGAGCAATCGTATAAGGTTCAACTTTGACCTTTATCTGGAAAGGTGCATCAGAAGGAAGGCGCGGCTCAACTAGGCTATCCCAATCAAAGGAAGCAATCCAAGAGCTTGGTGGGGGTTGATCCGAAACTAGTTCAGTGCCCCCTTGTTCAGTAAGTTTTGAATTGGCAGTGAAGAAAATGTGACTGGCAGACACTTCACTCTCCAAAGGAAGAGTGGGATTGATCGACAATGACATCGATTCAACCACTTTGTGAAAGTCACTCTCCGAAGGGAGAGTGGGATTGACCAAATATGACATTGGTTCAATCACATTAGGATCACTCTCCGAAAGAAGAGTGGGATCGACCAAATATGAGATTGGTTCGACCACTTGATCAACCAAAGGTTGAGTAGGTTGTTGAGAAACTATAGGTTGTTCAGGAGAAGGAAATTCTTGAGTCTCGGGCCACACTCTTCGCACCTCTGCGATAGCAGGACACTAGTGAGTAAGATGATCTCCCTCACATAGCTTACAAGGGAACTTAAGTTTACACTTCAAACGACCAGTTTTCTCAACGGTGCCAACATGACTAGCAGTGGCTGACTGTTTGCTCTCAACATGACCTGCAGAGGATGAGAGTTTGCCTCCAGCATGAAAACCAGAGGCTGGGTGACTGGGTGCAACC
The DNA here is from genome assembly GCA_001517045.1 of Pseudotsuga menziesii. Taxonomy (NCBI): domain Eukaryota; kingdom Viridiplantae; phylum Streptophyta; class Pinopsida; order Pinales; family Pinaceae; genus Pseudotsuga; species Pseudotsuga menziesii. The sequence goes on from LPNX010421895.1 coordinate 527,071, forward strand.
TGACTAAGAGAGGTTGGTTGTTGAAAAGATTCAGAATGTTCAAAAACGAGATGACCATGAAACCAAACTCTTCACACCTCCGCGATAGAAGGACATTTATAATTAAGGTGGTCTCCTTCACAAAGCTTACAAGGAAACTTGGGCTTATGTTTTGAACAGGTATACTTTTCAACAGTGTCAACATGACTTGCATTGGTTGACAGATTGTCTTCGGCATGAACCACAGAGGCTGAGAGACTGCCCCCAGCATGACTTGCAGAGGCTAAGAGACTGCCCCCAGCATCACTTGCAGATTCTGAGAGACTGGGTCCAACATGATTTGGAGAGGTTTGACGAGCACCACCAGCATGAAAACAGAGGCTTAATGGTTAGGATCAACATTTATGCTTTGCAGCAGTTGAGTGTGTGCCCCTAGCATGAACAATAGAGGATGGGTGGATGGATCCAACATGAACAACAGAGGTTGGATGGGGAGGTTCAACTTGAACAACAGAGGTTGAACAGGTGCCCTCAGCATGAACCACAGAGGCCGAGTGACTGGATCTGACATGACCTGAAAAGGTTGGAAGGACCCCACCAACATGATCAACAGAGGCTGGATGGTGAAGATCAACTTGACTTGCAGAGGTTGAGTGCTTAGATCCAACATGACCTGTAGAGGTTAGATAGGTGCCCCCAGCATGAACAACAGAGGCTGGGTGGTGAGGCTCAACTTGACTTGCAGAGGTTGAATGAGTGCCCCCTTGCTTATGTGCCTTCTTCCTATTCCTCCTTCTTTTACTCCTTTTAGACTGTCAGTTACTAGTATCAGTACTTTCACCGCATGAGGTAGAAGGAGGAGGAGAATCAATTATAGGTGAAGGGGGAGCAGTGTTTTGATGTCCTTGATATAAATATCTTACTTGAGAATCATTAGGATCATTCAGGACAGTTGGAGTGGAAAACAACCATACCGGTAGCCCTAGGGTGAATCCAGGTAGCTTCAGGGTGGCCATCAAGGGAACACCAACATTCCCCATGAGAGGAATAGTACAAGGAGTTCCCAGCATGGGGATCTCTTGGTTGGTGTTCGAAGGGGTGTTAGCCATATTTTCAAACTACGAGACAAAATATGAGGTTGATAGGCAACCAAAATTACAAAGCACACACCTAAAGGCACACTAAGTACAGACAAACCACACAGCACTCACTAAAAAATTCCTAAAGCCAAACAGACAAACAAGTATAAGATATACTTTCTAGAAGAAAGTTGATAGACAATTACTTGGCGTCCCTGTAGATGTTCTTAGGCACAAGCGGAGGAATCACCCACCGCCCTCCCACACCTTCTACCTGGGTTACCTTCCAAGCCCGTCCAAGGTCAACCAGAAATAGCCTTTCGGTGTACCTATGTATGAACCCTAGATGTCAAAGAGACTAAAGGATACCTTAACTATATTGACAGTCTGGGGGGATAGTCACAAGCCTGATTCGTACGCATGGGCAGGGTAGCTGAGCCTGAAACCTTGTCTAAGACAGAATCCTTAAATGCGCAAAACCTTGCTTTGCGCTTTGACAAGGAATCATAGGGGTATCTCCTCAGTCCAAGTCTCCACATGGCCTTGTGCTTAACTCCCGTTTGAGAGGAGCTTCCCAGATACAATCAACATAAAAAAGGATTTACCTAGTGATTGGCCAACTATGTCTGAAATTTAAATACTTGTGGAGAGTTGAAACTCCCTAATCCACAAGTCTATCCTGAGCTAGTTGGTGTATGACCCTATAAAATAAAACTTACTAGTAATTTTTAAATTATATCGTTTATTTTAAGGGTTGTTTTTAGTCAGACGGTAAATGGCATGAAACTTATGTGGTGTTTTGACTCAAAGTTGAAACAAAATGACTAAGCAAAGAGATATGAAATGCAAAAAGCAAAAACAATTCTCTTTATTTTTCAAATAGAAAACTTGAAAGCCATAAAAGATCAAATATTTTTATTTTTATTTTTCAAAAACAATGATATGCCATGCAATCTAGACTAAAAACCTAATCTACATGCATATAAAGCAAACATGTGTTTTTGTCTTTTTTCTTTTATAAATGCAAAAGAAAAACAGCCTATCAACTAATGCAAGAAAGTACTGTAAGCAAAGCAAATAGACAACTAATATACACCCCACAAACAAACCCTAGGTTTCCCTAAAGTTAGATATCAACCTCTCTTGAAAATAAGGCTTACAAAGGTAAACAAGCCAACAACTTTGGAATGAAGAGACTGAGCAAAAAGACTGACATAAACAAAGGTTAAGAAGTCCCACAAATCAATCTAAACCTACAAACAGAGGTTGCTCAGTACCTTGTCCAACAAGGTCAAGCCAAAGAAGGAGGTAGGGGGGAAAGCAGCAAAAACAAGTATACGTTCTTTTTAATTTTCTTTTATAAATGAAAAAGAAAAACTACCTACAAACAAAATTATGCAGATGACAAGAACAAAGAAAAAGGAACTCTGCTATACAACCACCCAAAAAAACTCTAGAATGCCCTAAAGTCAGTATAAACCCTACTTGGAAGGAAGGCTTGCATAAAATACAAGTCAACTATTTTGGCATGATGAAGTTAACCAACAAAAGAAGAAGGAAACAAACACCAACAAGGTTCTGAACTCAGACAAAGATCACAAATGGAGGCTAACCAGAAACATAAGCCAAAAATCATACCAAGCAAAGGAGGTGGGGGAAAGAGCAAAGAGAAAACCCTAATGCTATAAAAGGCTTACCACATAGATAAAGAACGACCAAAAGGGATGACACTAACTCCCTAAATTCATGCACCTATTGAGGACACCAAAAGACCTACCAAACAGTCCACAACAGTAGAAAGAACCACAAAAATGAGGAAAAACATTGTTTTAGGGGCACACACGGGTTGAACTACTGACCGGTTGCGTGTCATACATGGGTTGCCAATACAGCAAGTCACGTGTATAAGCACACGTGGGTTGTATAACTGGCAATTCATGTATGTACGCGGGTTGACAGTATAGACAGTCGCATGTACAAAACCAGACATGCGACTGTTCAGTCTGCAAGTCGCGTATGGGTGGAAAAACTCCCAAAAAAGGTCAAAAACTTCCTTAGGAAGGCAGGGGAAGTGTGCTTTCAGACTTGTAGAGAGTTCCTAAGTGGTAAGAAGGACCTAAAACAATGCAAAAGACTGAAAGAAAGATAGAGAAACCCCAAACAGACAAGGCTATCCCCAGTGTAGTCGCCAGTTCTGTTGTAGAGGAAAGTATCCTATGGCTAGGGTTTAAGAGGCCATCAACATGGTTGAAAGAGAAATGCACAATGTTCAGCAAGCATATATAAGCAAGTTTCATAGATTGGAATGGTTCATACCTTAGCAAAACAAAGGTTGATCCAAGCAACTCTTCAATCCTCTTCTTGCTCCTCTTGCTCCAAGAGACCTGCCAAGCAAGTTATACCTTCTACAAACCAATATGACCACATATAAAGCAATGATAATCAAATAAACATGAAACTATGATCTGATTAACATCATCATATGATCATAAACAGAGATTCAATCACACATTGAACAATGATTTGGGAAGAAGAAGGACATCACATCTTTATTAATCTTGAAAACAAGTACAAGTATACCTTCTCTTCAAGTTTAGCACCTCACGAAACCTTGATCCGGTTCTGCTGCTTCTCTTCTCCGAAGAACTCAACCTCCAAGCTCTGCAACACAAGGGGATGATCACCAGGGAAAAGGTGTTGGCAAAGAGAGCTCCAATTCCTCCACCATAACAATGCAAAGATTCAAGTCTCCATCTCATGGACCTCCCTACCTCTATTTATATGCTTAAAGAAGAGTTAGGGGTGAAGACAAAGTAGTTACAACTGAAGTAGTCAGTTGCATAACTACCCAAACTACCCGAAATTCAAAAGGTGTGTTTTTTGACATTTTTAAGATGCGTACGCGGGTTGTTGAATACAATAGTCACATACACGAGAAGTACACATGGGTTGCTAATACAGAAATTTGCATATATGAGCAACTCGCGTACGTACACGGGTATTATAGAGAGCAAGTCGCGTATCGTACGCGGGTATTATAGAGAGCAAGTCACGTATAGACAAAAAACTCATTTTAAGGATATTTCTAGGAATTCTCAGACTTTGGTGTCTTCTGGAAAGTTTTAGCCAACAGAAATTTCTTTCCAACGGTGTAGAGATGAGGTCAAACGAAATTACATAACTCAAGATACAGGTCCTCCAAGTGAGGTGCTTTTTTAGTGACTTTTCATGAAGTGTCGTCATGGAAGTGTTGACATGCGACGGAACCATGGGAAAGTGGTCACAGGCAGAGATATGTCATTTTGATCTATAACACCACTGTGGATCTCTGATATCTCCTCAGGAGGTCATCAATGTCAGCATGTGGGATATCCAAGGTCAACCTCTTCAGGTTTTCCTCTAGCTCCTCAGTGATATCATCACCCCATGGTACAAAGTAGGCTCCAGCTCGCTTGTCCAATGGAGAAGTTCCTCCAGGTCACACTGCTCCAACATCTACATGAGATTATATAGGTCTCATCACTTAACATAAAAAAATATAAAACATCAAAAAACATAAAAACATTTCATCCATTTTAGGGTTTCTTGCTTCTCACCGATGTCTCCCCACTGTCTGCCAGGTGGGAGTGGTAGGTCAAGATCTTCGATGAAGTCCGTACCTGCGTAATCATAATCCTCAACCATGAGGATCTGATGTCAGCGCCATCTGAAGAACAGATCATCGAACTTCACCCTTCCCCTGCCTACTCCTATACGAGCCATGACCTGGACCCACCTCAGCATACGAGGGTCTCATGCTCTCAGACTCCGAAAGACCACTTGAGGTCTCATATGTGGTACCTGCTCGAAGAAGAAGCAAGCTAAAATGGAGACAAAGCCAAACTGCTTTAGCTCTCCTTGCCGACACTTATTCAGCTGATCTTTGAATATTGGAAGCATGGCTTCTGCCCAGTTGAATACTGTGGGTTCCATGGCTTCTATGGAATACAACATGTGTGCCCTAGAAGCCTGATGCACACCCTGACTCTTGGCCACCCTCTGCATAGTAAATAGGATGATCCGTAGGGGCCCATCCATCACTGCTCTGATGGGGATTTTCTTCCCCAATGTGCTCATCCTTGGAGCACAGAGATGATCTATAAGCTCTCAAGTGGTGATATCCCCTCCATGGGAACCTATCAGTGAGATGGGGGCACCCCGTCTCGAGAGACCAGTCAAGAAGTAGATGTCCTCTACTTCCACTATAAGAATATGGGCCCCCACCTTGAAATACTACTGCTCTGGATTCCACATCCATAGTATGTGTTCCAATAACCGCTCATGTGACACCATGCTTGGGGTTCGGAATAAATTCAAGAGCCCACAATCCCGTAATGCGGCAATACAACCCACATTTCTATTAGAAAAGGAATCCTCATTGTCATGTGTTCTTTCTTTCTATATCACCATGTTTTCAGCAACCAAGACCTGCCAAAAATAATCATAGCATGCATTAGAATCATTCCTAATCATTAAAAATCAAAATAATGACTTATTATTGCTCATACTATTAGTTTAAAGTCTCCACGGCTGGCACTGCTTGTACACCGTTGGAGATAGGCGGTGGCACCACTTGTCAACCATGTTATAGGCGTGGTTCTCGGGTGGTATTGCGTATCCCACAAGGGGTAGGCGTGGTGCCCGCTTTTAAGGTTTTAGGGATCCCCATATGAGCCGAAAACCCCACCAAAACTCAAAATAAACAATATGAAATGAAACAATATGGTGTTAGCTGTTACCTGCAACTAACGGTGTAAAAACGGACGGTGGAAACTCCCGGTATCAACTGCTGAATATTTGGCAAAGAAAGTGCTCCAAATGCTCTCCACTATGGGTAAACAGTGAAATGATTTTATTTTTTATTATTTACATGACTTATATAGGCATTTTTGGGTCTGACATACTATAGTTTTGATATAAAATCACATTTTAGTCAAAGTTTATCTGTCGTAATCCCTTAATGCTAGTTGTAAATCCATTTAACACTTGTTTCTGAGTCAATTGTAGGATAATAGAACCATAGTAAGAAGCTTTGGATGTTTGTTTATGGCTTTTTCTCTCTTTCATAAAACGGAAAAGGTCAATGAGCGTTCATTATGACACTTTGGTCACACCCTTTAAACCTAGTATCAAAGGTCCGAGTCCATTTCAGTTTCTTTCCAAGCTCATAAAAATTTGACATTGTGTAAAGAAGCATCATGGATTCTTATTTTCACCTCTTTTTCAGGCTCCTTAAAAACGAAAAGGTCTTCGAGTCCGTTTTTTATTCTTTCCAGGCTTGTAAAAGATGACATTGTGTAAAGAAACCTGATGGAGTTCTCTTTAAACTCTTTTTAGGCTCCCTAAATACGAAAAGATTGTCGAGCGATCTTGTCTTCTTCATGATCATTAAAATATTTGAAGAGTCGTCCGTCCAATGGTAGGTTATCTCTTTTTCGGTTCGGATAGGACTATTTAGGAAAAAGGAACACTCCAGCTAATCATGACTGGAAGAGTTTTCTAAGGTATGATTTTACACTTTTTCGGGCCTCAAAGACTAAATCATATGAAAAAGGACCCCTTTGGAGTCTTCTTCCGTATTCATTCAGACTCTCTAAACATGAACGATACCGAGTTTTCTTTCAATGGACTTGTTAAATTAAACATTGAGAGACCCATTTTGGGAATGAACCCATCCTCTCTGAAGTTGGTAAAAAATATGAGTCTGGACTTGTCTTCTGATGAGCTATATCGAGTGTTTGTTACCCTCTTTGAACTCATAAAACCGAAAAGAGGCACTCATCGATAATGATGGGGGAAATGGGAAGGGAATCATTTTGTAAATAATGGTAGTTGTTTGTCATTACCTTTGAACATGGCACTTCTCTGCACATCATTTCAATCAATTGGGTATTCATCTGATCTCCGCGATGATCCACTTTCATGAGTCTGTTGTAGCTGCAACTGTTCTCCCCAATTTTTTTCAAATTTTGGTCCCCTCCTCATGATTTAGTATTGCTTTAAATCGTTTGGACTCGTGCGCCTATTTGGTCATGCTTTAATTTAAGTGATGCTGAAGATTAACGCTCGTTATGTTTCTAGAAGTTGCTGGTGTTGAAATTTGTTGTGGGTCGCAAGGTTTGGGGATTTTTGCTGAATCGGACCTTCTATTCTTGTAAAACTGCTGTCTCGGAGGTGAAACAGTTTTAACGTTTGCTAAATTTTTGAGTTTTCAAACACTCAGCATCGGAGGTTATTATCTGTTCTCCTTCCGCCGTTGTGGCTCCCAAATCGGCTAAGCACCCGATGTATAAAGCGCTCCGCCCGGCGATGCATGTCATCCTTCTAGTCGCATGTCCATAACCTTTTTTCTTCTGTTGTTGCGGCTCCCAAACTAGCTAGCCACTCGAAGTCTAAAGCGCTCTGCTCCCCGATGCTAGTCACGTGTCTGTAGTCTTTTCTCTTCTGCCCTTGGGGTTGTGCAAAGCTTTCGTCTTCCGATGGCGCCCATTACCTTTTAAGACCCGCTTATGCGGCTGGGGATGGATTTTCCCCGTCAATGTTAGCGTTCCAGGCCGTCGATTGGTTTCAAGCCCGTTGGAAGGTGAGGTGGTAGTTTCAGTGTTTTTCGAGTTCTCACGACAGTGGTACACCTGGCCATTTATTGTGGATTAGCCGTTTTAGTTGGTGTGATTTGATGTTTCATTTCAGAATACAATCCCGGTGAATGATGCACGTTGATGAACTACAGGAAGATCCAAAATACAGTTCATATTGCGGCAGCGTGAAGGTATCGAGAGGAAACAGGATCTCAAGGGGCATGGGCAAAGTAAAAGACAAAATTGAAAGCAACAACGGTGCAGATCTGAAAGGTCCGTCAGTTACTCAGCCGATAATGAGCTTGTGCAGAAAAGATGAAAATAGGGATATGAAACGTTCAAAGAACTGAAAATTCACACGTTTGGGGGGAACCCAAGCGGTCTACTATTTTTGTTTAAATATTTGAAAGTTAGAAGTTACAAGGGCTTTTTCCCTCTCAAAAACTTGTGAACTATTGCTTGTAAGAGGAACTATTTCGTTTTACAAACCAGAGACTGCAAAATTTTTCCTGTTGGAGAAAGTGCTAAGTGGGATGAATCAATGTGATTAAATGAGCAATGTTGCATGTGAACTATTTCGTTTTCAACTATGTCTTATTAGCTGTAAGAGTGTTCTAACTTCCTGAACCTATGTTCTTGTTTGAATGTTCTTCAGTATATTTTATGATGTCTTCCACAATGAGTAATGGGGTTTTTTTTTTTTTTTAACTGTTGATGAGCTATCTTATCATGTATACTTTTATTCATGTTTATATGTTTGGTTATAAGAACAGCTATCTGTGATTTTCCATAACACATGAGCAGTATTGCATTACTCATGAATTAATCTAGCTCTCTAGAGATAGTTTAGTTAGTATCTATTTTCTTGCATGATTTGGATGCTTGTGAGTTCTAAGACGAGAGGTAAGAACCTGTGCATCACAATGTGACTACTCTTTGCATATTTATCACCCTGCATGGTTAATTAGGCATGTGCATATCATACATTAAGTCAAAAATACAAAAACATACACGGTGGACCGGGCCGCAACCGGTAAAACCTTTGTTTTTTTTTTTTTGTTACTTGACCTACGGTAGCCGGTCCACAAACCGGACGGATTCCCTATGCCAAACAGTCACAGGCTAGTTGGGAATGTTGATTGGGGAGAACCCCCTACTGTTGTTTCCTGCGAATTTCCAGTCCTCAACAGTTTTTGGCACTAGAAGGAGGGCCGCCAGTGCATGGCTGGCCGAGGAAACCCGTTTTCCTGAGATTATTCCACCGGTAACAGTTCTGAAAGCAGTGGGATTCATAATCCAATTCCAGAAGAAAGGAGTAAAGAACATTTGTTTTCTGTTGACAACGAGGTTGTTAATAACCTGAGAAGACACACCAGGGCATATGTGAAGAATATTGGAGGATTGCCGATCATCCCTGAATTTCCCAGAAGAGAATATAAAAGAAAAGATCGTCCTATATTGGAAGACTCAGTGCTGGTTGAGGATTGGGAAGAACTTGTGGAAACAGCCTTACAGGAAGTTGTACTGCCTTTGAATCAAGAAGGCCTAGATACCCCTCATAGTTCTCCTGCTCACACTCCTGTTTTCTCACCTCCTCACTCTCCACCCAGACTCATGGCAGGCGTTAACGCCAATCCACCACCAAACCCACCGAATCCACCACCTTCCTGGAGAGCCAGATCACCTTTAAATCTAACACCTCCTTTACATGATTTACCTCAAGCCTTTGAGAAGATGCTGCCCAAATTCGACCCAAGTGAGAAGATACTAGTAGATGACCACTTGCAAAGTTTTTACTTGGCCATAGAAGGGTTAAGGGTGGGGGAGCATGAGGATGTAGTTTGCAGACTTTTCCCGCACACCCTGAAAGGAGCTGCAGCATCATGGTATTTTGGGTTGCCCGCAAACTCTATCCTTGATTGGGATACCTTCGAGAGAATCTTCAAAAGTAAGTATGCAACTCAAAAGAATCATGCAGCCCTCATGAAAGGACTATGCGCCTTGAAGAAAGAGAGAAAGGAGAAGGTGCACAGCTTTACTCAAAGATTTGCAGCATCCCTCAAGAATTTTTCTGAAGCCGACAAACCTTCGGACAAGGTCCTGATTGAATATTATACTTCAGCTTTAGGCCCTGAGTTGGCCATGTTTTCCAAAATAAGGGCCAAGCCTACTTTGGCGGAAACCTATGAAGAGGCGGAAATAGTGGAGGCTGAAAGAGAAAGTATCGAAGATTATCCTGAACAGTAAGGAGAGAAATGTGTGGGAATGAAAGCTTTATTGTTTACTAAGCCTAAGGAAGAGAAATCACCAGATTTTGAGAGTATGGAAAAAATGATGCAGAAGCTTTCTAAAAAAATCATAGACTTGGAGAAAGAGAAGGAAAATCAAAAGTTCTATAAACCCTATTACAAGAAAAGAGAGGATAACAATCAATCCCAACCTCCTCCACACAATTCTACATCTATGAATTTAATAGAGGTTGGCATGGACAATTTCTACACTTTCCATCAGCAACCACACTCTGAAAAGAATTGTCCTCAATGGATAAACTCGGTGACGTTGGTTATGAATCAGCTGTTGGACTCTAAATTAACAGAATATGGGGATGAAGAAAGAAAAGAGAGTACCACTTCAACGAAGGAACAAGAAGAAGCAACCATGGTTTTGTGGAATTTTGTTTCATTATTTGATGCTGAAGAAGAAAAGAATCAGGGTTACAAGGACGTCATGGAAACCAACGTTACAACAAGGAGCCAAGGGTCGGTTAAAGAAGATAGTCTCATACTCCCAAAAATCAAAAGGCTGCAGAAAAATGTTAAGAAATTTCAAAATGATTCCGCGGCTGATAAAATTCCTGAATTCACCATCACTAGCCAAAATCCTAAGCAAAATGATACGCTGGCCAAGCCCAATGAGGAAAAGATGAATGCAGATAAACCACATCCCATTGAACCGCAGATGGATTATGACATTGTGGAATACATAAAGAAGATAAAGGCAAATGTTTCGCTATTTGAAATGTGTAAAGTGCCACAGGAAAAAGAAAGATTGTTGAAAGTGCTTGAAGCATCGGATGAGAGGCTGCCTGCTAACAATCGGCCTGAAGAGGAAGAAGAAATCGGAGAAACCAGCAGTGGAGGTAAGTTTAAAAAAAAACATCCACATTTCCTCCTCACTTTCAAAATTGGTAATCACAATTTACATAATTTCCTGGTAGACTCAGGGGCGTCGGTTAACGTCATGCCAATATCAGTCTGTAAAAAGATAAATGGTCAGCCTAAGCCATCCACATGGAGGGTTGTTCAGTTGGACAGGACGGATGTAAAGGTAATTGGTGAGATGGAGGATGTCCTAGTCCGCTTGGCATCAAATGATAAAGTGTGCCAAGTCATTAATATTGTGGTGGCTGATATACCAGATGCTTACAGTCTTGTTCTGAGCAGAGATTGGTCGGCCAAACTAAATGGATATTTTTCCTCGGATTGGTCGCATATGTGGTTGCCATATAAAGGAAGTCTGAACCAAATTAAGATTTTGAGGGAGCCTCACATGAAACACAATGTTACTCGACTTGAGGAGAAGCAGTGGATTATGTGTTGGGAAATTATTTTATTGAGTTGGAACCAGGAAATTACCAAGCAGAAGAAGCCAGCAACACGTCAGACACCCAACCTGATCTCCTTCGATTCTCATAGGCTGATGAAGTCGACAATAAAATAGTAGACTTAGCAGTAGGAATATATTCTCATGTAGTAGGTAGTGATTTCTGGACTTTGTTTTTTGATGGCTCTAAGACGTTAGAAGGGTCAGGGGCCGGCTGTGTCCTGATCGACCCCAAAAATAATAAACATTTTCTTTCATGTAGATTAGAGTTTGAATGTATGAATAATATGGCTGAGTATGAAGCATTGGTGCAAGGTTTGAAGAAAGCAATCGAGTTAAAGGTAAGTAATCTAAAAGTTTTTGGAGATTATGAAATAATTGTTAAACAGATCCGAAATAAAATACATTATGTTTCCCCTCACCTAAAATCTTATCAAAATGAGGTATGGGATCTGCTCAAATGTTTCAACGCATTTAATATTGTTTCAATTCCAAGACTTAAAAATGCAGCAGCTGACTTGTTAGCCACATCAGCGGCTAGGCTCGTACCTACCAATAATAGATGCTCTGTTGAATTGCTTTTCAGGCCCTCGGTACTTGATATGATCACCAACCTACGAGTATTCAATGACGATCAGCAGATCATAGAATGCTTAACAAATGACGAGGTATTTAAAGGAGCAATTATAGACGATGAAGAACATCAGGCCAAGCTGAAGTATGATAATTTCATCCCTAAAGGAGTTAGAACATTAGAAATAATGTTCGATTTAAATGAAAAGTTCAGAAAACCAGCCAATGTGAAGACTCACAGCTCATCTCTACAATTCGAGCTGATAAATTTAGGGACTGAGACGAATCCTAAATATGTGAATTTTGGCAAATGTTGTTCACCAGTAGAAAGAGATAAGTTCATCAGTCTGTTTAAACAATATAAATATGTTTTCTCCTGGACATATGAATATTTGAAGACATATGACACCAGCATCATCAAGCATGTTATCCCCATCAAAGCTAGCGTCAAGCCGTATCAGCAACCTTTAAGAAAAATGCACCCAAAATTGGAACCGCTGATCCAGAGTGAAGTTAAGAAATTGTTGGATTCTAGAATCATTTTTAAGGTCAGACACTCTGAGTGGGTCTCAAATTTGGTGCCAGTAAGGAAAAAATCTGGAGAAATCAGGCTGTGCATGGATTTCAGGAATTTAAACCGTGCTTCAGACAAAGATAACTATCATGTTCCACCCAAGGAGCAACTACTACAAATGGTCTCAGGGTATGAACTATTTTCGTTACTAGATGGATTCTCGGGCTACAATCAAGTATTAGTAGCTGAAGAAGACAGGTTGAAGATGACATTAAGGACCAAATGGGGAACTTTCACTTATAGAAGAATGCCCTTTGGGCTTATAAACGCTGGAGCCACTTTTCAGAGGGCTATGGACATAGCCTTCCGTGGTTTGATTGGACGTAGTGTGGTGATATACCTCGATGATATTACAATCTTCTCAAAGAGGAGAGGAGAACACGTGTTCCACCTAAGACATATTTTTGAATGCTGTCAGAAATATGTCATCTCACTCAATCCCAAAAAATGTGTGTTTGTTGTTACGGAGGGTAAGCTGCTTGGTCACATAGTTTCAAAGAAGGGAATATCTATCAATCTGGAAAGGATCAAAGCCATTGAACAGATTCCCTTTCCCCATAATAAAAAGGGGATGCAATCATTTATGGGAACAATAAACTTCGTGCGAAGATTTGTGCCTGATTTCGCTCAAATTGTCAAGCCTCTGCAGTAGATGGTGAAGCAAAATGCACAATTCAAGTGGATTGAGATTGAGAAGAATGCATTCAGCAAAATTAAAACTGTTGTTGCACATGCACCCTCCCTGAAAAGCCCAAATTTCAACAAAGATTTTATTCTATATACTTTTGTGTCTGATGATTCACTAGCAGCTGTGCTTACTCAAAAAGAAGATGGTGGGGATGAATTCCCAATATATTTCATGAGCACTGGTCTATAAGGGGTTCAATTAAATTACCCAGTGATTGATAAACAAGCTTATGCAGTATTCAAAGCAGTGAAATAATTCAGGCCCTACATATTAAAAAATCGAACCAAGGTGATCGTCCCATACCCAGCTGTGAGGTCCCTTTTTGTACAGAAAGAGTTAGGAGAAAGAAGGGGCAATTGGGTAACACCTCTTCAAGAGTATGACCTCTAATTCAAGCCAGCTTCCATAGTCAAAGGGCAGGGGTTGTGCAAACTGATGATTGAAAATGGGAACAAGGACGAACACGCCCAGGAAAACAGGGATGAATCACATTTGATGGATGTATGTCCTTTGTTCACAGCTCCCGATTCTTGGTATAGAGACCTCGTGCATTACCTACAGGCAGGACTGTTGCCAGAACATTGGAATTCTAAGCAAAGGAGAGCCTTGCGTCTTAAATCAGCTTCCTATCAAATTGTTGAAGGAATATTATTTAGAAAAAATTATGACGGAGTTCTGCTTAGATGCTTAGAGAAAGAAGATGCGAAGAAGGTAATGACAGATTTACATGACGGGCCTACTGGGGGACATTATTCAGGAGATACTACAGCCCACAAAATCCTTAGAGCCGGTTACTATTGGCCTACGCTCTTCAAAGATGCACATCCACATGTCAAGAAGTGCGATATTTGCCAAAGGTGTAGTGGAAGACAACCCAAAGCAGCAGCACCCCTAAAGCCAGTGATGATTATAGAGTCATTCGAGCAATGGGGGTTGGATATTATTGGAGAAATAAAACTGAATTCCTCCCTACAACACAAGTACATTCTAACCACGACCGATTATTTCACTCGCTAGGTCAAAGCTGTCCCGCTGTGCAAAATAAATGAAGACGCAGTCATCAGCTTCCTACAAGATCATATCATGACCAGGTTTGGAGTTCCAGTTTCGTTAGTATTTGATAATGCTACTTACTTTTCATCAATTAAATTAACTGCTTTTACTCATGATAAAGGGATAAAATTACATTATTCTTTGAATTACTATCCACAAGGAAATGGCTTGGCTGAATCCTCTAACAAAAATCTGATTAGAATTTTAAAGAAGACTGTAATAGAAAACCAGAGGAGTTGGAACTCAGCGCTACCAAATGCCCTTTGGGCTGATAGAGTCACCCCCAAGTCTTCGATAGTAGTGTCTCCATATACCCTTGTTTACGATAAAGAAGCCATTCTTCCTCCCAATATCATGCTACCTTCTTCCATAAAAGCTCAAGAATCTAGATGGTCAGATGATGATGTTTTGCAAATAAGGATATATAACCTCCTGAAAGCAGAAGAGGCTCGATCTAAAGCCAGAGAACGCTTTAAGCAGCAGCAAGAGGTAACAAAGAGATGGTTCGACAAACATAAGGCAGGAACAAAAGAATTTGAGGTGGGAGATTTAGTTCTCAAATGGGATCACCCCCATGATGAGAAAGGAAAAAACATGAAATTCCAGCAGTTGTGGGTAGGTCCTTTCCAGATTGCGGAAAAACTTGGCCCTTCCACTTATAAGTTACAAGATCTGCAAGGGTGGGAAGAGAACTTGCCAGTAAATGGTTTAGTTCTCAAGCCTTATTTTTCTTGAAGTTTCATTTGTTTTCTTCTACATTGTATATAAATAATTCGGCTTAGCCGTTTTTGAGTCTTTGAGTCATAAAGCTTAGTTTGTTTTAGTTTAGATTTTCTGTTTGATTTCAATAAAAGAAGCAAGCTTTGGTTGCATGGAGAGCACTAGAATTATAGACTAACAAAAATCCTTGATTATAAGACTATGTATTATGATTTTATCTGATAGAATTTCTTCTAGTTTAGCAGTTTTCCTAAACGGCTATGAACGCATTGAAGTCCTGCTTAATCCCTGTAAAGTAACTCAAGATTAAAGGGTCTGGAATACTATTACGAGGCTCCATCCATATCACACTTAAAAAATGTCCTAGGGGGTGACAGCAAAAGACCCATGGAAAGGAAGCAAGGTAAATAATATATTATATATAAATGATCCCATGCCAAGAATTGAAAGCCAAAAGGCTATGAAGAGTCAAAACTCCTGAGAAAGTAATGTGTATCAAAACAAAGTACTAAATCATATGAGTATAAAATTGCCAAAAGTTCCTCTCCATTCGTGAGCTGAAAATTAAATACATCTCTCACACAAAAGGACACTAAGGATAGAGGAGCCTGAATAAAAATTCAGAAAGAAAGGCATGAGGAGGACTCAAAAGGACGAAAGTCAAAAAAGCACAAAAAAAAAGTGCAAAATGGAATGGGAATGAGGAACAAATGAATATTTATGTTTACCATATGTTACGATCCTATGGTGTCCAAGCTGGAAGCTACGCGAAGACAAAGGTAAAAATGAAGCTCATACTCCTGGCCTCAAAAGAGTTATCTTGACTTTGAAATCTTGGCTTCCATTTTCCTAAATTGGACTACCCTCAATGATTAAAAGTACATATATTTTCTATTTGGGAAATCCATACATCTAGAAGAATTCAACATGGTGGTTTATTATGGAACAGTATGTTACTTAAGGGAGAAATTGTCTAGAGATCTAGGTTCACCAGGTAGTCGCCAATTGTTGCAGCTGCAACTGTTCTCCCCATTTTTTTTCAAATTTTGGTCCCCTCCTCATGATTTAGTGTTGCTTTAAATCGTTTGGACTCGTGAGCCTGTTTGGTCATGCTTTCATTTTAAGTGATGCTGAAGATTAACACTCATTATGTTTCTGGAAGTTGCTGGTGTTGAAATTTGTTGTGGTTCGCAAGGTTTGGGGATTTTTGTTGAATCAGACCTTCTATTCTTGTAAAACTGCTCTCTCGAAGGTGAAACAATTTTAAATTTTGCTAAATTTTTGAGTTTTCAAACACCTAACATCGGAGGTTCTTATCTGTTCTCCTTCCGGCGTTGCGGCTCCCAAATCGGCTAAGCACCCGATGTATAAAGCGCCCCACCTACCGATACGTGTCGGCCTTCTAGTCGCATGTCCATAACCTTTTTGCTTCTGCCGTTGTGGCTCCAAAACCAACTAGCCACCCAAAGTGTAAAGCGCTCCACTCTCTGATGCTAGTTGCGTGTCTGCAGTCTTTTCTCTTTCTCCATTGTGACTGTGCAAAGATTTCGTCTTCGGATGTCTAAAGCGCTCCGCTATCCGATGCTAGTCGCGTGTCCGTAGTCTTTTCTCTTCCACCGTTGCAGCTATGCAAATATTTCATCTTTCTATGTCGATGTCCTTTCGACTTTCGATTGAGAACTTTCCTACCCGCGTCTTAGGTCATATCTTTTCTGACTCTGATATGCTTGATGGTTTCGTGGCGCCCATTACCTTTTAAGACCTGCTTATGCAGTTGGGGATGGATTTACCCTGCCGATGTTAGTGTTCCAGGCCATCGATTGGTTTCAAGCCCGTTGGAAGGTGAGGTGGTAGTGTTAGCGTTTGTCGAGTTCTCATGACAGTGGTACACCTGGCCATTTCTTGTGGATTAGCCATTTTAGTTGGTGTGATTTGATGTTTCATTTCAGAATACAATCCCGGTGAATGATGCACGTTGATGAACTGCAGGAAGATCCAAAAGATGGTTCATATTGCGGTGGCGCGAAGGTACTTATAGGAAACAGGATCTCAAGGGGCACGGGCAAAGTAAAAGACAAAATTGAAAGCAACAATGGCACAGATTTGAAAGGTTCGTCAGTTACTCAGCCGATAATGAGCTTGCGCAGAAAAGATGAAAAGAGGGATATGAAACGTTTGAAGAACCAAAAAGTCACACGTTTGGGAGGAACCCAAGCAGTCCACTATTTTTTTTTAAATATTTGAAAGTTATAAGTTACAAGGGATTTTTCCCTCTCAAAAACTTGTAAACTATTGCTTGTAAGAGGAACTATTTCATTGTACAAACCAGAGACTGCAAAATTTTGCCTGTTGGAGAAAGTGCTAAGTGGGATGTATCAATGTGATTAAATGAGCAATGTTGAATGTGAACTATTTCGTTTTAAACTGTGTCTCATTAGCTATAAGAGCGTTCTAACTTCCTGAACCTATGTTCTTGTTTGAATGTTCTTCAGTATATTTTATGATGTCTTCCACCATGAGTAATGTTTTTTTTTTTTTTAAACTGTTGATGAGCTATCTTATCATGTATACTTTTATTCATGTTTATATGTTTGGTTATAAGAAAAACTATCTGTGATTTTCCATAACACATGAACAATATTTCATTACTAATGAATTATTCCATCTCTCTAGAGATAGTTTAGTTAGTATCTAATTTCTTGCATGATTCGGATGCTTGTGAGTTCTAAGACAAGAGGTAAGAACCTGTGCATCACATTGTGACTACTCTTTGCATATTTATCACCCTGCATGGTTAATTAGGCATGTGCATATCATACATTAAGTCAAAAATACAAAAACATACACGGTGGACCGGGCCGCAACCGGTAAAACTTTTTTTTTGTTACTTGACCTACGGTAGCCGGTCCGCAAACCGGACAGATTCCCTACGCCAAACAGTCACGGGATAGTTGGGAACATTGACTGGGGAGAATCCCCTACTGTTGTTGCCTGCAAATTTCCAGGCCTCAACAGAGTCATGTCACTCCTTTGAGTCTTTCAAAAGAATGCATTGTCCACTGTCGCATTGTGTGTCTGTCCCGTCCAGTCATACTTCCAAGTTTTTTTGTCATGCCACCCGATGTTCAAAGGGGATTTGAAGAAGTTTTACCTCTGCAGTCTGCACAGTCTTTGTGTCAGTATCTTTGAGTCAGTCTTATGGTTACTACATTTACATCATTCCGGAACTATGTTCCGAGTTTCGTGTCGTTGATGTGGGACCCAACATGGCCCTCCTTCGACGAGACTTTTCTCATCGACATCAGCTCATCATCCGAGAAATAGGCTTAGAAACAATATTTAGTACCTTGAGATCTGTATGCCTTAATGAAAAATTCTCTCGCTCTCGACATAGGTTCACATCATTGACCTTTGATCGATAGAATTGACTAGGTGTTCAACATCAAGACATCTATTCACATTGAGTAGATTGTACTAGGGTACCTTGGGAATCATTGACATTAATGGTGATCTCCCTCGCACTTGTTAACGATTCACATCATTGGCCGGTAATCAAGTGGTTTCTACCACGTTCGACTTCAGATCATTGTAATCACATGGATAGAATTGTACTTTGTGGAAGACGAGATGAAGACCCTGGTTATTTGTTTAAAGCGTTCATTACTTTCCCCAGGTTGCGATGGAGTTTTGTATATCTAGAATGGATCCACATTTGTATGTTCGTGGCTATGCTCAAATTTGAGTCTATATGACATAGATCTACATTTGTATGTTTGCTAGCTATGTCCAAGTTTGAGTCATCTATCACATGGATCTACGTTGTATTCTAGTAGCCATGCTTGTTTATTCCTCTCATGGATCTACCTTGTATTGGTCCACAACCATGATTTGGTTACTTGTGTCTATGATTCAAGATACTGATGTACTACAGATTCCTACTTGACAACATGCTCCGATCGAGCCGACATTTTCACCTCATAGAAACGACTTGTTCTATCAAAGCTCTCATTTACCAAAATCCTATCATCATCATGTGATAAGACCTTTGACATACCTATTTTCCCTTAATCCCAGCACTTGGAGTGGAAACCCATGCTAATTGTATGATATTTCATGAAAATTCCCATCACCATGATTTCCCTATTGTCCAGGAGTGGTACCTTGTTCGCACCACCTATCCCTTGTTGTCCACAAGTGGTGCCACCGCTTATGGGCCTTAGTCCATAAGCGTTTCTTACCAGAACCACTCTGTCATTGAAGGAGAAACGTGGTACCCTGGGTAAAAGGGGAAAAATAGAAGTTTCTCAAGGCTTCTAGATCATGAGCCTCATGTCCTCCCTTATCCCTATCATTGTGGTTCAGTTGAGCTTGAGATCCCTCATTCTAGGATCTTAGAGGCCACCTCATCCACTAATATCTCAACCATCCCTATCCATTGCGCTTTATAAATACAAGCTCATATCTATGGTTGAGGGGGAGAACTCTTAAGGTATTGTTATGCTGTTGGATTGATCACTTGGCCCAAGCCATTGGATAGCATAGAGAGCTAAAGTCGGAGCTTATGGGGATGAGAGTGCTTGGTTTCATGGATATGCATGTAAACACTAAGGCTTGATTGGTTGTAAACTTCTCCATTTTTATATTAATACAAAGTTGATTTCCATCCCACATTATTGTTGTTGTTTGATTTCACATGTATGTTGTTAGATTCTTTAGTCACTAACATGGATTAGTAGATCATATTCTGGTAGCTTTGATGTATTTGTGTGTTTAAGCTGATTCAAGGTACATAGGGTTACTATCGAAGCATTACATTCCAGGTATCTACGACATCCAGGGAGGGTCTTCAACCTTTGTCCTTCATTTGTTTTGAATCTGAACCATTCAGACCAGTGGAACACCTTACTGTCTGCAGAAGGTGAAATATTCCAGATAACAATTGCCCAGCCAATTTATCGAACACAACGGGGCCCGACAGGGCGTGCTGCATATCCCCAAATTTACTGTGACCAGACCTACAAAGGACTAATTTTTCTAGATATTGCTCCTAAGTCAACAAGGGTCCTTTTTCCAACCAAAATAAAGGAATCCCTTTGTTTACCAGTGGTATAAACAAACTGATCACTTCTTCTACTCTATGATTTATGATGTCTATCTTGGATTGCACAGTCTCGAACATTTTGTGTTTTCCAATAACTCTCCCATCCCAAGAGACCACAAAAACTTTGTCTTGGATACCAATTCTTTTGATTTGGTGTTCAGATAAAGTACTCAAAATGTTAACAACATTTTGAGTTACTTATATTGGTTTTTTATGCAATGCATGCTTTACTATCACAACATTTTTCTTGGAAGACGCCAAAGAATCCTCCTGGTTAGCAACATAATCTAGATACATTATGAATTTACTTTCCTCTTTAATGATTTCATCCCAGATCATGTGTCTGGCCCCCTGCAAGGCCATTTGGCCAATCACTTGTTTGTTTAATTTGGCATTTTGGTCTATCAATTCCTGAAATCTTTCCTCTAAATTATTCTTCTCTTATTCCTTTTTCAAAGTCATGTCTTCTAAATTATTTTTTTGCTTCTTTAATCTTGTAAGCTCTACATCCCTTAGCTTTACCTATGACATAGCATTAGACAAGGAGGTGGTGTCTGTCTCTACATTGGGCATAGTGGATGAAATTCCCACCACTTCAAATTTCTATTGTAGCACATTTTCCTTAGCTGCTAGCCTAGTCTTTAAATCCAGTTCACTTTCTTTTAGAAACTTAGCCTCCTTCTCCCATTGTTTCTCTTTCCCCTCAAGCTTCAAAATTTTGGGTTTGTGATTTTTCAGCTCAGTATTTAAAGCCTCTTTTTCCTTCTTGTTACAACTGATTTTACCACATATGGTAGATCACACATTTATGGCCTTCCCTATCTCTTTGCAAACTCTTTGGACCCCATGGACCATTTTTGTACCTTTGATGTTTCCAAGATCATCCCTAAAAACACTCATTATTTCTTGTACACGACTTTTAAACCCTTTCTCGCGTATACATGTGGATATAACCCTTGAACCTACGTACATCGGGATGTGTGCAAAAGGACAAATATTTTTGGAGTTTTCCTTGATGTGGATCTGAGCCACTTGTCTCCTGGACTTCCATATGCCTCAAGATCACTCGGATTTGACCTTCCATTACCCCAGTGAAGCACTATATAAGGAACCCTTTGGATACATTGAAGGGGAGGAATCAAAGAGCAAGAAAACTATAGTCCATTGTTGTCGTAGCTTGCTTATACTTGAGTCTGCATACCTTTGTCCCTTGGAGCACTTGGTGTTCTTCCCAAGCTTGCCTTTTCTTATGAGCTTGCTATCAAGAGATGGACGATTGAGGTGGTGGAGGCCTAGGTTGAGGACTCAGTTTCTCTGGTTTGTAGACGTGCTGATAGAGGTTGTCATTTATGTAATCTCTAATTTATATTAATAGAAATATCTTTTCCTTTCCAATGATGTGCATTTAAATGAATATTGAATCCATGGATGCTTTTAATTTCTTATACATTATTGATTATATATGCTAGAGTAGGTCTAACACCATTATATAACATGCTTGTCTTGTTTGCTGTTGTTGAGAGAGCAAATTGTTAACACAAGTGGGATTGGAAAAAGCTCAACAAGGATCTACATCAATCGTCCAGAATAAGGTATGTTTCGATATCCTTTAGTGTTAGATTTTTTATTTCTCTTACATATTGGGAAGGGATTGATTTCTTCGGTTACTCTGTCTATTGTGGTACACCCCAAGCCATAGGAAGTTTTCTCCATACCAAAATTGGTGAATCTACTGGGGATCTCCTAGTCATTTCCTTTGGGGGTTTTGTCGGCATTCAATGTTCTTGAATTGCTCTAATTTCTCTGTTTCTGAGTCGGTTCTGGGGGCATGTTTGCTCAGTAGTGTCTTACAGGAGTAAATTTTGTCTTAGCTTGTCTGTTTTCCTTCTTTTTATCTCTTTTTCTTCCTATACGCAGGTTTTTCTTTTGAGAGTCGCATGTAAACACGGGTTTTCCCTGAATAGTCGCGTATACCCTAATTTTTTGCCTTTTTGGAAGATTAAGTGTTGTTGGGTGAGTTTGGATGATTTTTGAGTCTTCTTGGATGCTTCTGGAGTCTGTATACATCCTTGTTTCTGATCAGAGACACCTTGTTAGTTTAAATTTTTGAAAATGTTCTAGTCATTTCATTTTCTATTTTTTGTTTTGGGATTAGTGCATTAGGTCTCTTTTACCTTGGTGCTTTTCTTGGATGCTGGCTGGTAGTGCTTGCAGAGTCTCAGGGTTGTAGAGTCATACTTTTGCTTTTTATCTCATTTAATTCAAAAAATACAAAAACATTTGCTTTTTGCATCATTATGCATTGTTTGCATTTTTCATTTGCATGGTACTTGCATTAGGTTTGCTTGGATAATATTTGTCAGATATTCATATAGGAATGATTGCATATTCATTTGAAGGAAAATTTTGCACTTCACGTAGTAGCATACCATGTTCTTCATTTGACATAGTGCATTTGCATTGATTGTTAGGTGTTCATTTTACTTCTTGTTGTGTCATAACATCATTAGTTGCATGACCATTTTCCCTGTGAGTAATAAGCCAATTAAAATCAATGCATAATAAAATGAATTACACTCTTTTATTTTATAAGGTGCATCAACAAGACTAGGTTTTAGGGTCTCGGAATAGTTCATTGTGAGTAAATTCTCCAAGACCACTAAACGAAACATTTATGTGTCTGTCCAGGTGAGAGTGTGAAATTCCTTTATATAATTATTGTTCTCAGGATCCTCCTCTTACAAGGGAGTTAAACATGAGGCAGTGTGAGCGGTTATGATTGGGATGACCCCTAGTTATAACTAAGTAGCACCGGAGATATTTCTAGGATTGTATTCGTATCTGGGGGCTCTTTAGAGAGTTTCAAGCTTTGCTACCCTACCCATACAGTCAATCCCACCTGCAACTATCTTCCTGAGCATTGATTATATTGAGGTGACCTTAGTTGTCTTACCTAGGTTATCGAGGGGGTACTTTGCAGAGGTTATTCTGCAGTTGTCTTGGCCAGGTACGGGTCGAAAAACATAGTCACTATATTCATTGAAGCTGAGGGCCACTATAATTGGTTACGAACCTATGCTTGTTGTGTATGGGAGTCTCAAGCCTCTCCTAGGTGAGACATACCTACTTCATTCGGGAGTTCACATATCCTACCCTTGTTTGCTTGTGATTTGGATTTACATTTTATAGGTGCATGCTCTGTGCATGCTATTTTTCCTAGGGTTTGCGTAATTAGATCAAGTCTTTTTATTTTTTGAGTAATTGTGGATTCAGGTGCGGTGCTTCGTTGTTCTCTTCGTTTAGTAGGACTTCCACCTTCCACGTCTCCTCCTCCTTTGGGAGAGAGAAATAGACAATCGGGCAGACTACTTATCAATTTGATTCACACACTATGGGAGATCATGAGGATGAGATTCCAGAGATGTCCTCTCCACCTCACGAGGTTGGGGAGGAATATCCTACTCCCATATATGATCCTTCATCAGAAATACCTTCACAATCTGGTTATGATCCCTCATTCACAGGTCATCGGTATTGGTTTCCAAGTGACGAGACTCATTATGAACCCACAAGAACTAGTCATGTTCGTTATGGCATGCTTGATATTTTGTACCTGATCCGACACATCATGTTGAGTCAGAAGTTGAGCCCAGAACTACACCTGGGGGCACTCCTATTCCTTTCCATGTAGAGATATTTGGGAGCACTAGTCACATTACACTTTCCATCCCTGCGGTGGAAGCAACCTCACATGTTCATCCTAGACCTAGTGTTAGTAATTCTATGCGGATACCAGAACTGAGATGGGTGAAAATTGGGAAAACCACTTACATTCCTTCACATGTCCCTTCGTCCTCGAACCCTGTTCCTTCAAATTATTTTTTGACAACCCTTCCTCCCCCTCATTCACGTGGTCCTTCAGGTTGAAATATCGCTACTAGCCATGTTCGTGTTGCGAGTGCTTGCACGATAGTATCTCAGAGTCAAGTACCTCCTATTGTGTCAGGAGGTCATATCCCTGTTTCTGGATCTTCTTATGTTCCATCTCAAGGAGTTCCCCATATCCCTAATTACGGACCTTCTCATGGGACATCCCATGGAACACCTTACGGAGCTTCTCATGGATAGTATTATGGACCGTGGTATGGATAGAACTATCAACCCTATGGGTATGGGTATCAACAACCTGCTTACTCTTCCAATTATGGCTTTGTAGCACCGCATAATCAAGGTACCCCACATCACAATGCTTCCATGCAGCCCTATACGGGTCAAATGGGAGGAGCTTATTATGGCCAAGGACATGGTATTTATAGCAATCAAACTTACATGAACCAGAACTATCAGGGAGCGTGGCATAGACCGGCTCAACCTAGGCTCCCTTTCCTCAAAACATTGAACTTACCTAACTTATCGAGACTTATGAACGATCCAGTATCTCATGACCCGGTCTGGCCGGTTGTCCCTAACAAGCTTCCTTCGGACATTCCCAAGTTTGAGGGTAAATCTAGAGAAGATCCTAGTGAGCATGTCACTACTTTTCTCCTTTGGTGCTCTTCCAATTCCTTACATGACGATTCAATTCATTTGAGGCTATTTCATCGCACCCTCACTGGGCCTGCAGTGAAATGGTATATAGAGTTACCAAGGGGGGCATACACTTTATTTGATGACCTTGCCATGACTTTCCTCAATCACTTTCAGCTACCCATATGTTACAATGTTGGTACTGAACTCTTGTCGACATTTCGACAAGATAAAGCCACACATATCTCAAATCATATTCAAGAGTGGCGTAGATGGAAGTGGTTGATTAAAGCCTTTATACCACTAGAAGTGGTTCCTCAAGTCATTGTTACCTTACATCGCGAAGGATGTTTCTACATCCGGAGTCCAAAATGAGGAACAAGCAATCTTTAAGGCATAAGAGTTGGATTTGATCTATGCCCAATCCGGACTTTTGTATGAGATTATACCTAATGCTCCGCGATCTAGTTTAGATCCCAAGGTAAAGACTGGGCTACATACCGATGGCATTATGGGCTCTACAAGTACCAAACCTTTGGATTCAGTTGTGAAACAAGTGAGCCAATTGTCAATTAATCAATCCGCATCGAGACAAGCCATGGATTCATCTCAACCTACCCAATCGGCGAGCGTACTTTTCATGCAATCGACGGACCAAAAGGGCACCTAGTAGCCTAGAAGGAATAAGAAAAAAGGGAAAAATAATCATAAGGGTGGGACTAAGAATGAAAATGCTAATTATAATGACAAGAACGCTCGTAATGCGAGGGGGGGACAAACAGACTAAACGTAAAGTAAATATTCTTTGCAAGTTATGTAAGGAAGACCACCTCACTCATTTGTGCCCTCGTATGGAAGATTCCTTGAGGTTCATAGCATAGGGCCCAGTCGTGCTAACTAATCCATTACCTAAGAATCAAAATATGAACTTGAGGACCATTGATCCTCATTGTGCATTGGGTGGAGTTCAAAATTCGCAGGAGGCTAATACTGGTAATGCTTGCATCAACATGGTGCGCACTGCTAAGGTTGTGACTCATGTGAAGGATTATAGTTCGTTACAACTGGACCTTAGACAGGAACCCGCTCCACCGGAGAACCCTTTGCGTATCGAAAAACCTACGGATAAACCTAAAGTTCCACCTCGCATTCCCAATGGATTCCTAAAGTGTTCAGGGCATAATCCTAATTCCCGAGCCGCCCAGAACTATTCCATTGTTGAGGATTTGGGCCAAACTCCTTGTGCGATGTCCATGCTTGAGGTACTTCAGACTTGTCCTCCACAGAGGAGAGCCTTGCTCTCTGCTCTTGGGTTTAATGATGATAACTCTTCTTCTGTTATCAAATTTGAAACCATGGGAATACATCCTCTCTTTCATTTCTATGTGTCTCTTTTGATTCATGTATAATGTCTTAATATTACTGTCAAACGCACTGTTGTTGATGAAGGCGCTGCTGCTTTCATGATGTCTTTGTCATGTTGGAAGGGTTTGGGTTCTCCTGAGTTGTCTCAATATGCTACTATGTTGACAGCTTTCGATAGCAGATCATTTCGGCCACACGAGATTCTTCCTTCTCTTAAGGTCCAATTGGGAGGGAAGATCGTCACGATCGAGGTCGAGGTGGTTGATGCACCCCTTCACTATAATATTTTGCTAGGACAGAATTGGATGTATAGTATGCAAGCTGTAGCCTCTTCTCCCTTTTGAGTGATATGCTTTCCATTTAATGGGAAGATCATTACAATTGATCAGACATCATTCCATAATCCAAATGTTAATGCATCATCGGGAACTTCTATCTCGGTTATCAAACATTCTCAGCCGACAACTAGGAGTGTGGGTGTGGGTATGTATCTGTCTCTTATGGGAACCTTTAGTTGTCCTGTGTGTTAGGATATTTAGACACTTAGGATTTATTTAAGATCAACTTGTGTAATATATTCATTAGGTAAAAGTGTGTTTATTTAGTATGCATTAGTATGCATTTGTAAATATTTTAATCCGACGGTCACGATATGTTCTAGACATAAAGTGATCCAACGGTTCAACTTCTCTTAGATCATACCTACCATTGATCCATGGATTAACACCCAATTGGTCTATGATATCTATTTAAGGAGCATAGAGGGTCCTTGGCTAGTTGATCGATTATAAGAAGCTCATGTAACTTTCTTTTTTTTGCATAATAAATTGCTCCAAGTAGCTATTTGGCTAGGGCCATAGACTGTTTCCCTCTCGATGGTTTTAACCACGTGACAAACATCGGTGTGTTGATATATGATATTTTTGTGTGAAGTGGTTTCTAAAGGTGTTCGGTATTTTGGGAGTACCCTATGTACCCAAACGTGGTATCAGAGCTTTTATGAAGAGCCGCTTTCGGTTTTGATCAAGATCTGGAACCACTGTTGCTGAAAATTTGAAAGGGTTTCTGGTTCTATATTTTCTGTGCATTTTTGGCCCATGGGAGTTGTTCCATTATGTCCAGAGTGTCATTTCCATTGGGAAATAATTTTCATTTCACTGAAAACCATTTTCGTTTGCTCCAAAAACACCCATTTCGACAAATCTGAAGGTATAATGTTACAATGACGGATTTGTTTTTTTTTAAATCTCTCATATTTTATCAGTTTATTATTAGATATTTTATGTTTTAGTCTCAGACTGTTGGTTTCCCTAACTGTGTATGCTCTTTGCCGTGCACCTTGCGCGATCATGGCGAATCAGAAATAGTGAGGGAAAGTTTTTTTTCTTGTCTTTTCGGCTACGTATGCTCTTTTCCGTGCACCTTGTGTGATCACGGCAAATCAGAAATAGCGAGAAAACATGAAAACGTAGAATTTTTGGTTAATCTAACCAAGATCTAACCCCATTGTGTGGAATTTTTTATTTTTTATTTTTTTTCATTTCTTTTGTGATTTGCAGGAAAAGAAAGCAAGAACGGAAAATGAGAGAGAGAAAAGTAAAAAAAAAATGCCACGTCCTCTTTCCATACTTTTACGTACCTTTTAAACTTAGCTCACTTGGTCCAAAGTTGCTTTACACCTTGATAAGTCTTGAGTTCAAGTCTTATCAAGTTACTTTTTAGTGCATGCAATTTCTGTTTTCAAGTTACTTTATTGTAAAAGTGCATCTCACATAAATAAAATAAAATAAAAGTGAGTCACTTAAGTATTTTCATTTATTGCCGCACTATTTAAAATTCACATTATTGTAGAAGTGAACATCACTTATTCTACAAAAGTGATTCACTTCAAAGTAACTTTATTGTAAAAGTGATTGTCAAAGGTTGATCTTGGGAAGAGG
This sequence comes from Pseudotsuga menziesii, assembly GCA_001517045.1. Classification (NCBI taxonomy): domain Eukaryota; kingdom Viridiplantae; phylum Streptophyta; class Pinopsida; order Pinales; family Pinaceae; genus Pseudotsuga; species Pseudotsuga menziesii. Next base: position 554,890 of record LPNX010421895.1, read on the forward strand.
GGGATTCTCTTTTTAGTTGGTCAAGTTAATATCTGCCATGTCACTATTGGGGACATCTTCAACATTTTCTTTGATCAAGCATAACTTCATCATCCATAATCAGTTTTAAGTGCTGCTTTTTTTAAAACCACGTATTTTTTTGAGCTCTTTTCATCTAGACAGTTAGTTTCTATTCTTTCAACCATTATTTTATAGTATGGATTCCCCTTGTGATATTAAACTTATAAGTTCTAACTATTTCTCATGGAAATATCATATGGAGGATGTTATGCGAAGTAGGGGACTTTTTAGGATAACCTTAGGGAAATAAACAAAACCCACTGATTATGATAAGAAAATTAAATGGGCAAATCGATGTGATGAAGCTCGTGGATTGCTTGGGATGTCAATCTCTATTGATTTGCGTTTCCACATATCTGGAATTGATGAACCTAATCTCGCTTGGGAAAAGTTGGAATCTGTGTTTGGTAAACACAATGAAATTCATGGTCATCAACTTGAGAATGAGTTGCTTTCCTTGAATCCAAATGGTTTTTCATGCATTCAATACTATTTATCTAAGTATAAAACTCTTAGACTATTATGTGCAGAATGCAAGATTTAAAAAGAAGACAAACAATGTATTTATCATATTCTTTCAAAACTTGGACCTGCACATTCTGTTTTTGTATCTACATTCTACTCCATGAAAGAATCCTTGAATGCAAATAGCTATCAAGAGCATAGCCTTGAATCCTTTTGTGATTCCTTAATTAGAGAGCAAGATAAGCTCATTCATCTTGGAATAATTAACAATGCAGATACATCTGGGAAAGCCTTATTGTCCCAACAAAAAGAAAAGTCCAAGCCTCCCAAGAAACATAATTTTCGCAATAATAAGCCAAACAAAACATTAGAGAAATTTTGGGGTTTAAAATGGGCCTCCTAAGGAAAATAATAAAATAATAGTTAAAATAATAAAATAATAGTTAAAACAATAAAATAATATTTATTAATTTTGGAGGAAAAAAGAAAAAAACTACTTTTTGTGTTTGTATTTTTGACATATCTCCCTGTGTTTTTACTCAAATTTCGATTGGGAGAGCTCATTGGTTGCGTAATTTTATTCCACATCCAACGAGTACCCACAATGCATATGTTTGATGGACCCCTCTACCCCAAAAACAATAAATACCTTAAAAAATGTGATGATGACATCATCATCACATTTTTAAGGTATTTCTTGTTTTTGGGGTAGCAGGGTTTGTCAAACATATGCATTGTGGGTACTCGTTGGATGTGGAATCGAATTCCACATCCAATGAGCTCTCCTGATCAAAATTTGAGTAAAAACATAAGGAGATATGTCAAAAATACGAACAAAAAAAGTAGTTTTTTTTTATGACAACTATGTCAATTCAACCATTATGGTTGACTCATTTTATTGAAATTATATTGGTTCTTGAATTCCAACTCATAAGAAATTATTGTTGGCGCATTTTCTTATAAGGCCCATTTTAGACCACAAATTTCCTCTAATGAGGGTCCCAAACCCTCTCAGTCAGCTCCTCCTTTAAAAAATGACAAAAGATCCAGTTCTACATCAGCGTAGCAAACACATTGAGCTACACATGCACTTCATCAGAAATCTTGTTCATGATAGTGTTATTGAAGTTATCTATTGCCCTACAGATGATCAAGTTGCAGACATCTTCACCAAGTCTTTTACGGAAGCGAAGTTTTCTAAACTTCGGTCTATGTTAGGAGTTCAAGAATGTGTCCTTAAGGGGGGATAGGCTCTAATGCCTCCTTCCTTCTCCTAATAGTGTCACTTTTTTAAATCCTTCAATCCTATCTCAAGTTGTTCTTAAGGGGGGATGTTAGGATATTTAGACACTCAGGAGTTAGTTAAGATTAATTTGTGTAATATACCCTTTATGTAAAAGTGTGTTTCTTTTGTATGCATTAGTATGCATTTGTAAATATTCTAATCCGACGGTCATGATATGTTCTAGACATAGAGTGATCCGACGGTTGAACTTCTCGTAGATCATACCTACCATTGATCTATGGCTTAACACCCAATTGGTCTATGATCTCTATTTAAAGAGCATAGAGGGTCCTTGGCTAGTTGATCGATTATGAGAAGCTCATGTAACTTTCTTTATTTTGCATAATAAATTGCTTCAAGTAGCTATTTGGCTGGGGCCGTGGATTGTTTCCCTCTCGAGGGTTTTAACCACATGAAAAACATCGGTGTGTTGATATGTGATATTTTTTTGTGAAGCAGTTGCTGAAGGTGTTCAGTCTTTTTGGAGTACCTTGTGTACCCAAACACTGTGCTCGTTCTTATGATCAGATATAGTTTTGGTGGGGCTTCATCCTTGTTGAATTCGGTGTCTTTTGGCACTGCCCATATGGAAGATCCTTGGATTCTTCCTTCACTGAGTCCTTCAATTAGACCTATCAAAATGGATTTGCCATTTCCTACAATGATGGTAGCATATCAAGCGAATCTTAATCAAGTTGCAGATCCTAGTACTTTCTCTTTGTGGACAGAGGAGGAGGACCTGTATGTGCTTCCTGCATGGACAGTTGAGTCCTCTCATGCACATGATTTCCTCGACAATGTTTTTCCATCTGATGAAGCCATTATTGAGGCCATGTCTGGGGTTGAGCCACCTTAGGAAGAGTTACATCATCGATCATATTTTCTTCTGAACTCGACCATATGTAGCATGAGGAATTTAGGGAGATTCTTAGCGAGAAGATTGGTAGTCTCGTGGTTCCATTGAGCTCTCTTGGTCAGATGGCCGATGGGAACATGGAGAATTTATCATCTACTATTCCTATCAATATTTCTCGCGATTCTGGAAAAGTTGAGAATGTCTACATTGGGGCAGGCTATTCCCCTGATGAGATCAAGTAGTATAACAAGCTATTTAAATATTTTTGTGACATATTTGCTTGGTCATACGAGGAAATGCTAGGTATTGACCCTCGTATTGTTGAACATGAGATTAAAACCTATCTGGATGCGAAGCCGGTTCGACAACATTTGCGTGCGGTGAATCCTAGGAAAGCACCTGCCATTAAGGCTGAGATAGAGAAACTGTTAAAAGCCGGTTTTATCTATCCCGTTCCCCTGACAGAGTGGGTTTCAAATCCTGCTCTGGTTGATAAGAAGCAGGGAGTGATCTGTATATGCATTGATTTCCATGATTTAAATTGTGCTTGTCCTAAGGATAATTTTCCTACACCATTTATTGATCATATTTTGGATGAGTGTGTGGGAAGCGAGGTATTCTCCTTTATGGACGGTTTTTCCAGATATAATCAGATTTAGACCAAACCCAAGGATCAACATAAGACCGCATTTATTTTTCCATGGGGTACTTTTGCATATCGAAAGATGCCTTTCGGCCTTAAAAACATCGGAGCTACATTTCAGTGGGATATGACCTTAATTTTTCATGATCTCAAAATGATTATCAAAGTGTATTTGGATTATCTTGTTGCTCATTCTCGTTTGAGAGTGTGTCATCCATACCATTTGAGGTTAGTGTTCGAAATATGCCGCCATTACCAAGTGTGTTTAAGTGTGTTTAAATCCTCATAAGTGCATCTTTTGCGTGTCTATCGGTCACTTGCTAGGGTTCATCGTATCCAAGGAGGGTATAAGAATCGATCCCTTAAAGGTTGAGGAAATACTTCAATTCTCTCCCCTGCATAATATTAGACACCTTTAGTGTTTGCAAGGCATGGAAAATTTCTTGCGGAGATTGGTAGTTAATTTTTCCAGCTTTACTAAAGGCTTTATGCATCTTTTAAAGAAGGACACTCCTTTTTACTAGGATGAGCGAGCCCAGGAGTCCTTTGATGCTCTTAAGCAAGCCTTAGCATTGACCCCCATGCTTAGTCCAACTGACTATAGTCGTGATTTCTTTATTTATGTGGTCACGTCTATGGAGACGGTTGGTATGGTTTTGGTTCAAGAGGATGAGGAGCTCCATGAGCATGTCATATATTATTTGAGCCGAAACCTTATTAATGCGGAAATCCATTATTCCCATGTGGAGAATCTTTCCTTGGCAACCATTCATGAGGTTCAGAGATTGATAGATTACATTCTCATTTGCCAAACCTTGGTTGTAGCTCATATCAATATTTTTCAGTTCATCCTCACTAGAAGGATGTTTGGGGGAAAATATAATAAATAGATTGTTATTTTCAAGAGTTCTATCTCGAATTCGTTTCGGTGAAATCGAAGAAATCGTTGATCTTTGCAGAGCTCATATCTGATTTTCCAAGTTTGGAAGAGCAAGAGGTTTCTGAGGATACATTTGTTGATGAGCATATTTTCCTTATCTCAACTTTGGACCCATTGTAAAGGAATATCATTGTATATTTGCAAACATTGAAGGTCCTTACTCACCTTTCACGGGATGAGCGACGATGATTATGTCATGTATCTAAGAACTACCTTATAGTGGATAACACTTTGTACCACCGTGGGGTAGATTCCATTTTGCGTCGTTGTTTAACCCATGAAGAGGCTAAGGTTGTGCTGAATGATTTCCATGGAGGGGCACGTGGTGGTCATTTATCTAGGATTACTACATCCCAAAAAATTTTGAGAACAGATATTTTTGGTCGTCAATCTTTAAATATTGTGTTAATGTGGTCAAAAAGTGTCACCATTTCCAGGTGTTTGCACGCAATATGGGCTCGCATCTATCCCCGTTACATCCTATTGTCACCATCGGTCCTTTCACCAAGTGGGGGATTAACTTTATGGATTGTAACCCAGCTTTGGATGGGGGGCATCATCATATTATAGTGGTTGTCGATTATTTCATGAAATGGGTAGATGCTATGCCCATGGTTAAATCCGACAGTGAGACAGCCATGCATTTTGTTTTCAACCAAATTATTACTCGGTTCGACATTCCGAAATATATTTTCACTAACCATGGTAGGCACTTTCAGAATAAAATGATGGAAGAGTTAGTTTCAAAGTTAGGGTATACGTAGGAGCATTCATCTTCTTATTACCCTCAGGCAAATGGACAGGTTGAAGCAGTGAATAAACCACTTAAGTCCTTTCTCTAATGAACCATCGCACAAAGCAAGATGAATTGACATATCATGTTATATCCTACTTTGTGGGCTTATATAACCACGATTAATACTGCCACCGGTTTCTCTCCATATCAGCTTGTACATTGGGTGGAGTCTGTTTTACTGATTGAATGCAAAATCCCTTCTCTAAAGCTAGCTATAGATCTTTTACCAGACACTTCCACATTGGAAGAACGTTTGGTCCACTTATAGAAACTTGATGAGCAGCATTGAGATGCCTTAGTGGCTGTAGAAGTAAATAAGCATCGTGTCAAGGTCCAATATAACAAGTTTGTCTATCCGAGGAAGTTTAGTGAAGGTGATTTCGTCATTTTGTGGGATCAAGCTAAAGAACCCTTAGGGGTAGGGAAGTTTAATCCCATGTGGCATCGTCCTTACGTGGTCAAACATGTGTTAGAGAAGGGAACCTATGAGTTGGTAGATTATGAAGGGATAGCCTTGGCAGAGCCTGTTACGGAGAGATATTCCTATGGCTTGGGGTACCACAACAGACAAATTGACTCCAGAAATCAATCTTTTTCAATATGCAATAGAAATTAAATGTCTAACACTAAAGGATCAGACCTCGTACCTTATTCCGGATGGTTGAAGTAGATCCCCATTGAGCTTTTCAAATTCAGCTTGAATTGATAGATTACTTCCTCAACAACAAGTAAACAATACAAGCATTCTATATATCATGGTGTTAGCTCTATTCTAGCATATATAATCAATAATGTATAAGCATTTGACATAATCAAATGGATAAAATATTCATTCAAACACACATTATTGGACAAGAAAAGATATTTCTATTAATATAAATCAGAGATTACAAGATACAACCTCTGACGGCACGTCTGCGAAATGGAGAAACTGAATCCCCCACTTGGGCCTCCACCACTTCAATCCTCCATCACTAGATATCAAGCTCACAAGAAAAAGGAAAGCTTGGGAAGAACACAAAAGTGCTCCAAGGGACAAAGGGATGCAGACTCAAGCATAAGTTCCGGCAACAATGGACTATAGTTTCTTTGCTCTTAATTCTCTCTTATACCTTCAAAGTACCAAAGGGTTCCTTATATAGTTTTTCAAAGGGGTAATGAAAGGTCAAATCCGAGCGATCTCAAGGCATATGGAAGTCTAGGAGTCAAATGAGTCAGATACATGTCAAGGAAAACTCCAAAAGGATTTGGATTTTGTACACATCCCGATGTACGCGGTTTTAGTGGTCAAACCAGCATATATACACACTTACAGGTTTAAAATTTGCGTGTATCATTTTTCACATGTTTATAGGGATGGTCAAGGAAACATCAAAGGACAAAAAATGGTCCATGGGGTCTAAGGATTCTGCAACGGGACAGGAGAAGGCCATACAAAGTGTGATTCACCTGGAGTGGTGAAATCAGCTATAACAGATGCCCCCTAATGTGTAAGGTCAGAGGAGTTATACGATGGCTGAAATACATTATAAGTCCATCCCAGAAGTGGAGCGATGAAGAATCCCAAATGGAATACCAACCACCCAATCATCATAGTACAATAATACAACTCTGCACATAACTGCAAATACATATAGCAGTCCCGGATACATAAGAGTACAATGGCCATGAATAGGCATGATACAATATATCATATAAGTGATCATCGCCATGCACAATATACATAAATCGGAATCTCCATGATGAAGATATACAAAGGACCATGATCTCCCTAGTGGCTGAAGATATATAACAGATCAAGATCTCCATAGTGGTTGGAAATATCTGACATATACTGGAATCAAGTCACGAGAGATGAAATCTCATGAACACTGGCACGATCAAGGAGGTAGCATATAAGAGATGCCACTAATCTGGAAGGTCTTCTACACAAACCGCTACGAGTACATGTCCTACTATGCGAATAGAGGTGTTGAGGTCAAACATAGTAGTCCATCATCTGATTACTGGTCATTAATGTATACCGTTAACAGACGCGAGATCACCCACCGATGATGAAAATGGGAATCAAGGTACTAGAGTGCAAACTAACAAGTGTGAATATATGTGTTGAGGTCGAACACTTGAGAGGACCCATTAATCAGGGGACATTGATGTATTCCCAAAGGCTGTCGATGGTGAGAGAACCTACCACTGATGACTGCAAGTCTCAAGGCACTCAAAATGACTCTAGATTCCAATCCCAGAATAAATGATCTGAAGTCGATGGGATGAAATCCGATGGAAGGAGGGCATTAAGGCATCCCCAATCATCCAACACGAGATACTCAACAAAGCTGTATAATGTGGAAGAACTCGATCATAAGGTGCACGAACCAGTAACTGTACCGAGAATGGCTGACATGCAAAGTCAAGAGAACTGAGGAATGGCCGAATCAGGTTTCAACTTCCTTCGAACCAGAGCATAATGGTGTATGGTGACTAAATGAAGGAAGCATAGACTCAATATACAACTCAGACATCTCTGCGACACAGGAGGCATTGACAGAGGCTCCTTAGGGACTAGAAGCTTAACCAGTCGGTGGAGATAAACTTAGATAAATGAGTACATCTCCTAAAGTCAAACTATAACCCAACCAATGGATGTGATATATAGTGCTCTGTTTGAATGCGACATGACTCGACAGTTGCCATAGATAACATCTTTCCTTGTCCGGCTTTTTGGTGTTTTGATTTTTTTGGACATTTTCAATTATTTAAAAAGATTGAAAAAAGAATAAAATAGCTTTATAGTTACAGACTAGGAGGAGACGAGTGTCATAAGGGAAAACAAACTAGTTCCAAGAAGTGGAACATACCTATGCTCAATGCAATGATACATGTGTAGGATATCGACACTCGAGGGAAAATCCCCTCCCGGTAAAAAGGGAAATAAGCTACAAAGGATAAAAAATGGCTCTGCATGGCTAGACATGAGACAAGCTCGAGCTATATGGCTAAAGCGCAATGTCAGGAGAGCTGGCATAAAGCTCAATAAGATAGGCAAAGCTCATGATAATTCATTCACAACTTGATATGAGGGAGTCCTGAGGAAAATATGCCAGCATAAGATCAAGAGGAGTATGAGGCTCTTGCGAAATGTCATGGAAGTACTATACAATGGACTCCCACACCCTAAAAGAGAAAACATCGACATGGGCACCAAATGAAATAAGGCGCTAACTAGGGTACCCATGTAAGGTGAAGCTCTACCACTCATATCATGCCACTTCTAAAACAACAAGAAAGTTTCATGACATAACAGAGAGAGTTTGTACCTAAGTTCATGGTGATATGGTCATAAGGTCATGCAAAATGCAAACGGTGGTGAAACCTAACCTATATGCTAGTTTAGACATGATACCTGAGATCGGCACAAACGGGTCAATCCAATAGCTGAAACGACACTGAAAAAGGTCCTCTATAACATGAATTATGTCAAAATGGTCCAAAATGGTTAGAAAATGTCAAACTATAGGAAAGGGGGTAAAAATTTTCAAATATTTGAAAATTTTCTATAAATAGTAAACAATTAAAAATATTATAAAAAATTTGAAACTTTTACCCATTTGAGCTCTGATTTTCAAAAGCAAATTCGAGGAGATCCAACCGGCGGAATCCACTACCGTTTCTTCCAGGTATTTACCCATGCTCTTCTCTTTCATTTTGATGTAATTTTCATGAAATTCCATGGTCAAACAAGGTTTCTAGGCCACCCTAAAATGAGTGCTACGGCCCACATGGAAATCGAGGTTTTTTTTGCATATAGGGCTGGATATACGCGGAAAACACCCTCAAACTAGCGTACATACACGACTATTTTGAAAACAGTCACATATGAGGCCGCCAATATGGTTTTTTCAATAAAATGATGGGAAAATTTGCAATTTCTTGTGCAGGATGGTCCTAGAGTGGAGAGAGCATGAACATGGTGAAGTAGAGGAAGCAGTAAGGGCCGATCTAATGGTTCAACCGGATCTATGTGCATGTGGACTCTTGGTGGTTTGAGGGAGAAACCAAGACTATTACAGATGCTGGTGGATTACTGGGATCCAGACTCGAAGTCCTTCGAGATCGATGGGATGTCCCTCACCATAGAGGTGGAGGACATATACTTCATTACATGGCTTTCTAGACGAGGGGAGGTGGTGAACCTTCATTCCTATGGTGGGCCAGGAGGTGGCCTAACTATCGACGAGTACATTGTAGTGTACTGCTATCTAGACATAGAGAAGGTGGGGATTCAGGTCCCTACCAACGCTATACAGGTGCTGGGCCTAAAGGCCATACTATTGACATTGGGCAGGATAGCAGGCTTGGAATCACTCCACTAGGCCTCACGACCTCTGATGTTCTATGCAGTGGAGTGCATGAGACCCACAATTTACGACTGGAGCACTACACTACTGACCAACATGAAACATCAGCTTAGTGAGTGTAAGGCAGGTAGAGTGTGGAACTTTGGGTTCAGCAGTATCTTGAGCATGTTTTTCTTCGAGCGTGTTCCAGGATTGAGCCCAAGAGTGGATGTTCCTCTCCACGGGGTTCGAGATCTGGCCCAATGACGTTGGGCAGATGCTATGTGCAGACTGGGGGGTGGTAGGGTGACCAACCCATATCCAACTGACTTCTTTCCATGGTGGCGACGACAGATAGTTGCCATTGATGACTACCCCTATGCAGGGATAGATTTTCGGGGGGACTCAGACATGCCGCTACCACCAGGATCAGCATATGGAAATATAGGTAATGAATCTCGACTCTCTCTTTTTAAATTTTTTGAGTTATTTAATTTTTTTTGTGTTTTCTTGATTATATGGAATCGAAAAAGACATATTTTTGTGTGACAATACATAGTGACATCTACCATTTGTGTGCAGATGTGGGACCACGATGGCCAGAAGGCTTCCCTCGTCATAGAAGGAGGGGAAGAGGAGATGACATCACGGGTGTGGATGTGGAGCGAACACTCCAGAGCATTCATACCAATTTTGTGAGACTGACTCATAGATTTCCCATGGCACAAGTCGAGGACTTGCTTGAGGCTATGCAGCAGCAGGTGGTTGGTGTACCATGCGCATGGGTGCGGTTTTTTCGAAGGCTAGCTAGAGTCATAGTGACCTTTCATGATCACAACCCTCCTCCTCCTCCATAGGATTAGACACCTGGGAGTGTATACATTTTGTACTACCGTGTATTATATGTTGGTGGCTCGAAAGCCCCAATTTTGTATCATGACACTATGTATTATCACATTTTTGGATGTATATATAAAAAGTTTTATGGTGATCAGTTTATTTATTTACATGAGTAAAAATTATTTTTGTGATTAATTTATTATGAATGAAACAAATGCCAATCTAACACGTAGTTAGCATATGAGTCAGCAACTTGATTATTATTTCTTGGAATGTGTATATATGTTATATTGTCAAATTGTCATTCTAACAATCTCACACGTAAGAATCTTCTCAATAACGTCGGATCTGTAACATGGTACAAACCACTGAGCTGTGACACTACGAACTCTGAATCAAGACGTGCCTCAAGAGAGAGAACACCATGTGAAATGGAATCCTGTAGAAGCTCGATAACGGCACTATATTCAGCAACATTGTTGGAAGATGGCCCCAGACATATGCCTACTGAAGACAGTACCTGACCCATAGGAGTATAAATCACCCAAGCAGCTGAGGCTAAGTGTTGAGTGTGATGGCTTGCACCATCCATGAATTCTACGTAAGTGGAAGATTCCATTGACATCTGCTAAAAGAAACGGAAACTAATCACAAACCCGATCACTATAAGAGAAAGAACTAACTATGAAAAACTGTACAATAATATACAATAAGCAGCCTTGGCTGAAGATCATGCATAGTATTTCTTAAGATAGAGCCCATTCCTAGGCACCGCCAAGGCCGTTCCTTCATAATCCACTAACTCATATGCACCCTTCTCTAACATACGCTTGACCATGTAAGGACCACGCCACATAGGATTAAATTTCCCTGTCCCCAAGGGTTCTTTCGGTTGATCCCACAAAAGGACCAAGTCTCCTTCACTAAACACCCTTGGACAGACAGACTTATTCTATTGGGCCTTTACGTGATGCTTATTAACTTCTAGAGCCACCAAGGCATCCTGACGCTGCTCATCAAGTTGCTCAAGGTGAACCAAACACTCCTCCAAAGGTCAAGTGTCTGGTAAGAGTTCTATAGCTAGCTTCAATGAAGGAATCTTGCATTCAACCGGCAATATTGACTCCACTCCATGTACAAGTTGATATGGATAAAAACCAGCGGTAGTCTTAACAGCGGTTCGATATCCCCACAAAGCAGGATATAACATGATGTGCCAATTATTCTTGCTTTGTGCAATGGTTCGTTGGAGAATGGATTTGAGTGATTTATTCACTGCCTCAACCTGTCCATTCGCTTGAGGGTAGTAAGAAGAGGAATTCTCTTGCTTATACCCTAACTTCGATGCCAACTCTTCCATCATACAGTTCTAAAAGTGCGAGCCATGGTCACTGACAAGCTCTTTCGAAATCCCGAACCGAGTAATAATCTGGTTGAATACAAAGTGGGTGGCTATCTCACTATCAGATTTTACTGTAGGCATAGCCTTAGCCCATTTTGTGAAGTAATCAAAAGCCACTATAATATGATGGTGCCCCCAAGCCGAAGCTAGGTTGCAATCCATAAAATCGAGCCCCCGCTTAGTGAAGGGACTGACGGTGATGATGGGATGTAACGGGGCAGGTTTCGAGTGCATATTATGTGTGAACACTTGGCAAGGGTGGCACCTCTTGACTGCATCAAAACAATCATTAAAGATCGATGGCCAGAAATAACCCGCTCTTAAAATTCTTTGAGCTGTGGAGAGCCTAGATAAATGACCACCACACACCCCTCCGTGGAAATCATTCAGCACTACCTCAGCCTCCTCATGAGTTAAACAACATCGTAAAATGGAATCTATCCCATGGCGGTACAAGGTGTTATCCACTATGAGGTAGTTCTTAGAGACATGACGTAATCGTCGTCGTTCATCTTGTGAGAGGTGATTAGGGGTATTCAGTGTTTGTAAATATATTATGATATCCCCATACCATGGGTCTAATGTTAAGATTAAGAAGATATGTTCATCGACAAATGTATCTTCACAAACCAACTCCTCGGCCTCGCTCAGGAAATCCGATATAATCTCTAAAAATATTAAAGACTTCTTCGATTTTGCCGAAACAAGCTCGAGATCGAATTCTTGCAAAATGACAATCCATTTATTATACTTTCCCCCAATCATCCTTCTGGCGAGGATGAACTAAAACGGATTGACATGGGCCACTACCAAGGTCTGGTGAAGGAGAATATAATGTCTCAACCACTGAACCACATGTACGGTAGCCAAAGCAAGCTTCTTGACATGAGAATAATGAATCTTTGCATCAATAAGGTTCCGACTTAGATAATATATGACATGCATTTTTAAGGCCGAAAGGAATTTTTTCGATATGCAAACGTTCCCCAAGGACAGATAAATGTAGTTTTATGTTGGTCCTCAGGTTTAATCTGTATCTGATTATATCCAGAAAAGCCGTCCATGAAGGAGAACACCTCGCTACCCGCACACTCATTCAAAATTTGATCAATAAATGGTGTGGGGAAGTTGTCCTTAGGACAGGCACGATTCAAATCATGGAAATCAGTACATATGTAGATCATTCCCTACTTCTTATCCACTAGAACAAGGTTTGAAACCCACTCTATAAAGGGAACGTGATAGATGAAACCAGCTTTCAACAGCTTCTCTATCTCTGCCTTAATGGTGGGTGCTTTCCTAGGATTCACCGCACGTAAACGCTGTCGAACAGGCTTAGCGTTGGGGTAAGTATTAATCTCATGTTCGACAATTCGAGGGTCAATACCTGGCATATCGCTGTAAGACCAAGCAAAAATATCACGGAATTCCTTAAATAGCTCGATGTATTCAAGAATCTCAGCATGGGAACATTCCGCCCCAATATAGACATTCTCTATTGTGCCAGGATTGCAAGAGATGTTGATAGGAATCGTTGAAGATATGTTCGCCATGTTTCCATCAGCCATCGGACTAGGAGAGATTAATGGAACCATAGGACTACCAACTCTTTGACTAAGAACCACCTTAAAATCCTCATGCTCCAAGTGGTCAAGCTCTGGAAGAAAATAAGATCTATGATGGAGTTTCTCCCATGGTGGCTCAACTCCCGACATAGCCTCGATAATCACTTCATCTAAAGGGAAAACCATATCAAGGCAGTCATGCGTGTGAGAAGACTATACTACCCATGCCGACAGCACATAAGGGTCCTCCTCTTCCATCCCCGAATAGGAAGTACTAGGCACTGCATCACACTTGAGATTAGCTTGATAAGCTACCATAGCTGCAGGCAACGGCACGTTTGTCACGAAAAGCTCACTTGAAGTACTCGGTGCAGGTAGAATCCAAGGATCTTCCATATGAATCGTGTGAAAAGACACCAATCTCATATATTTAGAAGCCTCATTGAAACTAGATCCTACCATGAGGATCGGTGCAGGACAACTAAAGCTCCCCATAAGGGATGGATACATGCCTACACCCACACTCCCAGTTGCCGGCTGAGAATGTTCAATGATCGGGATTGAAGCTCCCGAAGATGCAGTAAAGTATGGATTCTTGAATGTCGTTTGATCAATCGTTACAATCTTCCCATTATGTGGAAAGCATACAAGGCGGAACAAGGAAGAAGCAATGGCTTGCATACTGTACATCTAGTTCCTACCCAGCAAGAGATTATAGTCAAGGGGCGCATCAACCACCTCAACCTCTATCGCAACGGTCTTCCCTCCCAAATGGACTTTAAGGGAACGAAGGATACTGTGCGGCCTAAAAGATCTCCCATCGAACGTAGTTAACATGGTCGCTGATTTAGACAGATCAGGGGAACCCAGACCCTTCCAGTAGGATAAATACATCATGGAAGCAGTAGCGCCCTCATCAATCATAGTGTGCTTGATGATCATATTAAGACATTCTATGTGAATCAAAAGAGACACATAGTAGGGCAAGCGAGGCTGAAGTACTACGGTTTCAAATTTGATCACCATCGTTCACACCAAGGGCAGAAAGCAATGCATTCCTTTGCGAAGGAAAACTCTGAAGCACTTCCAATGCAGACATCGCACAAGGAGTGTGGCCCAAATCCTTGACAACTGAATAGTTCTGGGTGGCTCGGGAATTTGGATTATGCCCTGAACACTTAAGGACTCCCTTAGGAATCCAAGGTGCAGCCTCAGGTTTATCCATAGGTTTCTCAATATGCAAAGGGGACCCTGGTGGATTAGGTTCTTTTCCTGGGCCGGGTTGTGATGAACTATAATCTTTTGCACGCGTCACAACTTTCACAGCACGGACCATGTTAATGCACCCACGACCACTAGTCTTCGGCGGGTCATGATCATCACCAGACTGGTCATGGGACTTCAAGTTCATATTTTGATTATGCGGTAAAAGGTTAGTTAGCATAGCTGGGCCCTGTGCCAAGAATATCGAAGCTTCCTCAATATGAGGGCATAAGTAAGTGAGGTGATCGTCCTTACATAACTTGTAAGGGAACTTAACCTTACGTTTATCTTGCTTGTCCTCCCCAACATTTCAGCCATTCTTGTCATTATTACTAGCATTCTCATTCTTATTCCCACCCTTACGATTATTTTTACCCTTTTTTCTATTCCATCCGGGCTACTGGTTACCCTTCTGGTCCGACGATTTTACAGAAAGTACATTCACCGTTTGGGTGGGTTGAGACGAAACCGTAGCTTGTCCTAAAGCAGATTGGTTGATTGACAATTTACTAACTTGTTTTTCAACCGAGTCCACAGGTTTCGCACTTGCAAAACCCACAATGCCATTGGCATGTGGTCCAGGTTTGACTTTGGGATCGAAACTGGAATGCGGAGCGTTGGGAATAATCTCATACAACAAACCGGACTGAGCATAGATCAAGTCCAGTTCCTATGCCCTAAAAATTGCTTGTTCCTCATTCTACACTCCAGATGTAGAAACATCCTTCTCTATATATGGTAATAACGACTTGAGGAACCACTCGAGGAGGAACTCTGGCGGTATAAAGGCTTTAATTAACCTCTTTCGTCTATGCCACTCTTGAATATGATCAGAGATATGTGTGGCTTTATCTTGCCAAAATGTCGACAAGAGTTCAGTACCAACATCATAATGCACTGGTAGCTGGAAGTGATTACGAAAAGTCATCGCAAGGTCGTCGAACAAAGTAAAAGCTCCCCTAGGTAACTCTATATACCATTTCGTAGCAAGCCCTGTGAGGGTGCATTGAAATAGTCTGAAATAGATTGAGTCGTAGTGTAAGGAATTTGAAGAGCACCATAGGTGAAATGTAGTAACGTGTTCACTCAAATCCTCTCCTGGTTTACCCTCGAACTTAGGTATGTCCAAAGGAATCTTGGTAGGGACAGCCGACCAAGTCGGGTCATGAGCCACAAGATCGTTCATCAATCTCGACAAGTCAGGAAGATTGAGCGTCACGAGGAAAGGGAGCCTAGGATGATGGGGTCGATGGACCACTCCCTGATTCATATAGGTTTGATTACCACCATGGCCTTGGCCATAGTGCCCTCCTCCCATATGACCCGTGTAGGGTGGCGTGGAAGCACCATAGTGAGGTGGACCTTGACTAGTGGGAGCTACAAATCCGTAATTAGGAGAGTAAGCAGGTTGTTGATACCTGCCCCCATAAGGTGAAGAACCCTGTCCATACTACGTCCCATAATATGGTCCATAGGTCATCGCATACGATTCCCCATGAGACACTCCGTAGGTAGGAAGATACGCTCAGGAAGTAGGAATATACATACTGGAAGTAGGGAC
Organism: Pseudotsuga menziesii; assembly: GCA_001517045.1. NCBI lineage: Eukaryota > Viridiplantae > Streptophyta > Pinopsida > Pinales > Pinaceae > Pseudotsuga > Pseudotsuga menziesii. The sequence goes on from LPNX010421895.1 coordinate 570,903, forward strand.
ATATGCCCCGAAAGTAGTAATATGACCTCTAGAAGCATGAACATAACCTCCCAAAGCAACAGGCGGTATGTAAACCTGAGACACAATAAGTCTAGTAACCACAGTATGGACCTGACTCGTAGCCATGTGCCGACTCGAAGGACCACGTGAATAAGGTGGAGGGTGGACATTTGAAGAACTAGGGATAGAGGATGAAGGGATATGAGTAATCAAGTATGTACTATTCCTTATCATTACTCGTCTCGGATCTGGTATCATAGTAGGATCACTAACCCTAGACCTAGGAGGAATATGTGATGTAACTTCCACCACTAGGATGGAAGGTGCAATGTGATTAGTGCTCCCAAACCTCTCTGCATGGTAAGGCATGAGAGTACCCCCAGTCATAGTGTTAGGCTCGAATTCATATTCGACATGAAATGCCAAATCATTTGTAGGAAAACCAGTCATACCATAACTACCATAGCTAGTGTTGGTGGGTTCAAAATGACTCTCGGCGTCCTTTGGCATTCCATACTAGTAACGCGTCAATGGGGAATCAACCCTAGAGTGAGTAGGTCTATCATGCATGGTTCCTATCTCAGAAATCACAGGACCTAACTCAGCTAAGTCAGGTGAAGGATCGTAAGTAGGAGTAATCTCCCCATCGTCTACACGAATGGGATAAGGTGGTTCAAGAATACCTTCTAAATGGTCTCCCATGGTGTGTGAATCAATGTGTGACATAGTTCACCTAGAATTTCTAGGTCTCTCTCCCAAAGGAGGAGGAGAAGTAGAAGGAAGAAGTCCTACTAAACGATGAGAATGGCGAAGAGCCGCACCCGAATCCACAATGACTCAAAAAATAGAAAAGACTCTCTATTTACGCAGACCCTAGTCCAACTATCGTGCACAGAGCAATCACTAATAAAATCTAAAGCCAAATGAAAGCAAACGAGGGCTGGATAAGTGAGCTCCCGAATGAAGCAGGTATGTCTCACCTAGGAGAGGCTTGAGACTCCCATACACAACAAGCGGAGGTATGTAACCAATTATTGTGGCCCTAAAGCGACTGTGTTATCTGACCCCAACCTGGCCAGGACAACTGCAGAATAACCCCTGCAAAGTACCCCCTTAATATCCTAGGTAAGGCCACTAAGGTCACCTCAATATAATCAATGCTCAGGCGGACAGTCGAAGGCGGGATTGACCATATGGGCAGGGTAGCAAAGCCCGAAACTATCGAAAGAGCCCCTAGATACGAATACAATCCTGGAAATATCTTCGGTGCTACTCAGTTATGACTAGAGTTCATCCCAATCAAGAAACACTGGTTATACCAAGGATTTAACACACTCACCTGGATAGACACATAAATGTTGTTGTTTAGTGATCTTGGAGAATTGACTTACAATGAACTATTCCAAGATCCTAAAACCTAAGCTTGTTGGTGCACCCTATAAAAGAAAAGAGTGTAGTTCATTTTAATTTAGCATTGATTTTAGTTGGATTTATTACTCAAAAACGGGATATGGTCATGCAACTAATGGTGTTATGATGCAACATGAAGTAAAATGCACAACTAACAATCAATGCAAATACATTGTGTCCATGAAAACAGGGTATGCTACTACATGAAATGCACAATTTTTCTTCAAATGATGAATGCAAGATTTCCTATATGAAGTCCTAACTAATACTCCAAAGCAAATCTAGCGCAAGTACAATGCAAAATGCAAAATGCAATGCATGATGATAAGCAAATGTTTTTGGATTTTTTGAAATAAAATGAGATGTAAAAAGCAAAAGAATGATTCTACAACCCCTAGACTCTGCAAGCACACATAAACAACACTCAAGCAAATCACTAAGGTAAAAGAACTCTAATGCACTAATCTCAAACAAAAAATCGAAAATGCCATGACAAGAACCCTCTTAAAAAAGAAAAAATTTAGCCTAAAAAAATGTTTCTGGTAAAAAACAGAGGTATAAACAGACTCAGGCAGTGCCAAAGGAGACTCAGCAAATATCAAAATTCACCTAGCAACCATTTAACTTCCACAAAAAGGAAAAAACAAATGAATACGTGACTATTCACAGTAAACCCGCATGTATACACGGTAATCGAAGAGAAACCCGCATGTATACGCGACTGTGAGTACAAAACTTGAGTACAGGAAGAAAGGTGCATAAAATCAAGGAAAACAGGTAGGTTGAGACAAACTTCACACCAATCAGACTCTACCAGGCATACATGTCTCCAGACCTGACATAGAAACAAGAGAGACAGAGCAATTCAAATTCATTGAATGCCGAGAAAACAACCCCCAAAGGACAACTACTAGGAACTCCCCAGTGGAGTCGCCAATTCTGTTAAAATTCCTATGGCTTGGGGTACCACAACAGACAGCTTGACTCCATAAATCAATCATTTCCAATATGCAATAGAAATTAAATGTCTAACACTAAAGTATCAGACCTTGTACCTTATTCCGGATGGTTGAAGTAGATCCCCGTTGAGCTTTCCAACTTCAACTTGAATTGATAGATTACTTCCTCAACAACAAGTAAACAATACAAGCATTCTATATATCATGGTGTTAGCTCTATTCTAGCATATATAATCAATAATGTATAAGCATTTGACATAATCCAATGGATAAAATATTCGTTCAAACACACATTATTGGACAAGAAAAGATATTTCTATTAATATAAATTAGAGATTACAAGATACAACCTCTGATGACAAGTCTGTGAACCGGAGAAACTGAATCCCCCACTTGGGTCTCCACCACTTCAATCCTCCATCACTAGATAGCAAGCTCACAAGCAAAAGGCAAGCTTTGGAAGAACACAAAAGTGCTCCAAGGGACAAAGGGATGCAGACTCAAGCATAAGTTTCGGCAACAATGGACTATAGCTTCTTTGCTCTTAATTCTCTCTTATACCTTCAATGTACCAAGGGGTTCCTTATATAGTTTTTCAAAGGGGTAATTAAAGGTCGAATCCAAGAGATCTCAAGGTATATGGAAGGCTAGGAGTCAAATGAGTCGGATCCATGTCAAGGAAAACTCCAAAAGGATTTGGATTTTGTACACATCCAGATGTACGTGGTTTTAGTGGTCAAACCCGCGTATATACATGCTTATAGGTTTAAAATTCGCGTGTATCATTTTTCACATGTTTATAGGGATGGTCAAGGAAACATCAAAGGACAAAAAATGGTCCATGGGGTCTAAGGAGTCTGCAGCGAGACAGGGGAAGGCCATACAAAGTGTGATTCACCTGGAGTGGTGAAATCAGCTATAACAGAGCTTAGAAATGGGCTCTATCTTAAAAAATGCTATGCATAATATTCAACCATGGATGATTTTTGTATACTATTGTACAGCTTGCATTGCATAGTTAGGTTTTCTTATGGTTATCGGGTTTGATTGATTAGCTTTCGCTTCTTATGGTAGATGTCGATGGAGTCTTTTGTGCATATAGGATTCGCTGATGGTGCTAGCAGCCACACTCAAAATTCAGCCTTGACTACTTGGGTGATTTATACTCCTACAGGTCGGGTACTATCTTCAGGAGGTGTATGTTTATGGCCTTCTTCAAACAATGTTGTTGAATATATTCCTGTCATTGAGTTATTGCGTGATGTTATTTCACATGGCATTCATTCTCTTGAGGTACGTCTTGATTCACAGTTAGTGGTTTCATAACTTAATGACTTGTATAGCATTAGAGATATGACATTATTACGAAGATTGTTAAGGGTTAGATTGCTAGAATGACAATTTGAAAATATAACATACATTCATGTTCCAAGAAATTTTAATCAAGTTGCTGATTCATATGCTAACTATGTGTTAGATTGGGCATTTGTTTCATAGACCATGAACATTTCAAAAACATACATTTTTGCACACATGTAAATAAATAAAATCGATCATCATAAAAGTTTTTCATTAATATCCAAAAAGTGACGTCATAATACACAAGTGTCGTAATACAAAATTGGGGCTTCTGAGCCACCAAAACATAATACACGGTCATACAAAAAGGAATACTCTCAGGTCTCTAATCCTGAGGAGGAGAGGGGTTTTGATCATGGTAGCACACTACAACTCTAGCTAGCTGTTGGAATAATCGAACCCATGCTTGTGATACACCAACCACCTAGCACTACATAGCCTCAGGAAATTCCTCGACTTGCGCCATGGGTACCCTGTGCGTCAAGCGTACAAAGTTCGTGTGAATGCTTTGGAGCATTCGCTCCGTATCCACACCCATGATATCGTCTCCTCTTCCCCTCTGTCGATGACGAGGGAAATCATATGGTCACCATGGTTCTACATCTGCATACACATGACAAATTGTCACTATGTGTCATCACACCAAAACCATGTATTTTGAGTCAATATATCAAAAAACACAAAAAATAAATAATTCAAAAAACTTAAAAAGTCGGTTTGGGATTCATTACCTATGTCACCATTTGCCGCTCCTGGTGGTAGGGGCATTTCCGGATCTCCACGGAATTCTATCCCTGCATAAGGGTAGTCATCTATGGCGATGATCTTCCTCCACCACCATCAAAATAAGTTTGTTGGGTAGGGGTTAGCCACCCTACCTATGCCCAGTCTGCACATAACATTTTCCCAAAGTCACTAGGCTGGATCTCAAACTATGTGTGGAGGAATGTCCACTCTAGGTCTTAGCCCTAGTACCCGCTCAAAGAAGAATGTGCTCAGTATACTGACAAAACCGAAGTTCCCCACCCTCCCCAATTTGTAGTCACTAAGCTATTGTTTCATGTTGTGCAATAGCATCGTGCTCCAGTCATACACTATGGGTGTCATACACTCCACCGCATAGAACATTAGTGGCTGAGAGGCCTGGTGGAGTGAAATCAATATGGCTATCCTGCCTAATGCCAATAGTATGGCCTTTAGTCTTAGAACCTAGATAGAGTTTGTTGGGATTTGACTCCCAACCTTTTCCGTGTCCAAAAAGCAGTACAAATCTATACACTCATCAATAGTTAATCCACCTCCTAGCCCACGAGATAAAAAATTTACCACCTCTCCTCGTCGAGATAAACCAGTGATAAAGTATATGTCCTCAACCTCAATGCTGAGCAACATCCTGTCAACATGAAAAGTCTCAGAGTCTAGATCCTAGTAATCCACTAGCAGATGGAGTAGTCTTAGTTTGGTCCTCAGGATACCAAGACACCAAAACTTATACAAACCACATGCTCATAATGCTTGTTGGTCCATAAGATCACCTTGCACGACCTCCTCCACATCACCATGTTCTCTTTCCCTCTGCTCTAACACCATCCTGCAAAAGAAACCAGAGTTTCGATTAGCATTTTCCTTTGAAAACCTTAGTTGTTGCCTCATACGTGACTATTTTCAAAACATCTGCATGTGTATGCGTGTTTGGGTGTTTTTTCCACGTATGGCGAGCCCTATATGTGGAAAAAACCCCGATTTCCACATGGGCCGAAACGCACAATTATGGATGGCCTAAAAAATTGATTGGACCATGAAAACTTAAAAAATTTACATGAAATGAGAAGTTACCTGGATCAAATGGGGTCATATTTCAAATGCACTATGTTGGGTAAAAATTTCAAATGGTATGGAATTTTTAAATTGTTTACTATTTATAGAAAATTTTTGAAATTTTTTACCCACTTTCTATAGTTTTTGACCATTTTGACCATTTTGCACTATATTTGCTTTGATTCGTTTCGTGTTGAGCTTGATTGCAGGTATGCAAGTGGACTATCAAAGCCTTGTATTCTAGATATCTACAACGTCTAGGGAGATTTATCAGCCTCTGTGATCTATTTGTTCTGGATCTGAACCATTCAGACCAGTGGAACACCTTGCTATCTGCAGGAGGTGAAATATTCCAGCTAACAAATCTGGCGACTCCACTAGGAAGTAAATTATTCAGTTGTTCTGATCTTCCTTAGTCTGCAACTCTTGTCCGAATCCAGCGTCTGTTTTATTCAACTCTTTTCAGTTAGATCTACTTTCTGATTTGTATTATTTGGTTTTGAAATTTCCAGATGTGTTCAGATCTGAGTCATTTCGGTCTTTTATGCTCTGTTATCGCATTCAATTCGACAGTATTTTCCTTGATCTAGTCTTTTCTGATCTAATCCATCGTTCACTTTTTTGTTTTGGCCATCTACAGGGAACCACGTCCATGCTATGTACGAGAAGCGGTGGCACTGCCTGAACATAGTGAGCAGTAAGCGGTGCCACCGCCTATATTTGGTTTGCAAGGAGTGGTGCTGTCTTCGAAACACTCTGTCAACACCTACAAAGCACAGTGTGAGGTAGGAATTAGTCCAAAACTCTTTTTCCTCATTTTTCTTTGTAAAAATTTGGAATTTTGATTGATGTGTGTGGCTTGCTACTTTGATGGTTTAATATTTTTTCAAAAAATTATTTAGTCTTTTTTATTGTTCATCTGCTTCTTGCTTGTTAGTTTTTCTTAAAGAAAGATTTCTTGTTTTCTGAAAGTTAGGGTGCTCATTGAAGTCTCTTTTCATTGCATATACTGAAAGAAGAACACTAGATTAGCTTCAAGATTTCATTTCTTTCTTGCATAGTAAACTTCTTTTTCTTTCCTTCAAAAAAGAAAAGTTTTGCTTGAGATTAGGACATCATATTTGAGCATTGGATTTGGGATTTTTGATTGGATTTACAAGCTTTCAGGACCTTTATGATCTTTCGTCTCTCATGCATATAGGACTATCTCAATCAAGATAAAAAAAATGGTAGTTTTAAGTTAGATTTGCTTATGTTTTTGAGAAATTTGAAAAGTTAGAGTGCATTGGCATATAGGTGTGCTTGGTGTTGTTCTTTTAGGAAAAGAGATTCTCACCCTTCTCATTTGCTTTCGAAAAGAATAATTTGGTTTGTAAAAGTGTTTGCTTGTCTTTGATTTGATGTTCATGACTGTTGATTGGAATGGTTTTTGGTTTTGAAACAAAAAGGAAAACACTCTCTTCCCTCCCATAAGTAGGCATACTGAATGGTAAAGTGAACATTTGCACAAGCATATTGCATGGTTTTACTTTTCTGTCAAAACATCATGCATTCACCTAACCGTACAAGTTAAAATTAACGGTAGTTGTAGGTTAAAATTTACGTAGTAACTTGAGTGATAGGTTAGAGACATGTTTGGGTGTCGTAAAATGTAGGAGCTGTCATTATTTGTCAGCATTACATTCTGGGACTCGCGTTGTTCTTCCATGTACCGTCGGTATATCGAATGACCTTTCACGTACCCTTGAGGTATATAGAAAGGTACTTCACATACTTGATTGTATATCAAAAGGCCCCTTGTGTACGGTTATGCATTAGACAGCACTAATACCGATTCGAGCTCTCACGTACCTTGAGTGTATCGGGAGACCCCACTAGGGTACCTTATCTATCTGAGAAAATCCCTTTGGCCATCTTGTTTGGAGCCATACACCGAAAACAGAATTCAAGGAGATTACTATGCACGTACCCTCAAGGTATATCGTGAGTGGCACCTTCTTGACAATACTAGTGAGAGATCTGACTTTTGAACTCCTCCTGTCATTTTAAGTCTGCTTGTTTTAACCTATAGTTTGAGCAGGGAAGTCTTTTGGTGTGTTTTTTTAGATTTTCAAACCCTAGGATAGATAGGAATTGTACAAACTAGCTGAGTTAAGACAATCCAGAAGAGTACAGGGCTTGCCACCTGATTTTATTCCTATTTCAAGAGAAAATCCAATGGAAGCTATAGACCAGGGAGCTGCTACCACCTCCCAAGTGGGAGATAATGTGGTGGTGGAAAGTGGAGTACCATATTCTTCACACTCGCCTCCCCTGGTCCAACAACCTTCTTGGAGAGATTCATCATTCCATTATCCCTTGGAAGGTCATGTTGATGATGTAACCCATCCGGACTTTGGTCCTAATGCTCCTTTTTGGGAGACACCTATCAAACAGGCCATTTCCTCATTTGGCACCCATGTAAGTTCTCCTGAAAGTGAAGAATAACGAAAGCAATACTGTGCTGCTATTCTCCATGCATAGGAGGTAGAAAAGTATATTGATAACCTATTAGGCTCTACACCAATATGTTCCACATCCCTTCCTGTGGGATATCGTTCACTAGCCGATTCTATGAGACCCATTGAACCGATTATAGATCGTCCATTAACAACCCATAGCCCAGGTCAAATTTCCACCCCTATCACCTCTTATGTTATGTCTGTTCCAAATCCTCCCAAGTCTTTTGCATCTGGGGCCCAACCTTCGATTCTTGTTTCGTCAATACCTTTGAATGCCGAGGGGAAACCCCCGGCATGACCTACATTATATGATACTGGAGCTGTACTTAGTCAAGGCCAGACTTCTAACATAGAAACATCTATAGTTTTTGTCCCTCCCACCCACACTCATGTGGTAAATCCCCCATCTAGTTCAGGTCAGCCCCTGGGAGCACAACCTGTTACCATTCAGTCTTCTAGTGGTTATGGTTATCAAATACCTGTAGGTAATCATATATATATAATCATACAAGAATTCCTTATACTAGAATTCCATACCCTAGTAACACTTTTATGCCATGGGGGCAACCCAACTAGTCTTACATTCCAGCCATGGGAGGGATATCTATACATACCGTGGGAGGTGTGGGAGGACCACCTTATGGAGGTCCTCCCCCTGGGGGACCTCATGGTCCTGGAGGTCCTACTGGTCCTTGGGGACCTGGTGGATTTCCTCCTTATGGCTTTGGAGGGTCTGGTGGACCTCCACCTAGTGGTTCTAGTGGCTCTGGAGGTTTTCCACATCCTAGAGGCTCCAAAGGGTCTGGTGCTCCGCCTCCTAGTGGTCCTGGTGGTCCCGGTGGTCCTGTTGGTCCCGATGGCTCTGGCAGTCCTCCTCCTAGATGCCCTAGTGGTCCTAGTAGTCCTAACTCTAGAAATCAACCCTCCATGGGTGGAACCTCTGGTGGTTATTCCTCACAACAACATGTTTATCAATCTACCTATGGCCCTACTGGTAATTATATGCCATATCAATATTACCAGTATGTGCAACCAAATAGATAGTTACCTTTCCTAGAAAATTTGGACTTGCCTAATTCATCCAAGTTGATTAATGATCCCATTCGACACAATCCCTCATGGCCTCCCATTCCGGTAAATTTACCATCGGATATTCCAAAATTCGATGGGAATCAGGGTGAAGATCTGCAGAACCATGTTATGACTTTTCATTTGTGGTGTTCCTCGAACTCTCTCATGGATGATTCCGTTCAGTTATGACTCTTTCAGCAAACTTTGACTGGTACAGGCACAAAGTGGTAAATTGAACTCCCACAACATTCGTTTGTGGATTTTGGCTTGTTGGCAACCGTATTTCTTATGCACTTTCAACTCCCTATCCGTTATGAAATGGGAACTGAAATTTTAACTTCTCAATGATAGAACACCTCCACCCACATTTCTAATCATATTCATGAGTGGAGAAGGTAGAGAAGGCTTATTAAGGCCCCTATTCTGGATCAGTTGTTAGCTGATTGGTTCACTAAACCCTTGTTGCCTCCTATTGCCTGAGATGTGGCCATGGGTGGTGCCGTTACTAAATAGCAGGATATTAGTCAGGCTCAGTACCTAGATTTGGTCTATTCCCAGTCCGAGACTCTTTATGACCTAATTCCTCATGCTCCTTACCCTAGCATTGACCCTACAAAGCCACCAATAGAAGTACCTGTTGATGGGATTGTTGGTTCAATCTAGTCCCCATCCACAGCGAAACCTACCAAGCAAACCCAAACCGCTACTCCTTCGAATCCCAAGGTTTCTACCAAGGTCAATTCTATTCAAAGTATTCAAACCTCGAGTAATAAAAAGAAAGGAAAAAATCGAAATAAAAAACCTGGAAACCAACAGGAGACCCCACGATCAACCAATAATGACAACAACAAAGGGAAAAGGAATGCTAAATATCCTTGTCTATTCTATGGTGGTGACCATTTTTCAAAGGAGTGTCCCTATCGAGATGAAATCTCCCAGTTTCTAAAGTCTAATCCTGCACCTGCAGTACTTATGGATCCCTTTCCTTCTCAACAACAACTGGTAGACCACATGTCTAACCAGGGTAACTCTAGTTCATCAAAGGAAATTTGTATGATGTCCTCAGATACCATCCATCTACAAACTCAAAGCCAGAATTATGATAAACCCACAGATAAGAAAGAAAATCAACCTTCTTCAGGGAAAGCTCCCTCTACTAGTTCTCCGGAATCCTCGTCTACTGCTCCCTTGTCTATCGAGAAGCCTACTCTCGACATGATTTTTCACCCACCAAAGAGTACTCTTCGGAAGGCTATCTTTAATCCCAATGCCCGGGATGCTCAATTCTATAATGTAGATAAAGATCTCGCTCAGGAACCTTGTGTGATGTCTGCCCTAGAAGTACTCCAAAGTTTCCCCACACAGCGTAAGAACTTGTTGACAGCTTTAGGAGCTTTAGACCCAAATAACACTAACTTGATTCACTTCAATGTTGAGAACTATAAACCTAGATTACTGCATAAAATCTCTTTTCATATCATTATGAAAGTAGTGGGAAAGAAAGTATTTCGAATGGTACTAGATGAAGGAGCTTCGACCTCGATGTTATCTCTGACTTGTTAGAAAGCTCTTGGATCTCCCAAGCTTGTTACATCACCGACAACCCTTAAATCCTTTGATGGATGGGGTTTCCAACCCCATGGTCTCATATTATCCCTTGCGGTCGAGCTGGGGGGGAAAACTGTTTCCATCCAAGTAGAAGTGGTGGATGCCCCTTTCGATTATAACCTCCTTTTACAAAGGAATTGGTTCTATTCCATGACTGTTGTTTCTTCAATAGTATTTCGAATGGTCCAATTCCCACATCTTGGGATAATTGTTACCATTGACCAGCTTGATTTCTGTACGTCGGATGTTACTACTCCCACGGCTAATAACATCCCCATGTTAGGTCAGTCCCCTCCTCCTTACCAGTCGATTGGGGTAGGTATGTTGAAGGATTCATCCCTTATGGGGATTTTTCCCTCTACTCCTCCTAGCACGGATACCGCGACAGTACATATGATCGCCTCATTTGACTTTGAGCCCAATGGCACAAATGTTGTTGAGCCCACATGAAGCTATGTATGACAAAATTCAAACTTGTTTCGATGATCACACTGATGACCTTCATTTAGTGGCTTCGGATCCTTACCATTTATCGTACTGGTTAGAACCTTCTCTTCCAATTCTAGACTATCTCTCCAAGAGTTTTTCTTTCGATGATTCCATTATAGAGATCATAAATACGAATGAGCCCATTTGGGAGGATCACCATCATAGATCCATGTTCCTCCCCAATACCAGTTTGGGCAGCCACAATTTTGCATCCTTTTTTTCTACTGATATTGTCAATGTTCTGCAAAGTCCTATATTGTTGCAAGACACAGATTCTGAAGGAAACCTTTGCAACATTACTCTTATGAACCCGATTGACATATCAGCCAAGCCTGATGTTTTTTGAGCATGTAGATGTTGGGTAGAACTGCTCCACATATGAATCTGAAGCATATAAGGCACTTTTTAAGGAATTCCATGATATTTTTTCCTGGTCCTATGAAGAGATGCTGGGGATTGACCTTTCCATTGTGGTCCATGAGATTAAAACTTATCCCACGGCTAAACCTGTCAGGAAGAAACTTAGGCAAGTCCATCCTAGGAAGGCCGCAACTATTAAAGCTGAGATTGAGAAACTTTTGAAAGATGGTTTCATTTATCCTGTACCTCTAACAGAATGGGTATTGAATGTTGTCCCTGTCAATAAAAATCAGGGCACCATTAGAGTCTACATCGAATTTAGGGATTTAAATAAATCTTGTCCCAAGGACAACTTTCCTACCCCGCATATCGATCAGATTATCGACAACTGTGATGGAAGTATCATCTTTTCATTCATGGATGGCTTCTCTAGCTACAATTATATTGAGATATTGCCCTCCGATCAGCATAAGACGAAATTCATTTTCCCATGGGGAACCTTTGCATATAAGAAGTTACCTTTCGGCTAGAAAAATGTTGGAGCCACATTCCAGTGTGTGATGTCCTATGCATTTCATGACATTAAACATATTGTTGAACCATACCTTGATGACCTCCCTACTCATTCACAATGACGAGAGGACCATCCTGGTCATCTTAGAGACATATTCTTGAGATGTTGTCATTATAATATACAGCTCAATCTGCATAAATGTGTTTTTTGCATCGAGACGGGACGTCTGCTTGGCTTTATGGTATCCAAATATGGCATCTGGATCGATCCTTTGAATATTTCCACTATCATTAATCTACCAGCCCCAACCAACATCCTTGAACTCCAAAGTTTTCAAGGGAAGGAAAACTTTATCCGCCATTTCATGTGCAATTTTGCTGTGAAAACGCACGGTTACATGCGTCTCCTCAAGAAGAACACTCCCTTATTCTGGGATAACCAAGCCCAACGTGCCTTTGATAATCTTAAGCATGCTCTGACTCATTCACCCATGATACACCCCCCAGATTATTCAAAGGACTTTATCTTGTATATTGCTTCCTCTGCTACTACCATCACCATGGTTTTAGTGCAAGACAATATCTACGGTCAGGAGCATGTGATTTATTACCCCAGTAAGAATCTTATTGATTCTAAAACCCATTATTCACATGTGGAGAAGATAGCTTTGGCCATGGTCATTGCTGTGCAAAAATTTCGTCACTACATTCTACTCCACACTACCACCGTATTGGCAGACTAGAACCCGATGTACTACATTATGACTCATCAGGTACTCGGGGGCAAGTACTCCCATTGGATCGCCATCCTTCAGGAGTTTGATCTCGAGTTTACCAAGGCTACATGAAAGAAATCCTTGGTTTTTGTTGAGCTTATGTGTGACCTTCCTTGTGCTACCATGGAATCTGAGCCCACCGATTCATTTCCAGATGAATTCTTGTTCCTAATTAGTACTACTAATCCTTGGTACGGATATTTGTTGATTTATCTCCAGACCCAATGTTTTTAGCTGCATCTATATCGCGATGATTGTCATCGCAACCGTCACCACACGAAGTACTATCTTATCTTAAATGATACCTTTTATAGACATGGGATTGATTCCATTGTCCAGCGATGCCTCACTCATGAGGAGGCTGAACACGTGCTGAACGATTTCCATTCTGGAGCATGTGGCGATCATTTATTTGGGATGGCTACAGCCTGAAAAATCCTTCACAGTGGCTATTTCTGGCCTTCTCTCTTCAAAGACAGTCATGAGGCTGTTAAGAAATGCCCACCTTGCAACATTTTTATCCCAAAAAGTGCACCCATGTTGCTTCGCTTCACCCGATCATTGTCGTTGGCCCTTTTGCCAAATGGGGGATTGAATTCATGCATTGTAAGCTGGGGGGCATGGTTACATCATCGTAGCCATGGATTATTTCACAAAATGGGCTAAGGCCATGCCTACATATGCAAAAGATTGTAAGACTGCTGCTCTCTTCTTGTTCAATCATATCATAGCTAGATTTGGAGTTCTGCAGTCCATTGTCACTGATCACGGATCTCATTTTCGTAATCAAATGATGAAGTAACTAAGTGCCAAGCTAGGTTTTTGCCATGAAAACTCTACGCCATATTATCCACAAGCTAATGGTCAGGTAGAATCCATTAACAAAGTTTTGAAAATATGCTTCGTCGGATGGTTGGAGATCATAAATCCAATAGGCATCTTGTTCTTTTTTCTACTCTTTGGGCTTATCAGACTTCCATGAAAACAGCTACTGGTTTCACGCCATTCCAGCTTGTCTATGGACTTGAAGCTATCTTGCTGATCCAATGTCAGATTCCATCTTTACAACTTGTCGTCGAACTTATCCCAGACACTTCCACAGAGGTAGCGATATTTTTGTACTTAAATAACCTTGATGAGACTTATAGAGATGTTGCCTTAGCTAATGAGGCACATAAGAAACACGTCGAGGCGCAGTACGATAAATCTGTCCAGCCTCGTGTTTTCAACGAGGGTGACCTAGTTTTGAATTATGATTAGAGATATGACAAGCTAGGGAAGGGTAAGTTCAAGTCCATGTGGTATGGACCTTTTGTTATTTCCAAGGTGTTAGAGAAAGGAGCCTATGAGTTAGTTGATTATGATGGCATCCCTTTGGGGCAACCTCGCAATGGGTTGTACCTAAAAAGGTACTATGCCTAGGTTTTCTTGGATGGTATCTTATATATATGTATATTGATTGACTTTCAGTGTGCTTTCAGTATTTTCAAGATGGTTTTGAGTTTTAGTGTCTACATCTATTTATACCATGTTTTGGTCATGCAGATGGATTTCTATGGCTTCGCTGATGGTGCTTGCCACCACACCTTGAATCTAGCCTTGGCTTCTTGGGTTCTCTATTCCCCAGCTAAAGATTTGTTTAGTTCAGGAGTAGTTTGTTTAGGTCCCACTACTAATAACATCGCCGAATATGAAGCATTCATCGATCTTCTGACTGAAGCTACCTCCCAAGATGTCCGTGATCTAGTAGTTTTGATGGACTCTCAGCTCGTGGTTTGTCATTTAAACCATGTCTACACCATTAGAAACCCAGTGCTCCTCTACCTCTTCTGGAGGGTATGTTTGTTAGAAAGATCATTTGGAACCATTACCTATAGGCATATCCCTAGGGAACATAATGTAGTTGTTGATTCATTGGCTAATCACATCCTAGATTGGCATATTGCCCATTCATGACATTAAATCAAACATGGTATATTGTAAATAAACATTTAAAGACACATAGAACTCATAGAAAATACATTTATCCATTTGAGACATATAAACATTGTGTAAAAGTCTGTATATATATATATATAAAAGTTTTACAAAAATAGGTCCCGAGACCTCATCTGAAGTATGCAGGATTTCAGGAAAAATCATCATACAAAAAATCCTGAAGCTATAAGCTTTCAGTATACATGTCTCATCCACTAATGGTGCTCGTGATAGCACATCACTGCTCGAGCCACCCTACATAGTAGCCTGCTGAATCATCCTGGTACTCCCGCCATAGATCTTTGATATCTAGTCAGGAGGTCATCTATATCAGCATCTGGGATGTCCAAAGTCAACCTCTCTAGGTTCTCCTCCATATCCCTGGTGATATCATCACCCTATGGGTTGAAATGAGCTCTGGCTTGCCTATCTAATGGAGATGCTCCTCCAGGACTCGCTGCTCCAACATCTGCATGAAGACAAACAGGTCTCGTCACTTATCATAAAAAATATAAAACATAAAAACATTTTCCATTTTTAGGGTTTCTTGCTTCTTACCAATGTCACCCCACTGCCCTCCAGGTGGGAGTGGTAGGTTAGGATCACCTGTAAAATCTGTGCTCACATAAGAATAGTCCTTGACCATGATTATCTGATCCCATAGCCATATGAAGAATAGATCACTGAAATTCACTCTGCCCCTACTCGCTCTTGTGTGAGCCATGACCTAGACCCACCTCAACATACGGGGGTCTCATGCTCTCAGTCTCCAAAAAGTCACTTAGGGCCTCATCTGTGGGACCCGCTCAAAGAAGAAGCAAGCTAAGATGGAACCAAAGCTAAACTGCTTCAGCTCTCCCTACCGACATTTAGTCAGCTGATCCTTGAAGATGGGAAGAAATGCTTTCGCCCAGTTGAACACCATAGGTGCCATAGCCTCTAGGGAATACAACATATGTGCCTTGGAATCCTGATGCACACCCTAGCTCCCTACCACCCTCTACATGGTGAACATGATAATCCATAGAGCCCTGTCTGTCACTGCCCCGATGGGGATTTTATTCCTTGATGTAAATGTACCTAGTACACAGTGCCGATCTATGATCTCTTTGGTGGTAATGTCCCCGCCATGGGAACCTGTCAGTGAGATGGGGGTACCCTGTCTTGATAGTCCAGTTAGGAAGTAGATATCCTCTACCTCCACTGTAAGTAGGTGTTCCCCCACCTTGAAATACTGTTGTTCTGGATTCCACATTCTTAGTATGTGTTCCAGTAGTCTCTCGTGTGACACCATGCTTGGTGTCTGGATGAACTTTAAGAGCTATAGTTTTGGAGTGCGGCAATGCAAAACACATCCCTTTCAGCAGCAGTGTCCTCATCATCATGTGTTCTTTCCTTCCATATCACCATATTTTGGACACCTAGACCTGCCAAAAACAACAATGGTATGCATTAATATCATCCCTGAGTCATTGCAAATCAAAAGAATGAATAAATTTTTCCCATATCATTTGTTTAACTTCTCCACGGCCGGCACCGCCCATGCCCCGTTGGAGATAGGCAGTGGCACCGCTTGTCCGCCGTGTTCTTGGCACGGTTCTCGGGTGGTATTGCGTACCCCGTAAGGGGTAGCTGTAATGCTTGCATATTGGATTTTAGGTCTTGCCAAATAGGCCCAAAACCCCACCAAATCCCAAAATAGAAGCTATGAAATGAAAGATAAGGGTCTTAGCTATTACTTGTAACTGATGAGACTGAAAACGAATGGTGGAAACTCCCGGTATCAGCTATAGAAGATCGGGCTAGAAAATGCTCCAAGTGCTAGAGGTAAATAGTGAAATTTTTTGATTTTTTACTATTTACTTGCCTTATATAGACATTTTTTGGGTCTGACTTACTATAGTTTTGATATTACATCATGTTTTGGTCAAAATCTATTTGTCATAATCCCTTAATGTTGATTTTAAATGCATTTAACACTTGTTTATAAGTCGTCTGCAGATTGACTTTAGAAAGAATCTTTGGAAAGTTTGTTTATGGATTTTTCGTACTTTCACAAAGAGTAAAAGGTCATCGAGCGTTTATTATGACACTTTCTCATGCTTGTAAAAATCTAGTATCAAATTTCCGACTCCAATTCAAGTTTCTTTCCAGGCTCGTAAAATACGACATTGTGTAAAGAAGCATCATGGATTTCTCTTTTCACCTCTTTTTCAGGCTCCTTAAACATGAAAAAGTCATCGAGTCCATTTTCGATTCTTTCCAGGCTCGTAAAACATTATGTTGTGTAAAGGAACCTCATGGAGTTCTCTTTAAACCCTTTTCAGGCTCCCTAAATACGAAAATATTGTTGAGCGGTCTTGTCTTCTTCACACTCGTTAAAGTATTTGAAGAGTCGTCCGTCCAATGGTAGGTTATCTCTTTCTCGCTTCGGATAGGACTATTTACAAGAAAGGAACACTCCAGCCAATCATGACTGGAAGAGTTCTCTTAGGTATGATTTTGCACTTTTTCATGCCTTGGAGACTAAATCATAAAAAAAAGGATGCCCATGGAGTTTTCTTCTGTATTCATTTAGACTCTCTAAACATGAACGATATCGAGTTTTCTTTCAGTGACTCATTAAATTAAACATTGAGAGACCCGTTTTGGGAACGAACCCCTCCTCTCTCAGGTTCATAAAACATATCAGACTGGACTTGTCTTCTAACAAGCTATATCGAGTGTTTGTTACCCTCTTTGAACTCGTAAAACTGAAAAGAGGCACTCATCGATCATGATGGGGAAAATGGGAAGGGAATCATTTTGCAAATAATGGCAGTTGTTTTTCATTACCTTTGAACATGGCACTTATCGGTACAATCATGTCAGTCAATTGGGTATTCAGCTGATCTCCGTGACGATCCACTTTCATGAGTCATGTCAATCCTTTGAGTCTTTCAAAAGAATGCATTGTCCACTATCGCATTGTGTATCTGTCCTATCTAGTCATACTGCCAATTCATTTTGTCATGCCACCTGATGTTCAAAGGGGATCTGAAGAAGTTTTACCTCTATAGTCTACACAGTCTTTGTGTCAGTATCTTTGAGTCAGTCATATGGTTACTACATTCACATCATTCCACAACTATGTTTCGAGTTTCATGTCGTCGATGTGGGGATCATCATGGCCCTCCTTTGACGAGACTATTCCCATTGACATCAGCTCATCATCCATGAAATAGTATTAGAAACAATATTTAGTACCTTGAGATTTGTATGCCTTAATGGCAGATTCTCTTGCTCTCGACATAGGTTCACATCATTGACCTTTCATCAATAGAATCGACTATGTGTTTGACATCAGGACATCTATTCGCACTCAGTAGATTGTACTTGGGTACCTTGGGAATCATTAACACTAATGGTGATCTCCCTTGCACTTGTTAACAGTTAACATCATTGGCCGGTAATCAAGTGGTTTCTACCATGTTCGACTTCAGATCACTGTAATCACATGGATAGAATCATACTTTATGGAAGATGAGACGAAGACACTGGGCATTTGTTTAAAAGCACTCATTGCTTTTTCCCCAGGTTGCGATGGAGTTTTGTATATCTAGCATGGATCCACATTTGTATGGTCGTGGCTATGCTCAAATTTGCATTTGTGTGACATAGATCTATGTTGTATGTCTGGTAGCTATGTCCAAGTTTGAGTCCTCTATCACATGGATCTACGCTGTATTCTATTAGCCATGCTTGTTTATTCCACACATGGATCTGCCCTGTATTGGTCTGTAGCTATGAGTTTGGTTACTTGTGTCTATGAGTCAACATATTGATGTACTACAGATGCCTACTTGACTGCATACTCTGATCGAGCTGACATTTTCATCTCCTGGCGACGACTTGTTCTCAAATCTCTCGTTTATCATATCACTCTAAGAATCATGCTTTGGGGGGCATCCTGTAATACCAAAATCCTGTCACCATCATGTGATAAGACATTTGACATACCTAGTTGCCCTGAATCCCATCTTCTGGACTGGAAACTAAATCGTTTTTTATCAATCTATCATACAAATTCCCGACATTGTGCATGCCCCTTTATCCAGGAGCAATACCCTTCTCACACCACCTTTCATCGGTTGTCCACAAGCGGTGCCACCACCCATTTCCCTTTGTCCATAGGTGGTTATTACTAGAACTTCTCTGTCATAGAAGGAGAAGCACGGTACCCTGGGTAAAAAGGGAAAAAGAGAAGTTTCTCGAGGCTTCTAGATGATAAGCCTCATGTACTGCCTTATCCCTAGTGTTGTGGGTTGGTTGAGCTCGAGATCCCTCATCCTAGGATCTTAGAGGCCACCTCACCCACTAATTTCTTAACCATCTCATTTGGAGAGAGCATAGAGAGCATGGGTTATGCTGTTGGATTGATTCTTGGCCCAAGAACATTTGGAGAGAGCATAGAGAGCTAGAGTCGGAGCTTTTGGGGATGAAGAGCTGGTTTCGTGGAGATGCATGTCAACACTAAGGCTTGGTTGTAAACTTATTCATATTTCTAATGCAAGTTGATTTTCTATCCCATATATATTGTTGATGTTTGATTTCAGAAATATATTGCTAGATTCCTTAGTCACTAGAATAGATTAGTAGATCATATTCAGGTTGCTTTGATTCGTTTCGTGTTGAGCTTGATTGCAGGTACGTAGGTGGACTATCAAAGCCTTGTATTCTAGATATCTACATTGTCTAGGGAGAGTTATCAACCTCTGTGATCTATTTGTTCTAGATCTGAACCATTCAGACCAGTGGAACACCTTGCTGTCCACAGGAGGTGAAATATTCCAGCTAACACTACACATGTTTCCTTGCATTGAGCATAGGTATGTTCCACTGCTTGGAACTAGTTTGTTTTCCCCTTGAAACTTGTATCCTCCTAGATTTGTAACTATAAAGCACTTTTATTCCTTTTCAATATTTTCAAAATATCTGAAAAAGTCCAAAAAAATTAAAAAAACAAAACAAAAAGCCGAATAGGAAAAGATGTTATCTTTGGTAGCAGTTGAGTCGTGTCTCCTTTGAACAGAGCACTGTATATCACATATCTTGGTTGGGTTAATAGTTTGACTTCAGGAGCTGTACTCTTTTCTTTGAGTTTATCTCCACCGACTGGTTAAGCTTCCAGTCCCTATGGAGAATCTGTCGATGCCTCCTGTGTTGCAGAGATGTCCCAGTCTTGTATATTAAGTCTATACTTCCTACATTTAGTCACCATTCACCTTTATGCTCTTGTATAAAGGAATTTGAAGCCTGAGTCGGCCACTCCTCAATTTTCTTGACTTTGCATGTCGGCCATTCCTGATACTGGTACTGGTTCGAGCACATTATGATCGAGTCCTTCCACATTATACATCTTTGCTGAGTACCTCATGTTGGATGGTGGGGGATTCCTTAGTTCCCTCCTTTCAGTAGATTCCATCCCATCAACTTCAGATCATTTATTCTGGGGTAGGAGTCTAGAGTCATTTGAGTGCCATGAGACTTGCAGTCATCAGTGGTAGGTTCTCTCGCATTTGACAGTTTTGGGAATACATCAATGTCCCTCAATCGATGGATTATTTCAAGTGTTTGACCTCAACACATTTATTTGCACTTGTTAGATTGCACTCTAGTACCTTGATTCCAATTTTCATTATTGATGGGTGATCTCGCATCTATTAACGGTATACATCAATGACCGGTAATGAGACGATGGACTGCTATGTTCAACCTCGACACCTCTATTCACATAGTAGGACATGTACTTGTAGTGGTTTTTGTAGAAGAATTTCTAAATTGGTGGCATTTCCTATATGCTACCTCCTTAGTCATGCTAAGTGTTCATGAGATTTCAGCTCTCGTGACTTGATTCCAGTGTATGTCAGATATCTTCCGCCATTATGGAGATCTTGATCCATGGTATATCTTCAGATTTCATGGAGATCTTGATCCTTTGTATATCTTCATCATGAATATTCTGATCTATTATATGTTGTACGTGGTGATTACCACACATGTCATATTTTATATCATGCCTATTCATGGCCATTGTACTCTTATGTATCTGGGACTGTTGTATGTATTTGGAGTCATATGCAGACATATTTGTACTATACTGTTGGATGGCTGGTTCTTCCACCTGGTTCTTCATCACTCCACTTCTGAGATGGACTTATAATGTATTTTGGCCATCGTATCACCCCTCTTACCTCACACATTAGGGGGCATCTGTTACAGCTGATTTTACCATATATGGTAGATCACACATTTATGGCCTTCCATGTCCCTTTGCAGATTATTTGGACCCCACGGACCATTTTTGTACCTTTGATGTTTCCAATATCATCCCTAAAAACACTCATTATTTTTTGTATGCGACTTTTAAACCCTTTCTCACGTATACACGCGGATATAACCCTTAAACCCATGTACATCGAGATGTGTGCAAAAGGCCAAATATTTTTGGAGTTTTCCTTGATGTGGATTCGATTCACTTGTCTCCTGGCCTTCCATATGCCTAGAGATTGCTCAAATTTGACCTTCCATTACCCCAATGAAGCATTATATAAGGAACCCTTTGGATACATTGAAGGGGAGGAATTCAAGAGCAAGAAAACTATAGTCCATTGTTGTCGTAGCTTTCTTATACTTGAGTCTGCATCCCTTTGTCCCTTGGAGCACTTGGTGTTCTTCCCAAGCTTGCCTTTTCTTGTGAGATTTCTATCGAGAGATGGAGGATTGAGGTGGTGGAGACCTAGGTGGAGGACTCGGTTTCTCTTATTCATAGACGTGCCGACAGAGATTGTCATTCATTAATATCTGATTTATATTAATAGAAATATCTTTTCCTTTCCAATGATGTGCATTTAAATGAATATTGAATCCATGCATGCTTTTAATTGCTTATACATTGTTGATTATATATGATAGAGTAGGTCTAGAACCATTATATATCATGCTTGTCTTATTTGTTGTTGTTGAGAGAGAAAATTGTTAACACAAGCGGGATTGGAAAAAGCTCAACGAGGATCTACATAAATCATACAAAATAAGGTATGTTTTGAGATCCTTTAGTGTTAGATGTTTTATTTCTCTTGCATATTGGGAAGGGATTGATTTCTGTGGTTACTCTGTCTGTTGTGGTGCACCCCAATCCATAGGAAGTTTTCTCTGTAACACTTCTCAAATTCAATCAACTCAGAATTCTAAATGATTTGGGTAGAAGGGATCTTCAATTTCTTCTTCAAAATCTAAACCTCCTTTTCTTTTTCATCTAGAAGCTTTTGAGCTGCTCCCCCTTGGTCTGCGTGCCTTTCACCTTTTAGTAAATTGTCTTGGAATTTCTTTAGTTTGACCCTAAGGGCCTTGTTTTGAACCCTTTCCTTTCTCAAAAGATCCTGCATCTTCTTTTTACTTGACTCCAGCTTGGACTTGTGTATTGTTGCTTTCAGCAACTTGGTATTGAAGATATCACTGGTTTCTCTATTGAGGTGTATCATATATTTGGTGGGAATATTCCCCAAGTTCACATTAACTTTAGATATTTTATTACCCACAGTCATGGCAAGACTTAGGGTATCTTTAACATGATCCCTTAGATTTTTCAATGTTACATCTAGCATGGGCAATTTTTTTTCCTGCTCATATAACTTGACTATCTCTTTGAAATTTTTATCAACCTTATCTCTATAAGTATTCAACCAATTTTCTTTAGAAGCATACTTGTTTGGAGTTTGTCCATCAAATACATACTCCTAAAGCTCTAAAACTGTTGGTTTGCGCTCTCTTGTTTTTTTTCCATTTACATTGCTCTTCTTCACCTTCCCTCTCATATTGCTTTTCTTCACCTGCACTATTTTATGTTCTTGTTCAACTTTATGCTTTTTTGGCATGCTAGCAGTATCTATTTCATCAGTATCCATGGGATCTGCATGCTCTCTCTTCTTGGTATTCTCTAAAAAACTTGTTAAAGATGAAACATTTCCAGCAGCTGCAACTATATCGGAGAGATCCATAGGAGGAGAATTATTTTCAAGAAAAGAAGACACAAAATCCATTTCCATGCAGGCATCATCTGGGGTCTGATTTGGGTAATCCTACCAATTAGCTTCCTCTCTGAGGCCATCTATTTCAGTGTGCTTAAAAGGTTTGTTGTTACTGGCATGTCTTCTCTTTGAACTCACCAGATGAGGATCGTTATTAATTGCAGCTCCCAAAGGAAATCCCATAATATTAAGCATATTGTGAATCATAGGCAAGGCATCCCTACTTTTTACAACATACGGCCCTGCCTCCCGGGGAAATTTCATGTCTAAAATATTCCTGAAGCTTGGGATGTGCTCTCTTCCACTATAAGCTTTTGTCTAAGAAATTCCGAAGAGAAAATTCTAACTCTCAAGAAATATGGGAGAACATAGGGTTGGTGAAAAAACCCATACAACCTTATAACAATTTCTGCCTCTGTAAGGAACTGATCTCCTACCATTTTGCTAGGGGAGAGCTACAGTAGTTCCTTCATTTATGACAACACCCTAGGCAGTATTTATAGAAAAAATATGTTGTAATGCTTGGCCATCAAATCATTCATAAACTTGCTATAATTCACAATCATCTCATCTATGAGCACCAACCAAGGAGACTGAAAACTGTCTTCTTGGTGTGACAAAAACATATTCAATAAGAAAGAATGATATCAGAAAACCCTCGTATTGTGGAATTCAACTAGCTGAGAAAAAATGTTTTCAACTAGAAACTCATCAAAGTTAAGACAACGGGAATGAAAGGATTGTCCTAGAAGTTCAGGTTCAACAGGATAGGCACTCAGGACAAACAATAGACTCAACAATGGCTTTGTGGCATAGCCATTAGTATCTAAACCTAAAAAATGACTAGATAGAGTAACACGGGATTGGGATTCTTCATTGAATAGCTCTAGGTCAATTGGATAGGACAAAATTAAGATCTCACCATCAGGTTTGGAACATGATTTCATAAATGCTTCCTTAATTTCAATTGTAGACTCATGGAAAAACTGGATGATAATCTCCTATTTGTATTCCTGGGATAACTGAAAAAAATCATGTGGAACAGCTAAGGCTTTGCGAATGGTAGGGGAATCAACAGGGCACAATATTTTAGACTTAAGCTTATCCATAATGAATCCTTCAATTTCAGAGTAATTACTTATGCACCACTTGACAAACTCAGGACAGTTAGGGGTCTGGTTAACAGAGAAAAAGTAAAAGAAGGATTTAAAAACACCATGGGTGTCATTACCCTGGTCCTTAGGAACCTTCAACCTATCCTTAGCTAATTCAATTGTCTCATTCATTAGGATAGTATCAGCAATTTCAGTGTTTTTATCTTCAAGACTCTTCTCATCCCTTTGATAAGAAACCCCTACTTCGTCATTATATCCTTCTTTTATAGAAGTTTTGAAAATGCCTACCTTGTCACTTCGCACTGTTCTTTGAATTGTCCACACTGTCGTTCTACACACGGTCAGGTTATTCGTCAATCTAGAAGCTTAGGAAAGACAAAACTTTTTCAACTCCACATAGATGCTTTTATAGTTTTTTACATTGCATAACCCTCGTGCTTCCTCATGCAATCTATACCATAGATTTGTTCATCTTTGTGATCTTAGCCTTTGATATGCCAAATCTTCATACCAAAACTCAACACTATCAACTCGCACAGCCTGATTTGGGGAAATCAACATCAACCATCGATCTCCAAACTACCCTCATTGGGACCATTCATCCCTGAGAAATTTAACATTTCACCAATCCTTTTTCCTCTAATCGAGTGAGCAACTTCTAATCACGAAATGTTTCTTATCCATTGATCAAGATTGATATCTTGTTGCAACCGTAGATCTTTGCGGCCCCTACAAATTTTCATGGATTTAAATCCTGAATTTGTTTGCACTAGTTCAATCCATGGAATTATCCCAAACCGTAGATCTATCTCCGCTCTCATCTCCACCGTCTGATCTTTCCATCCTTTAACTCATTCTACGATTTGAAAAAAGCTTCTTTGACCGAGCATGTTCACCACGCAAAAATTTTTAGTGTCGTTGATCTAGCTTTGGATGAATCTCAACCCTCCAACATTTCCCCCATTTAACATACTCAACAAATCTAAAGACCACATTCTACCTTGCATCTCTTATCTGCGAAATTCTGTTTCACTGTTGATCTTCACCCTCCTGGCTCAGAACCGTTGATTCATGACTTTCTTTACCTTATTTCCACTGCTGCTTATTCCAAAGGTAAAATGATCCACCACCATGGATCCAAACCCTTTCATCATCCCACGGTCCACTATGAATGCTTCATGTGCCTCTGTTACCTTAAAGGGCGCCTTCATAGTATTTTCAAATAGGGTCATTTCTCAAAGCCTTCAGTAATCCAAAATTATTCAAATATGGTGCTAACAGCTGGCTCCACAAGGGATGCTATCCTCCCAGCAAGGTAGCAAAGAACCACGTAGACCAGTTGCCAAATCCATTAACAACTCAAGTCTTTTTTATTTTATTTTGTCTTTCTGAAAGAAAATAAAAACTGAAAAATGGTTACCCTCCTGATCTTAGGGCCTTCTCCGTGGGCTTAAAATCTTCTGGTTCACCATCTGTGATGATTGAAAGTAAAAATATTTACACTATAACACATAGAACTACTCCCCCTTGCTCCATGTTATGCTTCAGAAATTATTCAAATATGGTGCTAACATCTTACTAGGTAACTCAATGTTGCACCAAGATTATGTCGTAGTTAGGGTCAAACAAAATCTCAATACCTTATCTAGGTGAAGGCATATCTAGACTCACAATCCCTTAAGAAGGGACTAAGTTGCTTCGTAACTACGCCTTGTTTATATGTATATGTGTGGAGACCTTTGATCAAAATAAACAAGTAATTATTATTTTTAATATGAACATTTTTTTTAAGGAAATCCCATATTAACCAGGGACTAAGTTGCTTCGTAACTATACATGTATATGTATATGTGTGGACATCTTTGATCAAAATAAACAAGTAATTATTATTTTTAATATGAACATTTATTTTAAGGAAGTATCATATCTTTAGATTAAATAATTATGATTAGATTTAAAGATATGTATTTAACTTATATGTTTTTATGAAAATCTCTAATGTTACTATACATTTTATTTCTAAAGTATGTATTATGGTTCAATAAAATACCAATTAAAATTTATGATGCTTATTTTATATGAGTTTAAATTAAGCTAAAGATTAAAAAAAATACCATGTAAAATAAATAAATTTAAATTTAAATGCAAATTCAAATAAGGTTTGATTACTTTTCTCCTAAAAAAAACTTAAAAACAAAAAAATATTACCCATTTCAAAATTTTAAAAAGTCCAAAAATATAAACTATTTTCAAAAAATATATCCATTGATTTTAATAACTTCAAGTCTAAAACAAATAAAGTTAGTACAAATGAAATATAATATGAAGTAATTTCAAAAAATATATCCATTAATTTTAACACCTTCAAATCTAAAACAAATAAAGTTAGTACAAACAAAATACAATATGAAGTTAAATGAGTTTTAACATGGTCATGTAGAAGCATCCTCTTTTAAGATTGTATATTGAGGAATATTCTTAAATCAAATGCTTGGGACATCAAAAGTCATTATAATGTTAAGATGCATAGAAAATAAAAAGACAAGAAAATTATATAATTCTTAGAAGAAATCATTCTAATAAAATTGACCATAAAAAAACCACAACCAGTCAAAATTCGAGAGGGTTGTTATTGACCCAAAAAAGCAAAATTGCCTTGTAGGATCTGTTTTCTTTTTATGTGGTATTCAAGTGTTTGTTCCACGAATTTAAACGGATCTTTTTTAACTATTATAAAGTTAACAATGGCTTAAAAAAATTAATTGATATTTAATGATTCAAATCGAGTATGTCACTCCATTTTTTCAACACGATGAAAAAATAAACATATATGGCATTGAAACGCTAGTCATGCTTGAGAATAAGATAAGGACTTGCTATCTCCCATGCTTGCAATAGCAAGGAACTGTGAGATATACATGCAACCTTTATTTCAACACATTAAAATTTAAAATCCATCCTTGTTGGTGAAAATTGAAATTGAAACGACACCATGCTTGAAAATTGAAATGCCTAAGAGGTGAAAGCTGAAATGCCTCTAGATGGCATTAAATTCATAAATTGAATACCTAATTGTGAGATGAACATGTATCCATTATTTGAATATATTAAAATCGAAACACCATCCTCCTAGGTGAAAATTGAACGATTCACAGGTGAAAACTTAAATTGGGTGAAAACTCAAATTATAATGCCTCATAGGTGAAAATGGGTGAAAACTGAAAATTGTCCTTCACAAACCAACAAAATCCTTATATTGAACTGTTGGTTTGCTATGTGCAGACCCGGGTTTACTTTATTATACCAACAAAACCCCTAGCTCACTGGCCCTTTCGGCGACAGACCGCAGAATGGCCTGAAGTCTCACCCAAAGTGATCTTAAATGGGTTGGCTGAAGAATCAAGTTTTCTCAACCAGGTTCTGTAGCATCCTGGGTTCTCTGAATCTACTTAACCAGTTGAATCTCTCAACATGGACTGTTTCTCTCTTCCTAGCTGACTCTGCTATGGGACTGGCTCTTATCGCATCGCAGCTTCCAGGATGATGCGCAAACTTACTCTTCTGCTCAACTCTTAACCTGCGATATCTCACACCGCAGCTCCTCCGATAATGCGATATCGCCTTTCTACACTGTGATATTTCCTACAGTAAGAATTAATATGCTCATCAACTCTCAAGGTCCAGAGGCTTCCTTTCTAGGTATAATAGCTCAGTTAACCTTCAGTAAGGTGTTAAACAACTTCACTTATCCTCTACAGTCTAACATGCTTAACATTAATCATGCTCAACTTGCTGAACTAAATATACAGAAGTCACTTAACATTGTAACTGTTAGCTGTTGTGAATCAAGCACTGATAACCTCATATACAGAATACTTAACACATTCAACTCACATTTAACCTTCTATGTTGCTGCAACTGAAGGATAGCGTACATACATTCATTAACCGATTAAGCAAAGTTCATGTAACAGATAACAGATAGCAAATAAGTATAGCACAATCACATGACATAGTCGCACAACACACGGATTTTACGTGGTTCACTTTCAGGGAGGAAGCTACGTCCACAGGAACTGTGTTTATATTATATCTAGAG
The DNA here is from genome assembly GCA_001517045.1 of Pseudotsuga menziesii. Lineage (NCBI taxonomy): Eukaryota > Viridiplantae > Streptophyta > Pinopsida > Pinales > Pinaceae > Pseudotsuga > Pseudotsuga menziesii. Next base: position 599,026 of record LPNX010421895.1, read on the forward strand.
AGAGTAACACAGTTCCGCTGCAACCTATTATGCAGCTTGAGATCTTCTGGGAAACTCCACGTACTCAGCTGGGAGCCTTTCTCTCTTAGATCTCTTCTCTTCCTATTATGCTTTCTTATTACAATATATTCTCTCTCTCTCTTTCTCAATCCCTGTGAATTGTTACATTCATGCTCAAGGAGTCGGCTGCTGGTTACAGTAAGATAACTACAGACTGAACTCAGAACCAGAGATCGAATCTTTCTCAATGTCTTACACAATAGACGACCAACTAACTAGCTAACCATCTAACTTTCTAACCATCTAGCTAACTGTCTTACCCTTCATAATACAAAATACATGCTTAAATAGGTGGCCCGAAGGTCTCACCGTGATACAAAACTGTGGGCCTATCCCAACATTAACCCAAAACCCTAACTGTGACAGTCGGCCGTTATGTACTTTGAACTGTCGCTTACTGGTCACACTGCAACTTTCTACAGTCTTCCACGATGTCTGGCACTGATCGTGGGTAAGGGCACCGCTTCCTTGGTCGCTCCCCTTCTATCCTTTGTCTTTAATACCTCGGCCTGTTGCTCCTTCTCCATTCATGAGGGTAGCTGAGCCATCCTGTTGTTGCCACTGCCTTAAATGCAGTGGTTGAGCTCTCTTCTCGGCCGCTTCAGGTACTATTTCCTTTGACTTTCTTCTTCTGAAATAGCATCTTTTCCTATATCTGTGGGGCCCTGCTCCAACAGTCCCCTAACACTTACTTGTGGCTCATCCCCGAACCACTGGCATCTGGTTTCTCTTTCTGTAGCTTCTTCTTGGCTTCCTGCAAAGTCCTTGTGAATCTCTCCCTGAGTCCTGTGACATCTTTATCCATAGCTTCGACACACTCTTGTGCCGCTTCAAGCATAACTTGAGTAATCATGGGGTCTTCTGTGCTATCAATTTCACTTTTGCTTGTAGTGAACGCCTTTACCTTCTTCTCAACCGCATCGACCAGCTCTGCGATTTGTTCCTGATACGGTTGAATCATATTATTTAATTGTATTTCTTTTTATCGCAACCGCTACACTTCTTGCTGCAAATGGTTCATCTCTGTCATCTTCTTCATCTTTGCAAGAGATCCTAAGATCTTAACTTCTTCTTTCATTCCTGCTGTTGTATTTTCTATGTTCTGGATGCTCTGCTGCAAATCCAGTCTATCTGGGAGCTCTTTTAGCTTCAACCATGTCTTCTTCACATCAGCTAGCAATGACTCTGCATCATCTATGCGACACTTCATCTGTGTTGAAGTGAGTCTAAAGGCATATGCCCTTGCTTCCTTGTCTGCCTCAGGTGTTCCTGGTGCTCGAGCCTTAAGCTTAGTAATATGCGCCTTGTGGTCTTCCTCCATTTTGACCATTGTCTCTTCCAGAGCCTTTTCTCTATCTGCAATTCTTCTTACTTTCTGCTTGCTTTCTCAATGCCATTTGCCTGGTCTTCGCTAATGACTTGTAAAGATCTTCATCCTCTCCACCAAAAATTGCATCTCCATCTTCATCTACCTGCATTGCATCTGATGAATTCTCATCTTGAAGCCCTCACACAAGATATACTCCAAAGTGGCATATAGGTCTCTTTGTGGATCAGCAGCTCCTTTAAGGATATTTAGCTTTTGAGAAGCCTTCCACAGATATATTTTCCTCTTTATCTGGGTTAGAACTCGTATCACAAAGAAAATATAAATCTGTATCTTCCATCCTTCTCAAACATTTCATTCGGTCTGGATCCTTTCATACAAAAACTATACAAACCATGAATTCCATTCCAAGAACAAGCCTTCATCTGCATGTTGAATTTCACATCACCAGTGGCTGAGGTGTTTTGAGTAGAGTCATTCTAAGGGATAACTTGAATATCCATCTTCATTTCCATGTTATCCTTAACAACTATTTTTTGATCTACGTCATCTGAGCTCTTACTCATCATATTATCTACTAAGGCGGTCCTCGGGTTCCTCTAAACCATAAGATACTGATCCGGCCGAAATTGAGGATATGTCTTACCGTCCCCAAGGTTATAGTCTACAAATTTGAGAACAGGGACATATCATAACAGTTCTCCATCTTTCTGTACACGGGAATCAATCGGTGGTAACGGAATAGGATACTTAGCACCCTTGGGAATGGTTACCTCTAGTGCGTACTCGACTCGCGACACAATGTATATTGTTGCCATATGAACTTCTTCTTCGTGCTCTGGGATAGAGTCTTGTACTATCTGAGCTTGACTCTTCATCCTTGGCGTCTGCCTGACCTATGGTGCACTTAGTTTCACAACCCTAGGCGGCGTCGTCATAGCAGACTCGAGGCCACCATGCTGGAATCATCGCACAACGTCTTCTAAAGGTTCCTTCTTGGACATAAGCTGTCTAGTACAATACTCTAGACTGGTAATGGCTGCGAAAATGGGGAAACTAGCACTATGTAACTGGAGTATCTCTGCACAGGGAAAACTTCCACAAATTGCTCTATAACTCTCAGAAATCGTAAAAGTAACCCTTCTGTCTAAATGATCTGTGTATTTGTAATGACGGTGATAATATCTAAAGCAACGATCATGTAAGCTGGACCCATTGGCGGCATTTATTGCATGGACAAGACAACACTCGGCGCCCTGATCCTCATTAAGTGCTAAAAATCCGATCAAATCTCCCTTGAAAATTGTGTACAGGCATCGGTCTCAACCAAGATTTAACAAATATCAGACAATCCTTGTATTGTTTCTTAATCTAGGGTAACGTATACCTGTCATAACTAGATTAATTGCTTGTCAGAGGGCGAAGTGACTAGCCCTCTGTCCCTTTTCAAAATTGCCTTAATTGCATGGGGAACATCGCCTCGCTGTGATGTCACAGCGCATCATCCTTAACCAAAAAGTTGGTATGAACTCCGCAAGCGTCCTATGGCTTGCACAAAATAAACTTTCCTGCTACGATTCCTCTTAGAATTTTTTTTATTTTTATTTTTTAGTGTAGACTAATTATGGATGCGATACCTCGTTTCAACTACACTGTACATCTACACCACTTAGTTCTCTGCGTTAGGGCTAGGAGGTGGAGTGGCTATCACTATAAATCTTAAGCCTACTGCCATTAATCAAAGTAGGAACAAGCTCCCCATTTAGTTTACTGAGCTGAACAGCACCTCCGTCTGTGACTTGCTGAATCTGATATGGCCCCAACCAATGTGTCTTGAACTTCCATCGGAACTTAACAAACTTGCTGTCGTAAAGGAGCACTAGGTCTCCTATCTGAAAAATATTTCTCTTGATGTGCTTGTCATGCCAAGCTTTTTCTCGTGCCTTCTGCACTTTTTGATGAAATTCTGCGATGAATCTGTCTTCTTCTAAGGCAAGTAGTTGCGCTAGTCTTTCATTCATCGTATCTGTATCAGCCATCTTGGTAATTTAAGCAATTCTTAAACTGGGAATAATATATTCCATAGGCATAACAGCCTCTTGTCCATACACCAAGCTAAAAGGTGTGTGTCCTGTAAGTTTCTTGCATGTAGTCCTATAAGCCCATAATACAGCGTTAACCCTAAGGTCCCAATCATCTCTTTTGTTGTTACAGATCTTAGTAAGAGAATTTTCTAGAATCTTGTTAAAAGCCTCCACTGTACCATTAGCTTGTGGGTGGTAGGGAGTGCTCTTATGATGTTGTATCTGAAATTCCTCCGTCAAGGCCTGAATAGTGTGATTCAGAAAGTGTGTGCCTTGATCACTCATCAAAATTGCTGGACATCCAAATCTACTTATGATGTTTTCAAAAATGAACTGTGAAGCTGTAGCAGCATCACAATTCCTTACTGCTTTGGCCTCTACCCACCTGGTGAGTTATTTTGTTCCTGTGATGATGTATCTCGCACCAATTCATTTTCCTGGTGGGTTGATAGGACCCACGAAATCTATACCCCACTTGTCAAATGCCCGCAGTGTAATCTATGGTCACAGCGGCATTTCATCTCTCCGCGAAGGTTTTCCTACCCTCTGGTAGATATCGCAGCATATGCAAAACTCCCTATTGTCTTTATGTAAAGTAGGCCACCATAATCCTGCAACTAGAATTTTCTGAGCAGTCGTCTTTCCTGTGAAATGTCCTCCTGTGGTACCTGAATGTGCTTCTTTGATAATGGCCTCTTTCTCGTGTGGCATAACGCATCTTCCCAGGACTTCATCTGGACCTAAATTATATAAATGTCCTGCGATCAAAGTGAAATCTGCTGCTTTAACAACTAACTATTTCTTTTGCTGCTTAGTAAAGTCAACTGGTGCCCACCTTGTAGTGAGAAAGTGAATAATATCCGCGTAATATTCATCTACGATCTAGATAGAGAACAATTGCACATCTGGAAAATTATCCTCTAGATTACTTGGTTCTTCTCTTGAGTCTATTTGTGACAGGTGATCAGGTCCAACATTCAATCTTCCTGGCTTTACAATAATTTCAAAATCATACTCCTGAAATAGGAGTAACCATCTGCATATCCTTCCTCCTAACATTGGCTTATTGACCAAGTACTTTAAAGCAGAATGGCCAGTGAACATATAGAATGGTGCACCCAACAGATAGTGCCTAAACTTCTATAGAGAATACACCATGGCTAATCCTTCTCTTTCTGTAGTGGTGTAGTTCTTTTCTGCGGTAGATAACTTTCTGCTTGAGTATGCGATAGGGTGATCGATAACCCCCTTCTCCTGGCTGTGTTAAGACAATCCCCAGTGCGATGCCAGATGCATCCACGTGTACATGAAATATTTTGTTCCAATCTGGAAATACTAAGATGGGTTCTATAACCATCTTCTCTTTAAGAGTGTCTAAACTTTGTTGGCATTCCTCATTCCATAGGAATTTCACTTCTTTCTTTAACAACTTTTCCATAGGTGTTGTGATCTTTGCATGGCCTTTGATGAATTTTCTATAATAATCTGTATGACCAAGCATTGTCCTCAATTGCTTGACTGAGTCGGGTGCTGGAATATTTACAATGATGGCAATCTTTGCAGGATCTACCATCAAGCCTTGTCTGGAAACAATGTGACCCAACAAAATACCAAATGGTGCACAGAATATACATTTCTTCAAGTTAAGAGAAATCCGATATTGCATACATTTTTCTAACATGAGCCTTAAATCTCCTATATGCTTTTTGATTAATCCAAATACAGTCCAATCATCAAAATAGACTTCTAAGAATTTATGGATGTATTCCTTAAAGACAGCAACTACTACTCTAGAAAAAATAGCTGGTGCATTTTTAAGACCAAAGGGCATTACCGTATACTGAAATGAACCCCATTCTATCGCAAAGGTGGTCTTATATCGATCCTCTAGATGGATTTTTATTTGGTGATATCCTAAAAATCCATCAGTGAATGAGTAGATCTCATGTCCTCCTACATTGTCTAAAACTTCATCAGTAAAAGGTGTCGGAAACGGGTCATGAAGCGATGCGTCGTTGAGTTTGCACAAATCAACACAAATCCTGATTTCTCCTTTAGTTTTCTTTTCCTGCACAACCATGGGACTAACCCATTCGCTCTCTTCTACTGGTTCAACGATGCCTGCGGCTAGCATCTTATCAATCTCATCTTTAACTTTTTCTTTATAACGAGGATTTAATCTGTATGGATGCTGCTTAACTGGCCTAGAATCTACGTTCGAAGGTATCCTCATGACTCCCAAATCTCCTACTATTCCCTTCATTTCTATAAACTTAGTGGGAAATAAGTCCTGATAGTCATGTAACAAATTTGCGATGTGTCCTACCGTTTCATCATCCCAATAGTCTCCAATAGAGGCAAACTTTGGTTCTGTTTCTGTGCCAATATTGATCTTTTTAATCTTAATAGGCTCTGTGACAGCTGGAATCTCTAGCTTTGGTCCATCAACTTCGCGAGTCCCTTCTGACTCTGGAATGTTGATACTGCGAGGATTCTCATCCTCATCACCTGGCTCTTCTGCGAAGCTGTAACACTCTAGCGCATGTTCTAACTAGATGGCCCAATCAGGCTGAGCATACACTTGTAGGGTACAGTCATCAAATATATTAGTCTTTATAATGTCTAGGGCCTGATCAATGCTTGGGTACTCAGATTCAAAAGTGAAAGTGAGTAGAAAGTTGTCTATCATAACTGGCCATGTAATCGTTCCTTTGCGCAACTCTGTCTCAGTGTACCAATTCCTTGGGACTGTGTCTAAAGTGTGAATGAATAGGTGAACCCATTCATCCTCTGGAATGTCCAACCAATTCTGTTCACAAATCTTAATATGTGACCTGGGGTCACTTTCTCCTCTATATTTCTACTGGAAACGCTCCTTGTCATTAGAGAATCTAATCGCCATCAATCTCTTAAAATCATCCCATGATGAGATATTTTCTTTATGTACATGCCACCATCTTGCAAGTGTGGCTCTTACTGCAAGGTCAATAGCCGCCATCCTCTGCTCATGAGGGATTTCCTGCTCAAACTACTATAAAAAGTCATTGACATCCGCTAAGACATCAAACGATGGAATATCCTTAATCTCTGTGCCAATCCATCGCAGTGACTTAGTCATAAATGCACATTTGTGAGCTGAGACTTCGTAAAGTCTATTCTGCCAATTTTCTAAACCAACATCCGAATCTGATGCGCATGAGTTGTCACATCGCCAACTAATATTTCCTTCCACGGTGGGGTTGATATAATCACTTTGGTTAGCAGTCATCTGATAGAAGCTCTCCATATTATGCACCTCTTCCTCTACTCTGATAGGTTCAATGTATTGAGGACCCTGGAAAGGATCCAACGGTGCGATGACTCAAATATGTTTATCCTCGAAGGTCATTTGTCTTTTCTTCAAATCGATAACAACCATGTTATCAATTTCCCAATAAATACCTAATAAAGTTGGATACAGTCTGCTATCGCCAATAATTTCTATGACTTTAAAATATGCAAAGCTGCGAACTCCATCAATATCAACTGGTACTTGCGGTAATCGACCCAGTGGCGATACCCTCTGCTAATTGGCTAGTCGCATATGGATAGGTGATCTGGCTAACTTAGGGATACCCATCTGTTCCCATGTCTGTTTAGTAAGAACATTTACCTATGATCCTAAATCTAGGATTAACTCATCTATTTCAAACTCTCCAATTTGTGCTATGAGTCTTGTTACCACCTAAGTTGTACTTAGTGGTTTTCTATCAAGTGAGCCTGGTGAACCGGACAGGGATAAATTGTTCGGACTTCAAAGAACTTTCAATCTTGCTTCCAGGAAGCTTTGTTGTATCATATCACATGTTCATACCCCATGGGGGAATTGTAATAAATGTTCTAGCATGATAGTGTCTGTAAAAGACTCGGTCTCTTAGACTTCATTTGTCAATCCGATCAGCCCAGGGTGTTTTTTCCCTTGGTTATTATTGGTTGTTGAATAAACGACTGATAATTTCTGAGTTTTTCACTCCATACCTCCAAAGTTGGGGTGGTCGGCTTGGCATTTAGGCCTATTGAGGTTATTAGAGTCTATGTGTCAATGTATAAGCATGCTAGACATCATTTTTGAGTCATATGAACATGTCTAAGTCCCCCTATGTGTTTTTCAATTTTTCAGTTTTTTCAGTGTTTTTTATTAGATTTTATTTTTTCCAAAACTTAGGCTATTTTTTAATAGTTTAATTGGAAAAATTGATTTTGTAATAAAAGTGGGCCAAATAATCGGTTTTAGTCATGTAGGTGCTCATTTTCAAGCTAAGAGCACCATGTAAACCCATGGATCCACTATTTCCTAGTTTTGAGTGATTTTCCATCACTCAGGTCAGAAAGCCCCAAAAATCAATTATTGATTATTTTAATTAATAAATTGATGAATAATGGAGAAAATCCAAAATCAATAAATCAATGGATTCTCAACCGATTTGATTGAAATCAGTAAGATATGAAGCAGATTGACTGGATCTGACAAATCTTTGACTGAAGGAGGTGATCAAATCAGATCTAGAGTTGATCTTGAGCATCCTTTATGGGGAATTTCACCCTCTCTCTCTCCTCAACACGTTTTTGGCTCAACTGGATGATTTTTGGTGGATTCTTCAGTCAACAAGTTGAGGTGTCAGTCAGATCAGCCCCCCGATTGACAGTTGCACTCAGTGAGACTCAGATCTGGCTTGGCTAGACACAGATCAGACATTGATGGACTCTCCATCAGTTGATTTCACTTGATTCCATGAGTAATTGCACCCCCCCCGGGCTAGATGGCATGCAAATTGTATATATCCAGGCACAACCTCCTCTTCCAAGTAGTTAGAGCTGGGATTGAGGTGCTGCTACTATTGTATTGTTGTAATTCTGAATTTGAAATAAAGAAAAGCTTTGGAGGCAATACGGTGTGGTGCCTCTACATGTGTGGATGATTATTGCCATTGTTTTACTGAGGTAACCTGTATCTGTGGTCATTTTTTGCTAATTTCTTGTATATCTGTGGTTAAGATTGGTAATTAGCTTATTACAATCTTGATAGGAAAGGTGTTGTTCAATAAGTTTATTGAATGTCACTCTCCTTTGATGCATGTTTAGAGATCTATATTTAGCATGTCCTATAAGCTTATATGCATGTTATCTTGAATCTCTTTGTATGTACTAATCGGATCTCACAAGTTTCTTGGCAAGTTCTTTGATTTCAGCTGAGTTGCAGGTTCATACTTTGGAGAGGATGTTGATCTAGTTTGCTTCTTCATTCTCTTCAAAACATTTCAAAGGCATAGTCCCTCGGCATTCCACCTGAAAGCTCTACTGCGGATCTTCAAGGAAACCAGCACTTTTCTCCTCTTCTTCCTCCCTCAAAATCAACACTTTACCCGGTTACCTTTTCAGTATATAGCTATGATTTTATTTGGATCTGTTTCATCAAAGTAAAATATACATAGATCTAATATTTCATAGTTCACATCCTAGATCTTGCACTTAAAAAAATACCATAAGCATCCCAGATCTAGTTGTAGGGAAATTGTCCTTTTTGCATGAATTTGAAGGAAAACTTGTAGATCACATGCATTAGATTTCCTTTCGCTGTTATAAATTTTAATATTCTGAAATATCAGTGCATTTTAATTGGCTGCACAAACATCAAGCCAAGATCCCAAGGAAAGCTTTCTTTCCTTGGTTCCTTTTTTGTCGGTTTAGCTAGTTTTAATTTCATTATTTTTTGAGATAAAGTAGGCTGACCCAAATGTACTCTTAAAGTGATTTTGGGAATTTGTTATTCTAATTCGATCACTGTCATTTATCAGGTATGACAGAGAGGAAATGAAGCTACTTTCCAAAGTGGCTTTTGGAGCGCTCAAATCCCCCCAGGGGTCTCTCTTTTGTCACATAATTTGTAAATTTTTTGTATAAACTATAATATCTTGGTTTCATCCTGTATAAGCAAAAATAAAGCTTTTTTTTTTATCAGTGCTTTGATATTGTAACCTCTGTAATAAAATCATCCTTTGAATAGGCTCTTTCGAGCCCATTCCCCATCCCCCCCGGGGGGATTCGCGTCGGTGCCATTTTCGTCATTTTTTGCTTATTTATTTTATCATTAGAATTGATCTGATTTGTAGGGTAGTATACTTGACCTTGTTTTTAATTCCATACTCCATATCTTACTTTCAAAAGTAATCATAATACTTACCCCACGATTTCCCAAGTGACCCGAAAGGGGAAAGAGATTCATGGTAGGATTAACCAAAAAACCAGATTTGTGTAGTTGCTTTATTTTTTCTATCATTTGTTTATCAGCAACTTTAAAAATAACCCCTCCTTGATTCCCCGATTTAGATCCACTTGGATCGAAATAGGTTCTTGGAGGCTTTTCTTTTAAACAAGAACACATCTCTTAAAAACTTATTAAAATTTACAAGACTCCAGTGTGTATGCTTTGCACTTGGCTGCGGTTCGTCCGATCAGTCAAGCTGTATCAAAAGCACTTGGGTGACTAGCATAATTAGGACTCACCCTCCCTAATTAACAAACCATCAAGTGAAAATCCAACACCTCGATCAAACCTTTACGGTGGCAAAATACCCAAAGGAAGCGGGAACCTACTGAAAAGTGACCTCGGGGCGCCGATATTTGTCACACCCTAACGGGTGCGTTACAAACATAGCCCAAGAGAATCCATTTCAGCCCACATATTCCTTGCGGGTAGTCGTATAGGTTTTGTTTTGGACATACTCCAAGTACTCTTGAGTATATCTGGAGTCCCCCTTTTAGCCTAATTTAATCAATTCATACTTCAATTTTAACTTAAAACATACCAAGATGCAATCGCAAAACATTCACTCCAAGCACATGCAAGCACATTGATCTCTTTGATTTGACTCCATTATTAAGGCACTGGTCATTTTTGCTTCATATATATATTGTTTATCAGCTTTGTGCTTTCGTGTGTTATTATCGTATCTTGTCATCTTCAATTGTTTATAGTTAAATATTCGAACTCCTAAGTAACTGATTCAGTTTAACATCAGCACACTAAGAAATCATCCTTAGTAACTTAATAGGGTCTACCCCCCTTGGCTTCGTTAGGAGTTGAGCCTAAACAGAGGAGTCAAGAACAAGGTGACAGCCTTGACTCGAGACTTGCCCCCAAGGACACACCGAGTGGCTTGAAGATTTCTGCCACGTGATCCAGGTGTGTGAAAAGGAGGCAACAAGTCTCATTTCTTTTCATGTTCTTGTATGGCCCATAATATTATGAACAGCACACTGCATACTGTTCACGGAAGAAGACTGCTCATACTGATCTATGATGTGTTGAAGCTCTCCTATGGCTTTCTCATTTCTTACAAGTTTTGAAGAAGCTATGCAAGAAGGATTGTACACTTCCTGTCAACTCATCCTCTTCGCACCTTCTAGATGTGGTAGCCTGCGATATCTGTACAGGACTAACGCTACAATGTTTTTGCTGTGGTACACCCCTACGAGGCAATATTTGCGATCATGCTAGTGTAGGGTCAGTAAAGAAAGTTTTAGCTTGCTGAAATGTTTCTTTGTTCTTCTGCAGGTCAAGTGGTGTAGATTTATCGGTTTCTTTATGCACCCACTTCGGACCTGTATTCTTTTCGGCATCCAGTGATGTCTTACTAGTAGAAGCACCGCTGCGAGTCACAATATTGACTCTTGGTTCTGGTTCTTTCTGCTCAGCAGCAATAAGCTGAATATGCTGGTTTACTACTGGCTTAGGATCCTTAATCTTGGCTATCAAGATAGGACATTCTTCTATAGTATGATCATCGAAATTGCAATACTTACATGTTGTAGTAGGGTTCTGATAATCTCTAGCATAATGTCCTACGGCTCCGCAGTTGTAGCAAACAATCAATCCATGGCCACGGACAAAGCCTCCACCATAGCCTTGTCCTCTGAATCCTCCACCACAGCCATCATGAGCTAGTTCATGCTGTGGTCCTGCTACTGGTCCTGATGTCTCTAACTGGACTCTATAGAAGTCATGTTTTCTCTCTATCATGAGATCATAAGCTCTGCAACTATTTTCATCATGTCCTACTGACTTACAGAAGTTACAGTATAAATTCTTAGGAGTTTGTACATACTTCTGAAGTAAAGGGCATTCCTATGGTCTATGTCCTCTTGTTCTACAGATTTCACACCATGGCCCTTGAGTCTGTACTAAGGGGTTAGGAGCCCCACTTGCTAGATACTCAACAAATACTGGATATTTATCTTTAGTATGGCCATGTCCTTTACACTTTGTACACCATAATTCGTGTTCAACCTATTTTCCTTTCTTAATCTCATGTAACTATAAAGTGAGATTGGCTAACTGGTTCTATAAGTTTGTCATACCTATACTAGTCTTAGCTAGAGGTGAAGCCTCTAGTTTCATTACCATCTCCAATGCTTCATCCTGCGTATGGATTTTCTGTTGTATTAGTGGAAGTCTGATATGAGGGAGCAGTGCTGCGATGAACCATTCCTTATGCTCCTCCGGCGCTAACTCAAAACTAACTTGGTCTATAAGAGCTTTAAATTTCTGATCGAAATCCCAGACTGACTCTGTGGGTAACTGTTTGATGTCTTTAAGTTCTGTGATACATTGTGACTCAGACTTGGGTTTCTTAAATTCCTTAATCATTGCGGTCCTAACCTCTGTGAGTGTTCTAATCTGTGCTGGTGTATACTTCATATACCATGTTAAATGTCTTTCTCTAAGTGTAGTGGCCAACTAGACAAGCTTATTATTGTCATCCTGGATCTGTTTAATGGTCCATATAGCTTCACATAGGAACCAATGCTGTTCTGGGTCTTCTGTCCCTGTACCCTTAAAGGTAGGTAATTTCATGTCATCCCCCATTCTGTTTATACGAGGTGGATTTTGGTTTGTTGTATTACTACCACTTGGCGGTGTAAATGTAGTATGTACTGTGTGTGAACTACTAGATGGAGTTCCTGTGGGATTATTTTGAGTCCCGGTTTATTTCTGTGGGGTATAAGGGTGGTAAGGGATACCCCCTATTGTTCTTTCTCTATTACTTTGACTCTGTTCTCTAGTACTATCTGAACTGTCTTCAAAGAAGGAAGATATGAAATCTACTTTATATCTTTTACCGCTACGTGTACATCCAATTTCTTCAGAATCACTCTCAAACTCTTGTGACATTACACTTACTTAACTTATTCATCTGAGAATATATCGAGTACTCCTTTTTCATACAATAACATCTTAAGGAACAAATTTAAAGAGTTCAAGTACTTACCGCGATATCCTTTGAAGAAGTACCTCTCTGCTTCGCTGAAACTCTTTCTTTGATCAACTGCAAATTCTGTAATGAAACCTTCTAGCAAACTCATAAGCCAGAATTCTATTGCCCGCGAAATGGGATTATCTATGCTCTTCACGGTGTGAATTAGCTCCAGTGTCCAGACAATGTTCCTTTTCTTCTTGAATATGTGCTTATCATTCAACTTTGACAACCAATCGTACAACTCATTTGCATAGGTCGCAAAAAATATCTCATGCAGGTCTGTGAAGATATGTTTCTGTAACCAGTCCTCTGTACTAAGCCTAGGACTCTTGTTTTATTTTGCAGCAAATTCTCTTTCCTTAGACTCAACCCACTAGTTAAGTTCTTCTTTAGTAGGATTCCAAAAGAACATCAGCTCTTCAATTTGTTCAAAACCGGTGACGGAACCATTTGTTGGTTTTCTATGTGCAGACCTGGGTTTACTTTATTGTACCAACAAAAACCCTAGCTCACTGGATCTTTCGACGACAGACCGTAGAGCAGCATGAAGTCTCACTTGAAGTGATCTTAAATGGGTTGGATGAAGAATCAAGTTTCCTCACCCAGGTTCTGTAGCATCTTGGGTTCTCTGACTCTACTTAACCAGTTGAATCTCTCAGCATGGACTGTTTCTCTCTTCCTAGCTGACTCTGCTATGAGACTGTCTCTTATCCCATCGCAGCTTCCAGGACGATGCGCAAACTTACTCTTTTGCTCAACTCTTAACCTGTGATATCTCACACCGCAGCTCCTCCGACAGTGTGATATCGCCTTTCTACACTGCGATATTTCCTACAGTAAGAATTAATATGCTCATCAACTCTCAAGGTCTAGAGGCTTCCTTTCTGGGTATAATAGCTCAGTCAAACTTCACTAAGGTGTTAAACAACTTCACTTAGCCTCTACAATATAACCCGCTTAACATTAATCACGCTCAAATTGCTGAACTAAATATACAGAAGTCACTTAACACTGTAACTGTTAGTTGTCGTGAATCAAGCATTGATAACCTCATATACAAAATAATTAACACATTCAACTCACATTTAACCTTCTATGTTGCTGCAACTGAAGGATAGCATACATACATTCATTAACTGATTAAGAAAAGTTCATGTAATAGATAACATATCGCAAATAAGTATAGCACAATCACATGACACAGTCGCACAACACACAGATTTTACGTGGTTCACTTCCAGGGAGGAAGCTATGTCCACAGGAACTGTGTTTATATTATATCTAGAGAGAGTAACACAGTTCCGCTGCAACCTATTATGCAGCTTGAGATCTTCTAGGAAACTCCACGCACTCAGCTGGGAGCCCTTCTCTCTTAGATCTCTTCTCTTCCTATTATGCTTTCTTCTTACAATATATTCTCTCTCTCTCTCTCAATCCCTGCAGATTGTTACATTCATGCCCAGGGAGTCGGCTGCTGGTTACAGTAAAATAACTATAGACTGAAATCAGAACCAGATCTCGACTCTTTCTCAATGTCTTACACAACAGATGACCAACTAACTAGCTAACCATCTAACTTTCTAACCATCTAGCTAACTGTCTAACCCTTCATAATACAAAATACATGCTTAAATAGGTGGCCCGAAGGTGTCACCATGATACAAAACTGTGGGCCTATCCCAACAGTAACCTGTTACCACCTAAGTTGTACTTAGTGGTTTTTATCAAGTGAGCCTCGTGAACCGGATAGGGCTAAATTGTTCGGACTTCAAAAATACCTTTGGAATTACTTCTGGGAAGTGCTTGTTGTACTATATCACATGTTCATACCCCATGAGTGTTATACAACTGAGTGGCACCTCTCTGTCCGAGTGCTTATATCCCTCATGTCAGCACACAAAAGGACACTTATGGATAGAGGTTTTCCCATAACACTATATCTTGGCTTGTCATGAAATACATTATACCTTCATCCAGCTAGTTACTTTTCCATTTTTCCATGTTAGGATGTATTCACGACTCTCTTTATAGACAACTCGCGCATCATTCGCGAGTCTCCCTTATAGCAAGTCGCGAATCCATGTATTCGCAGGTTGCTCTTATACAGAGTCACGAGTCATTCGCGGGTTGCTCTACTACATACCTGCGAATGTACCTCTTAACATGAAAACATAAAAACAAGTGCTAATGGGAGATTAGTTAAGGTATTTTACTTAATTCTCCTAACTGCTACAACTTCCCCAACCTTCGAGAACTGCCTTATTTCACCCATATAAATACAGGCCTTTGGGAGGGTGTTGGGAGATATACTTGGAGAGCAAATTTATGCTGGTGGATTGTTTACAGAAGTCTTTGGAGCAGTGAAACTCAGAATCCTTTGGTGACAGAGGATTCCTTGTCTCAGACGTTTGGTTGTACTCTGAACTT
>LPNX010421896.1:0-32917 GCA_001517045.1 Pseudotsuga menziesii
TATAGACCTTGGTCTATACTATGATGGTAGCCATGACTACAGATTGTATGGCTATACAGATGCAAATTGGGTTGGAAGTATCTCAGACAGGAAAAGCACATCAAGTAGATGCTTTTGGGTCTGCTATGAGTTCATGGTTTAGCAGGAAACAGTCCAATGTTTCTCTTAGCACGGTTGAAGCAGAATACATAGCAGATTGCTCTGCTAAGTTGTGAAGTCATATGGCTTCAGAAGCTGATATCAGGTCTCTTTGACCTGAAGATGGATACTACAATGATTCTATGAGATAACCAGAGTTGTGATGATAGAGAACCCTGTGTTCCGTTGTAACACATAGAAATCCAGTATTTCTACGTAAGAGATAAGATGCCGATGATGATGTTTCAGTATTCCCATACTAAAGATATAGATGATGTTTCAGTATTTACATATTGTAGATGCAGATGATGGTGATTCTGTATTTCTATACTGAATATAGAGATGATGATGCTTTCAGTATTTCTATACTGAAGATATAGATGATGATGCTTTCAGTATTCACATACTAGAGATACAGATGGTGATAGTTCAGTATTCACATACTGAAGATGTAGATGATGATGGTTTAGATGATGATGTGCTGACGAAGCCTCTGTCTTGAGTAAAGTTCGAACGCTTTCGAGACAAGCTTGGTGTGGTTCGGAAGAACCTTCCTCGAAAGGGGGAGTAGTGATGTTGCAGTGGGATTGTATCATCCCTGGGCATCTGCCCTAAAGTGATCCGATGACCTCGGTCCTCGAGAATGAAGAGGGATTGTATCATCCTGGGACATTTGTCCAAAAGTGATCCGGTGACCTCGGTCCTCAAGAATGAAGAGGGATTGTATCATCCTGGGACCTCTGTCCAAAATAGATCCGGTGACTTCGGTCTTCGTGAATGTGGTGGGATTGCATCATCCCTGAACTTCGGTTCAAAATGTATCCGGAGGTCTCAGCCCCCGTGAATGTGGTAGGATTGCATCATCCCTGAACTTCGGTTCAAAATGTATCCGGAGGTCTCAGCCCCCGTGAATGTGGTAGGATTGCATCATCCCTGAACTTCGGTTCAAAATGTATCCGAAAGTCTCGGCCCTCGTGAAAGTGGTGGATTGCATCATCCCTGAACCTCGGTTCAAAATGTATCCGGAGGTCTCGGCCCCCGTGAAAGTGGTGGATTGCATCATCCCTGAACCTCGGTTCAAAATGTATCCGGAGGTCTCGGCCCCCGTGAAAGTGGTGGATTGCATCATCCCTGAACCTCGGTTCAAAAAGTATCCGGAGGTCTTGGCCCCCGTGAAAGTGGTGGGATTGCATCATCCCTGAACCTCGGTTCAAAATGTATCCGGAGATCTCGGTCCCCATGAATGTGGTAGGATTGTATCATCCTTGAACTTCGGTTCAGAACGGATCCGGTGACTTCGGTACTTGAGAATGTGTGTTGATCCCGTAATTCCTAGAGGAAGGATTGTCTGAGTTCCACAACTGTGTTGATCCCGTAATTCCGAAAGGAAGGATCATTAGTAACTCCGTAAAGACCTAAATCCCGTAATTCCGAAAGGAAGGATCGTTGGTAGCTCCGTAAAGACTTGATCCCGTAATTCCAACAGGAAGGATTGTCTGAGTTCCACAGATGTGTTGATCCCGTAATTCCAATAAGAAGGATTGTCTGAGTTCCACAAATGTGTTGATCCCGTAATTTCGAAAGGAAGGATCGTTAGCAACTCCGTAAAGACCTAAATCACATAATTCCGAAAGGAAGGATCGTTAGTAGCTCCGTAAAGACTTGATCCCGTAATTCCGAAAGGAAGGATCGTCTGAGCTCCACAAATGTGTTGATCCCGTAATTCCGAAAGGAAGGATCGTTAGTAACTCCGTAAAGACCTAAATCCCGTAATTCCGACAGGAAGGATCGTCTGAGTACCACAGACATGTTGATCCCGTAATTCCGAAAGGAAGGATCATGTTGATGTTTTGATGATAATGATTTTATGATGATGATGATGTACTGATCGAAAGATCAAAGTGTGATGATGATGATATTTTGATGTTTTGATGATGTTGAATGTTTTGATCATAATGATGTTTTGATGATGTTGATGTTTTCATGATGATGATGTTTTTATGATGATGATGATGTACTGATCAAAAGATCAGAATATGATGATGATGATTCTGTTCGAGAGTTGAAGTATGATGATGGTGCTGATCACGATGTTATTAATCAGAATGTGATGATGTTGCTGATCGAAAGGTCAAAATGCTGAAGATGTCTTTGCTGATCGAAAGATCAAAGTGCTGAAGATATTGCTGATCAAAATGCTGAAAATATTAGTGATGATCGAAAGGTCAAAATGCTGAAGATGTCTTTGCTGATCGAAAGATCAAAGTGCTGAAGATATTGCTGATCAAAATGCTGAAAATATTAGTGATGATCGAAAGGTCAAAGTGCTGAAGATGTTGCTGCTGATCGAAAGGTCAAAGTGTTGAAGATGTTGCTGATCGAAAGGTCAAAGTGCCGAAGATGTTGCTGATCGAAAGGTCAAAGTGCTGAAGATGTTGCTGCTGATCGAAAGGTCTAAATGTTGAAGATGTTGCTAATCGAAAGATCAAAGTGTTGAAGATGTTGCTGATCAAAAGGTCAAAAGATGCTGATGTTGATTAAAGAGTTGCTGTCGTCAAATATTGAAGACGAAGACTATATGATGTTGAAAAGCTTCCAATGATTTATAGATGTGTTACCCTGATGATGTTGATGATGTCCTCTCCTACTATTGTTGTTGTAGAATACCCTTCTCGTTAAGGGGGAGTGTTGAAATATTGTAACTTCGAAGAATATTCTATATGTATCTTTTGTGGTCCCCGATGGTCCTACCGGGAGAACCACTTGTATTATCTTGTACCCCGATGCTTCTAATCGAAAGAACTAATAAGAGTCATGAGGTTGTCCCCTCTATTTGTAAAGGTGTGTCATTAGCACCCCAGTGTGGTTACTTGAGCCTACATGTGTAACTCAAGCCTACATGATTAACTCGAGCCTACATGTCGGATGAGTTAATTCAAGTGAACGGATGAATATAAATAGAGGTGTGGTGCTCCTCATTTGAGACACACACACTCTCACTTGTGTAGCGCATTAGTGGAGAAGAGAAGTAGCTGGAGAAGGAGTAGGATCAGGCTTTGATCTCCTTGCTGGTTTTATCTTTTATCTTTTTGGGGCATCTATATTGAGGAAGCTTTTGCTGGGTTTTTCCCTTTAGGGTTTTCCCAGGATAAATCTTTGTGTTCCTTTTGTATGGTTGTGCTTGTCTATCTTTCAGTGATCTTGTTTATATGCTTTTGTTATGAAAATGAAATGAAATACTGATGTCTTAGCTAAGCATATGAAAAATTAGCATCTGCACCTATTTTGGAAAGCATAAAACGCTTTCCAACCTCCCAGAGTTCTTTTTTTCCTGCATCCTTCCCAAGTCAAACTTTTGTTGAAGTCGATTCCAAGATACTTGTAATCTTCTACTACTTCAAGGGTATTATCTTCAAAGTAGAACTTATGTTGTTTATGTTTTCTTTTGCTAGAAAAAACTACCACTTTCGTCTTGCTAGTATTTACTTGTATCCCAACTGTTCTACAAAAGTGCTCTTGTAAGCCAAAAGCAGACTTAGCAATCAAAATAAGGTCATCTGCATACAAAAGAAGCCTTATCACATACTCGTCCATGAGGAAGCCATCCTCGCCCTCTAGGTTTAACCACTCTTCAAGTTTGTCAATATATAAGCCAAAAAGGGTAGGGGATAATGGGCACCCTTACTTAACCCCAATATCGCTTCTAAAACTTTTGGAGATACCATCAAATGTTTTGATTTTGACTTTAACCTCCTCATATAGCCCGTGAACAGCTGCTCTAAGATGTATAGGAACCCCAAGTTCCTCCATTCTGTGCCATAGTTTAGCCTTGGGAACCATGTCAAAAGCTTTTTTGAAATCTACAAAGCAACAAAAGGCTTCCCCTTTTTTCTCCCACACTTTTTCAATGATGTGCCTTAAAGTAATACCATGGTCCACCGTGGAATGTTTAGGTCTAAAACCTACTTGTCCTTTAGCACACTTGCCCCTTGCTTCCGCCCACTTCCTAATTCTATTTTCTAGCATGCTTCCAAATAATTTTGCAAACAAGGGGTTTATCATTATGGTCCTATAATTGGAGGGATCGTTGACATCCCCGCTCTTGAAAAGAGGAATTGCGAGGCTAGTTGTCCAATCTATAGGGAATCCCTACTGAATGATGTTGTTGAAGATTCCTGTAATGTGAGGTGCAAGAGTTTTTGAACCCCACTTTAGATATTCACGACACTTGCTCCATTGTAGGTATTACAAGCGAAATTACCAGAGTTTGACCATTTTGGCAAACCATTGCAAATTGCTAAATTGAAAGTTCCACATAAGGTAAGCAACTGTTCTCCAAAGAAATTGCAGCTTTTGTTGTCTTTTGAAATTCTTGTCCATTGATGATTTCTTTCTTCTGTAAGCCAAATAGGATTGCAATCTTCCCTTTGACAAAGAATGCTAACTTGTTCACTTGCGGTCCTGACATTGAAATCTCCTACTAGAAGGATTTCACCTACTTGAGAATACTTCGCAATAACGTTTTTTAATGCTGCAAAAAGGTCTTTATGGTCGAGCCCCCTCCTTTTGTGGGAGCTCAAAGAGAGGAACCACTTCTCTTGGGGGTACCTCATAGGGTGAGAAATCAAATAGAAATAGGGGAGAAATCCCCCTCTAATATTTTTAATCTTCATTCTAGGCCCAAAGGGGGGGACCACCAAAGTGGGAAACCTTACTTTGGCTTATTTTCAATTATCTCGATTTCCATGAAGAGGGAGGGTGCCCCCCCTTTGGCCACATCTTCATTCTTGTGAAACACTTGCATGGGGGGAGCATTTTTTCTTCTAAAGTCACCTTAGGAACATAATATAACACTTAGAAACTTAATCTTCCCCTTCTAAGTGACTTTAGGCACTTTTCCAAAATTTGGCTTCCTAATTAATTGCCAATTTTCCTGATTTCCTTGACTGGCTTTGGAAAATGTGACCAAAACCTTAGCAAGACTTGTCCGGATGACTTCAAACTTTGCCCATGGGTGTTGGGGAACTCATGCCATTGATTTTGAGTACACATACCCCAATCCTTGGGCATTATATGCCATTTCACACTCTTTTTATTACAACATTTTTATGCAAAGGGACATTTTTTAATCACCAAAAATTAAAAAATCCTAGGTAAAACATATCGAAATTCCGCAAGACTCTGGATAGTGTCTAGCATGGTTACATAGAACATTCCTAGGCCTTAGTCGCCATGTGGACTCAATCATTAAAACGCCTTTCACCACTTTGGAGGTATTTTTGGGTGAAAAACTCAGATAATTAAAATTACTAAAAATGAATTTTAAATATCTAAGAGAAAAAACACTCGATGAATGGACTTCCCTAATGAAAAAGTCCTAGGTAACCAAGTTATACAAAATCTAAACCTTTATGCTGACATATCATTACAACATCCCCTACAGAGGTGTAGAAATTTCATGGAAAAAAGATAAGAAGAAGAGTTGTCTTGCTTGAAAAAAACTTTATTAGGTACTTCTTATTCATCGTCAATGCACATGGTACATGGTTGGCCACCTAGTTGGTTAGGTGGTCAACAAAACCCAACAACCATGACGCTGAAACACTAAAAAACTAAGTCTGTTGCAGCAAAAAAATGACATATAACAACAGACTGATAAACCAATTAAACAACAGAAATTTTGGTCAATATGACCCTAAAAAAATCCCCTCTAGGGAAAACCAATCCAAGAGAATTTTATTTCAGCATTTATCAGGCAAAAATATTAATTTACAACAGAATTTAATCACTGTACCAACACCTCGAAAAATGTGCAACACCTCGATTTGCGTTCGCAACCAACAGCACAGCCTGTATGGCCTCCACCACAGCAGCCCTCCTCGAAATTCATGCCCAACAAATCCGTATAGCCTATACGGCCTCCTCTGTTTGTGTGCAACAAGAAAGGTACAATACGACCCATCAGTACGATACAATGGTCCATATAGTACGACCCAACTGAAAAAACTTCTTAGGATGTGTGCCCAGCTCCTCGTGATTTGTGTCCACTTGAGAAAAAATCTCCTTCGGATTTGTGCCCACTTGAGAAAACAACTCCCTCTCTCTCTGAAAATTAACCTAACCAAATGCTCACTCTTGGAAAATGTTTTTCTTGTCTTGCAAATTACCCTAGGCTCTCTCTTATAACTTGAAAGTGACTTTTCACTTTCCCCAATCCCTAAATCAAAAGGCCAAGATTAAATCTTGCCTTTACATGATTAATGGTTGAGAAACTTTCCCTCCAAAACCAGTTACATTTAATTTTAATAAAGCCACCATTTACTTTATGAAATAAGTACACTTTATCAGATAAAGTCACTTTATAAAATTAAATCAAGGGAATACTTAGTCAAGTAGCCTAGCTAGTGCATGGTCACTTCCGCATACATGACAAAAACATGCGGAGTGCCTCCAGAGCTAAATATCTAACACTCCCTCTTATCAAGGGAGGTACACACTCCCATAATCATCAGGTCTTGTCCTCAAATCCATCACACTGTTCGCAGTAGGAGCTCCCTCTGAACTTGGAACTAACACTACTACCTGCACTGAACTCGAAACTGAAGATAACCTCTTGGCATCGACCTGGAACTATGAGCTCCTAGGAGAATCCACTCTCCAATCTTGACTATTGGCCCGCTCATACTGGCTGAGCCTCTTGCTAGTACTCAAAAGAGACTCCCTCTCTTCCATCGAAACTCAAGACGGTACCCTTGGCACCACTGCAGCCTCAGGAGTCTCCTGCTCCTCGTTTGATTCATCAACCGTGGGTTGTGCACTGAACTTGTACAACTCACCGAACCAATCATCAGTCAACTGTGGATCAATCAGTCCCGCTCTCTCCGAGTATATATAAACATGTCCTGGATCATCTCTATCTGGAAATATGTACACATGTCCCCTCTAAAACAATTTTGAATACCTTGCATCCTCCAAGGCTGAGACTGAGAGCAAGTTAACCCGCATCCCAGGAACAAAGAGAACCCCATCCTGCTCGATCTATCCTCCATGACTAAGCTGGAATATGGCATTTCCAACTCCTCGCGTTGCACGTGCATGTCCCCCTTCTAACTGAACAAACCAGTCTGGACTAGTCTCAGAGATAATACATAATATATGCCATATTTTGGTCATATGACGAGAGGCTCCACTGTCAATATACCAAGTACCATTCTAAACAACTCCATTGCTACCGGCACTAGAAATGATGGAGAACAACGAGAAATCCTCAAATCTCTCGCAAAGTCCTCTACTTCTGTTGAAGCTGCAACAATTGTATCCTCCTTCTCCTCCTTCTTCTTCTTCTTAGGACATTGAGAAGCAAAGTGCCCACACTGGATGCAAGCAAAACACCAAACTTTGCTCAAACATTTCTTGGACTTGTTCTTGCTCTTAGCAAAAAGAGCAACATTCTCTTCATCAGTTGCATTCTGTTGACCTGTGGAAGTGGAGCTAGATCTCAGCTCCTCCTCAGTGAAGTGACTATATTGACCTCTGTATATACATATTCTCACTCATCGCACATGTGGGCCCCCTATTAAGCGTACCCCTATTACATACACATTTATCCCCACTAAATATACATTCAACCCCATCTATACCACCATCGGGCCATAAAAAAGAATGGGGTGAGATTTGTTGAGAAATAGTTGCCTAGGACCTCTGCATTTCTATGAGACAACTGGAGAACATGAGCACAAGATTCCTCACTAACCAGACAAACTCAAGACATTGATTTTCTTGTTTGACAATTTCTTGCTTTTGTTGAGGGATAGTACATAAAAGCATAATCAAAGCACGCTATGAGGCAATTTAGACATTTTAACCCAATGCATAAGTTGTCCAATACAAGGGCTCTTGCACAACAAGAAGGTTGGCAAGGGCATGCATGTATAAGGCATAGTCTAACAAGTGTCTAGCTTATTGTTGAAACATTGTTTCCAAGTATGTTTGATTTGTGCTCTCATGTATCTAGCACATACATTGGTAGGATATCTGTGAGTACCTGATGAGAATTTTGTGTTTGAATTTGTGAGAATTACACCCCTATCTCTGTCAATCATAGCCTTGGTTCAAGGGAGGAGCGGAGGGGGCTGCAATTGTCAAAGGATTGCCTATCGATGGATGGTAAACTATTCCCCAACAGTGGTTCCTAGTATTTCTAAACTACTTAGGGTAGAAAAGTATTGCTTTTGCAATAAATGTTGTGTTTCATGTATTGCATTTGATTACATGTTTCAGCTAAAATATTTGCAAAGTTCAAATGGTGTAATTGAGATTACTTTTCATTTCATGCAAGATTGTTCAATATGTGTGTTGAATGCTTCCAAATATGCATAGGGGATGTCTTTTCCATCCATGACTATATCTCTTGTTTAATTGTATGATTTGAATAAATCTATTGTTTAATCAAGACTCAAAATCATTGGTGAGACTTAAAACATCGATACTCAACATGTATTACTAGTCAAATAGTAGAACCTATTCAGTTTCCAAGCCTAATAGGAACATCATTGAAATAACCTAGAAATGAAAGTCCAATGAGGATTGAGAGACAACAGAGTACCAAAACAGGAGAATCACTACTCTTTTTCGGAAAAGTTAAAGTTTACTCACTAACAATCTGCTTTCTTGGTAATGTAGTGCCCCTAAATGGGCAATAAATCGGCAAGGCAAAAGAGCAAAGAGTTTGAATCGGATTAGGAAAAAATTGGCAAATACAAAAAATTAAATATATACCTCTATTTTGATTTTTTTTTAAAGAAAAATTCTAGATATTCAAAACAACCATGCAAGTCCAACTTACAATTTAAAAGACAAATTTAAAAAATTAAAGAGCAAAAAACCCCACGCGGCGCACACAGAATGAAAACCCGCAGAGGGAGTGGTGAACAAAGGAATAGGTGATCGGCGTCGGTGGTGCTCGAAAACGAGTGTAGAATCACTCTCATAAATGAAAAATGAATGCGCCGAAAATGAGACGGAAAAATGCCGGATTTAAAGGCTTGGAGCAGCCGCCAAGTGGGTCGCGAGTCAAACTCGTTGATCTGAGCCGAGCCGGTTTTTTACCGAGTTCCGAGTCCAACTCATGGTTGCTCGATTCAAACTCGCCCCGTTCCAGCTCGGATCATTTGGCGTCCGATCCGAGTCAAACTCGGGAAAATCGCGATTCAGATCGTGATTCCTGTAACTATGGGATACACACATTTGATTTGAAGATAAATGTATCCTATACTATAGAGAACTAATTTCTCTAGTTGAAAATTAGCATCCTCATTTGCTAATGAAAGAAAATGCATAGACAAATTCAATAAACAAATAAATGTTTGTATTCTCTAACTTGTTAGTATGAAACATATCATGGGTGTTGCAACTTTCCTCCTAAGCAAAAGTTGAAAAAGCCCTCAAGTTCAAGCACTAGAGTTCTTCCAAATTGCCAATACATGGATTAATCATTAATGCAGCTAAATCTAATCAACTTTCACTACATTTTTAAATTTAATTTCTCCATGTTTCCAAAGATAGTAAACTATCATGACTATCATGACTAGTTTTCATCACTTTTTCAATTGTGGTCAACATGTTCTTCTCACAGTATCCCCTCCCAACAACCTGATCTACATCAATATTCTCACCCATTCAAGATCTGACTGTAATAAAATTACATAGAGAGAATTATATGTGAAGCAACTTGCATCAGTCAGATACAATGTCCCAAACACATAGTTCACCACTTTCAGTATCCTTCTTAGACTTGCCCTTTTCT
The DNA here is from genome assembly GCA_001517045.1 of Pseudotsuga menziesii. Classification (NCBI taxonomy): domain Eukaryota; kingdom Viridiplantae; phylum Streptophyta; class Pinopsida; order Pinales; family Pinaceae; genus Pseudotsuga; species Pseudotsuga menziesii. Next base: position 9,944 of record LPNX010421896.1, read on the forward strand.
CTATTAAAGCTAGCAATATGTTTTGAATCAGTTGACTATCTAGGTTGTAGATTCACCCTGTCCGAAAATAAAAAAAAGAAATAAAAAATCCCTTGAAAAGTCATAACAAATAAAATGCAAATGAGCACTGCTATTATACAAACACATTCTCTGAGGTTTCACTCAAGTCTCAGAAGGTTTCACTTCACAGGGAGTAGCATGTGTCATAGGATCCCCGTAGATATTTGGTGTTTCAAACTTTCAAGATTTCATCAATTTTTTATCTCCTAACCGCACAAAAACAAACAATGAAACAAGTATTCTCGCATGGTTTTGAATCAATAGATACATTTTGGGTAAAGAGGGTGAGAGAGAGAAAGGAGGCAGGTTTAAGAAACAAAATTTACATTCAGACAAATCAAATGCATTATAAGTTCATTTGGTTGGATATATACCTTTTCATTAAGCAAGAGGTCCATTCTAGAAATTATATACAACCACAATCTGCATTGTCAGTGGCAAACTCACTTTCAGAAACCACTTTTGTTTTAGCAAATTCATTGTGCTCTTGCATGGGAATCTCGATTTTCAACATCAAAGTGTTGAGGTACTGTGCAAGCATGACACCAAATGGGGCATTGAACAAAGTGTTGAGGTACTGTGCAAGCATGACACCAAATGGGGCATTGAACGGGAGAATTCGTTTCCTTGCAAAAAAATTGGAAATGAACTTCTGTACGGCATTCATATCCTTACATTTTCTAAACAATTTTTCCTGCATGTTTCACAAGAAATAAGGAGTTTCACCATTTCCTTAATGTTCATTTTTTTCAATGCTTTTGAAATAATGTTGTCTGTATCATCATTCTATTATTGGCACTTGTCTTTAGTACTATCATCTTTGAGACTATTATGCATTACTTCAGATGAATGGGGATGCTTGCATATACTAAAGTTAAACCACAGAGGTTCACTTGTAGGTGTTTCCTGTCCCAAGATCCGAATTCTTACTCTCTAAGGTGCACCTCAATCTTGGATGGCACTAGCTGTGGTTTGGATAGGAATAAGAGACATGCTCTATGAAGATGATGAAATGAAAGCATGTATGACTAGAACATAACCATACACGAATTTCCCCAGCAAAGCAATAATCACAACTTCTAATATCAAATGGACCCAATCAGCATCTAAAAACTTCAGCAAATACCAGATTCATAACTGACTCATAATAAATTCCTCGCATACATAGATATATCCCTTAAACAGTTTCATACAGTTCTAACACTATGATAGGTCAACAATAAAAATAATAATAAATGATTGTTAAACACACCTCATCGAGATCTACATCCTCAGATGTAACTTTGAAGCGTCCTTTTTGCTGTACAAATGCTACTTTCAATTTATCTTCTGAATTACATGTTCAATATTATCTAATGTCAAATCCTATTCAAAGCTTGTCTCAAAAATTAGAAATCACTATACATAAGGAAGAATGCTAGTAGAAAAAATGATATGTGCAACAACAACAACAAAAGGAAGAGAAAACAAACTGAATTATGATGAAGAAATTGATAGATATACCTAATAATTTAGATGGTTCAGAAGAGCTATCAATATCTTTTGACCCAAGCAATAATGGGCCACTAAGATTTCTATGCTGAGGTCGTCTTTCATGCCTTTCCCTGCAAAATTTCCAGAATATGTTGTCCCCAAGGAAAATGATCTATCCAAGCATCACATAACTAAAACCATGCATCAGGTCTCTATTTAATGATCAGTAATAATTTGCTTACAACAGAACCATAGCAAAATAGCACTTTTAACACTAGAAACATCCCTAAGCATGTCAGGCTTGATATCAAAGGCAATATATGTGAACATCTGCATATTATGTTTTGATGATATGCACCAGAAAACAACAAAAGGCTTAGGCAAATTACAATATGGAACAAACTTGTTAGACAGAACCTGATACCCAAAATAGCATGATAATCCTGCAGAGAGAAAATGTAGGTATGTACTATGAAGCACAGCTCACTAGAATATTTATAACGAGTTACACAATAAATCTTAAGATATTAGGAAAAGAACTCTCAAATAATAAACCAAATACATCCATATACAATAATCATATGCTAATGTGTATAATGATTTATTAAACTTTATATATACTTGTTCTCACTCATTACTCATGTAGGTCCACAACCAAACTGAACTACTATTTACTTATTAATGTAACCTTTTAGAGTTATATTATAGTATCCCCCTTCGGAAAGCTTTATCATCAAAACGTTGCATTTGAGGATTTTAGATAAGAAGAAACCAAATAATAGGATCTCCTCATTTTTTTCTCTCTAGATGCCAATCCTAATTATCCATCCATCAATTTTGTACTCTATTGTTGTTGCCCCTTAATGGTTTGATATGACATAGTTTTTTCTCCTTTGATTTCATGCATTGCTGTAGCTTTGCCATTTTGTTGTAGTTGTTGTTCTTGACACGTAATTGTTCCTTGTATTTTGGTTCCATGTCGTTATGCTTTGTCTTTCTTGCAGACATCCTAGTCATGAGAATGTCAATATATTTCTAGTTTGATGATTCTCCGTCATTGTCCCTGTTGTCCGCCGAATGCACACCAGCAGCAGAAATCTAATGAAAGCTGTCTCCTCACTTGAGAAAGTGGGAGAGGTGTTGCCTTGGGGGCAAGCACGGAGCCAAGTACTGTCACCTACTTCTAGCTCCTCCGTTTAGGCTAACTCCTAACGAAGCCAAGGGGAGTAGTCCCTAACAAAGAGTTTTCTATGGTTCAATCTGTTTAAGTGTTTTTGATGTTTGAGTGATGCAGATGGGTGTTGTTTAGGAATTATTATGATGAGATCGTAGTTTTAAATGAAATAAACACAAGATAAAGGGCAATCCACGTTGCAATACAAGATATAAGATTAACAATATAATAAAGACTTAAAAAATAAAAGTATACATAGATAGATAATAAATTCAAGTAGAAAATTCAAAAGGCCAAATGGCCCAGATTAATTAAAACATGTAAGTGTAAATAGACCAGTGCCAAATGGAGTAAAAAATTGTATAGTGCTTGGCGATGCTGGAGATACAAGTCTTGAAAATAACTGTTTGTGAGAACGTTTTGCAAATTGTTCTTAGTTTATTTTATTGTAAATTTTAAAGATGATCTTGTTTAAGGTGTCTAGGAAACCTAACCGAAAATACTTTCAATGGCTCTGTTCGAAGACATGATGGACCTGTTTGGAATCACAAGCTAGGTGTTCGAAGAATTTAACCAGTGAGTGTCCAGATTGGGTTTCTCGACGTCCACACTTGGAATTTTCCCACTACCTGAGTATTTATCGAAAACGCAGATGCGTTGGTTGTGGGGGTGAAAGTTTTATTATGTTATCACTTGCAAGATTAACAATTCCGACCACCGTTCTGAGTACGAGTCCGACTTTTTAGGGTCGGCGGAGCATACTAGGTGAGGAATAGCAACGAAGTAAATTTTAATGGGAAGGTGAGTTGCAATGTTTTTAAATTAGGAGCACACAGTTCAACTCTCCGACAGAGAGCGCTCTTGACTTCGTCTTATGACGAAAGTTCAAGAGACTTTAACTAAATTATATGCTTGATGCAAGGAAATGCAGTGAGAATGCTCTCCGACAGAGAGTGCTCTTGACTTGGGTTATGGCAAGTTCAAGAGACTTAGGTTTATTTTAAGAGACAAACAGCTTGAAATAAGAACATAAAGATAATGTAGTTCAAATAAACAAAAGATGAGATGACTAAACTAACAATTAGTATCTACTTTGAAAAAAATGAAACTACTCTAAGTACTTGAAATAACTCTAAGCTAAGAACAAAGACACTCTTCCCCAAATGGGGAAAAAAAACCAAGTATGAGAGGCCTTATCCCACTTAGCCTTGTTTTATTAATGAAGTACAAATGCCTTGGGAATTTAACCCTTGTAAGGAGTTTTGAGAACTAACTTGAGTAAAAATGAAAAACTCTAATGAGTTTGTACAAAGGAGAATGACTTCTTTTTGGTTTTGGATCCTTGTCTTTGGATCTAGTTCTGCTTGCTCTTTCTTGCTTGGTTTTGTTTTTAGTTCACCTGTGAATAAGAGCTCTAAACAAGGATTAGTAAGAGTGTTAGGAAACCAAATTTAACTTGTGATTCGAAAATATTAAGTGGATGAGAAGACAAGTGCCTTATGAGATGAAACAAAAGACCAAAACAATGGAATGAGACCCAAAATCAAAACTTGGAAAGGACCAGGCAAGCTCACCGTTTTTGATGTAAAATGCACGATTTTTTACGAAACGACTTGAGACTTTTTGCAAATTTAAAATTAAAGATTTTTTAACATTTTAGGCTAATTTCTAGAAACTGGAAAATAGCAGAAAATTGCAGAAAATCAGTAAAAATCAGCAAGTACAAAATTGCACGTTTTTCGAGAAAAAGGTTAAAAAAACAAAAAAGTAAATTTTTTTTTGCTAATTTCCAGAATTGAAATTTAGCAAAAAATTGTAAAAATTAGTAAAAAAAAACAGCAAGCTTAAAATGGCACGCTTTTCAAGAAAAACACACCAAAAAAGAGAAAAATGATTTTTTTTCCAAAAATTTTCCAAATTTTCAATATTTTTTCAAGAAATTCCATAATTGAAAAAAGACCTAAAAAACACAGAAAAAACCAGCAAACAAGAGTGGAAAATATGCACGTTTTTCAAGAAAAATAGTGCATGTTTCTCAAGACAAAAGAAGAAAGGTCGAAGAAGACGAAGAATCAAACAATGAGGTGGGATCAACCTTGGAACAAGGTAGACCATTAGAACACTAGTCCAAGAAAACCTTCTAGCTAGCTAGATGCACACAAGGATATAGTGGGATAGAGAACTAACCACAAAACAATGTGGCTCTTGGGATGAAATCCCAAGGTGCTATCTCAAGTCAAAACTTGGATGTAGAAAAAGATAGATTTACAAAAATGGAAATAAAACTAGATCTTTAATGGGCCTTTAGAAATATGGATCTAGCTTTGAAAAAATAGATCTAAGGCTAGAAAGCCTAAATCTAACTTAATAGAAGCCAAGCAAGCTTGAAATAAAAATTTAAATGACTTGATCACTTCTACAAAAATAAAAAGTGGAAAATAGGTAGGATAGAACCTTGAAAATAGAGATCCACTTGTAGTGACCAATGTAACAAAAAAAAAGATGAAGTTTGTTGTTGATGGAGGAAAGGCTAGTCTCCTTGTTGTGTTTCTTTCTTTGAGAAAAGAAGGACTTGGAGAACCTGCAAGAGAAAGAATTAGAAAGGAAAAACCATTGCATGTGCAAAAACCAGCTTGATTTCCAAGCCACTCTCCACCTTGGATGATCCCTGCAAAACCCTTATATTCAAGCACAAATCCAAACAAGATATTTCTAATCTATGTTAGAACATAACCTGAATAATAACTTGCTTAAGAAAAGATAAGGTGAGAGAGATATCACCAAGACAATGTGAACCAAGTCCAAGAACTCATGCATAGACCTCCAAAGTTGCTTCTTATTCCAATAGCATAAACAAGTATTACAATATAGATTTTGGCAAAGTGTTTTTGCCTAAATCTCCATGAATAATAGAGAGCAAAGCACCTCTATATATACAAAAAGGAAAGAAAATAGGGCTCAAATCCCTAAATCTGGACTAAGAGTAACACCGGAGTAATTGAATGAGCTCGTCATGATGATTTGGAGTTGAACTGAGTTGCAACTAGTTGTAACTGAGTGCTGGAGTAATGAGGGGGGGGTGAGGTGGCTCATCCTCCCTCGTAATGATCACCCAGCCAATAGATAACCCACACTTCAACCAAAACCGAATTTGACCAAAGAGGGCAATTTTTTTATTGATAGTTCAACTGCTACACTCCGATACTTGATCTAAAACTGAACGATGTTGACTGGAATCATCATAAATGCTCTGTGCCGAGCTAATTAGCTCTTTATTTTATTCAATTTGGCCTTTTTGGAGATATTTTGATTTTCTCCAATTTTTTTTTTTTTATTATTTTAATTAATATTTCTCATTTTTTGGGTTTTTTGAGAAAATATTAATTATAAGACCAAATAATAGTCCGAAACTTAGGATAAGTGTGTCTAGGGGCTAAATAAATGTTTTGGCTTAGAAAATAAATGTTTATTTCCCAAAAACACCCCTCGGACCTCTTAATTATTACAAAATGAAAATTTTCAATTAAACCATGGTCAAAATGGTCTAATAAATTGAAAAATTTAATTCATTCCCTATAATCAAAAAGTAAAAATTTAAAAATCACCACGCGTCCGGGAAAAAAAATTTCAGACATTGTTTTAATGTATCCCAGGGCTTAGGAAATGACCATAGAACATACCAATAGTGCCTAGTAGGTTCATATTTACTAGTTGGACTTTAATAACCCCCCAAGGCACAAAATTCAAAATTGGGCATTCCAGCTTTGGAGGAAGCGGGAGAAAACCTCATTGATTATACTCAACTATAGGCAAAGGATAATTGACAAGGGGAAAAACTCCTTCGAATACCTTAGTTGAAATTTTACGTCTTAGGGGACCGAGCCACTCAAAACCCCTACTAGCACACTTTATTACAAAAACCCCATGGCGCATGGTCATGTCAACATAAAAATAAAATTGGCCAGGCAAAACACTCTGAACTTCTGTTGCACTTGAACATGAACATTGACCATGTTCATCAAATGGCGGCTCATCAGGAGGTTCAACTATGGTACAAAATAGTTGATAACAATCCCCAAAATTATCATCAATATTTCTTTTGGGTACAATAGCATGTTTGAGCCTTTATGCTTGCTCTTCACTTATATTTGTTTCAAAGAAAATGTCGAAAAATACTTTCATCCAGTTTTTCAATTCAACTTTTACCTTTCTCCAGCTGGACCTTAGTGTCTTCAAGTATCTTCTAATGACCTCCTTGTACCTTATCTGCCTTCTCCTTTTGGATCTAAATGGTCATTCTATCCATCGTTGTCCTTCAAAGTGTATCTAATTCGAGATCTCTATTTAAGGCTTCTTCAACCTTCTTACAAATTTCCTCTCAAATCTTCTAGTTATATCTTTATTTATAATCTCCAATTTAGCCTAAAATTGACAATGTTTCTTCTCTTCCTTTAATCTCTTAACCTCTTTAAGTGGTGTTTGACTATGGTTTAGTAATCTAGAAAAGTCTTCGTCCTTTCTCACAATTTATTCCTTTCAACTTCATTGTCCTGTTCAATTCATTCCATTTCCTTCTCTTAAAGTTCTTAACCTCTAATAAACACTTGATTAAGGTCCTGCAACTTGGAAAACTCATCATCTTTTTCCACAAGTTTCTCTTTGCCTTCCTTCGGTTCAGCTTTAGTTTTCTGCATATTTTTCTCCAATTTTGTTTCCTTCATCCATCTATTTGAGAAGACCTTTTCAATTCTTTCAGAGTGAAATTTATGTCGAATGTGTTTATACTTGTATCAAGATTAAATGACCAATGACGAGCTTCATCCTTAAAATGAATACTTATATAAAATAAATCAACTCCAAATTTCCCTTATAGTATTCAACCATTCCTCAGGATCAATCCCATCTTTATCTCCACTAAAATGTGGTATTTCTATCAGTTCATGCATTGATCTATTCGAGCATCTTCAGAACACTTATCTCTCAAACCCAATATTTTTATAAATGGTAGCCAAAGTTGTCCCAAATTTTACATGATTGTACCATACATCTTCTTTGTTCTCTAATTTTACCTGCCTCCTTTCTCTCATTCACCCAATTTGGGCATACCATTCAAAAGTTATGAAAATTTAATTTGACTTGTTGTTTTAGACCCTTCTGTGGCAACTACTTTCCAGGCAACCTTATATTTGCCATAGCTCCGATATTTCTGCTCCAATTTTGCTGCAATTTCAACCTATAACAGCCTGAAATGTTTGCTTATAAATGCAAATGGTCTCACTCAGTTTGGATCTTACAAAGTGGAGTCATGCCCAATTTGCCAAACCCTGCTATGTTTAGCTTCTCGAGAAAGCAAATTTGTACCAATTGCATCTCTTTGAATTTTGAACCAAGTGATCTGAAATTTGGACCTGTAACACTTTTGGCTGTCTTCTTTCCCAAATATCAGGTGGCACTTCATTTGGATGCCCCTAGAAAATGACAAATGTCTCAACACCAGTCGTAAATTTGTGCCTAATACAACCAAATATATTCTTCATAATTTCAGGCCTGGTGTCTAATACAGCAAGCACTGCACTCAATAAGACCGCATTTGCCATAGAGTATCAACCCATCTAACATCCTCTGTTTTCTTTGGAGAAATACGTCTTATAGAGTCTCTTTGGCTAATCTGCCGCACCATGTGGGGAATATCTAGGAGGTCAAAGTCACCTAGGACTTGCATGAACTTGGCCTCATCCACACCCAATTGGAGGGTTTCAACCCAGGTCCACATTAATACAGCCTGATCACCTTGATGCTTTCCCCTAGACCACACTTCCATGGGAAACATCCTTTGATTTACAAATTTGCCCATTCAATTTTGTCAATATAGAACATTGTACCCAGACCCAAATATATTGGCTTCCTGGTTCAATAAGCACAATATAAAGACATTTAAGGCTCATGAAAACTTCCTTTGCCTAGTGCATATCCCTAGTTCGTGGGATCAGAATATAGTATAATTGAAACAGTGTATTTATATTTGAAATAAAAGCTTCAGCCTAAGAACCAATGCCATCAGGTACAATATGACATATCATAATCTTTTCAATTGACATTGAAAAATCTAGAATCCCCACATGGCAGTCTCCTAGAACTGTCATGCAAAGATCCCTTCAGGCCTGGTGCCAAATACAGCAAACATTGCACTCAATAAGACCTCCTTTCCCATAGCCAGAGTATTAACCGACCCAACATCTTTTGTTTTAGAAAATAGTCCACTCAATTCGATTGATATAGAACACTGCTTAGCCTTAACTATATTGCTTCCTAGACCACATATACAAAATACAAGGCTCATGAAAATGTGATTGGTTTGGTGCATGTCCCTAGTTCATGGGATCACAATATAGTATAACAAAAACACTATACTTGAATTTAAAATAAAAGTCACAATCTAACAAGTGATGCCATTGTATACAATAAGCCGCATCATAATCTTAAAATCTCACAAGGCAGTTTGCTAAAGACTAGAACCGTCATGCAAATATCCTACACAAAACCGTTTGTCCCAATTAAGATGGCAAAAAGACTCACTATAATGACATAGCCAACACAAGACTTCTGTAGTCTACACTAATTTCTTAAAGGTTACTATGCCGTCATACTAGTCAGGTCATTCTCAAACATAGGTTTAAGAATTTGGCATGAAAATAGAGTGCTGAACAATTATTATACCATGAAATCTTGTTATGGATCAATTGATAAGAATAGAGTTAACAGTATGCATCTTTAATGTACTAAAAGATAGCCAACATTCACAGAAAATTAAGGATAATTATGACCGAAAAACAAGCCAGCATAAGTGTAAAACTGTCACACAAAATGATTATTGACTCCGCTGGCCTCAGAGAAATATAGCGATAAATGAAGTGATGGCCAGTAGAGAAGTCTAAGCTGACTTGAGAGTTGAGACAACAATTGACCACGATATATACTTTAGAACTTCACACACAAATTCCCCATGACTTTTCCCATTGTCTATATGCATTATTCATTAATAGTTAATACGTAAAAATCTCAATTCTGGACAAATCCCCAGATTACTAAGATTTTCAATGGCTAACATTGAACTGCCATACCTTTTGCATCTAAAGTTGAAAATAACTTATAAGTTGCATGTTCCATGATGTTGGGGTCCAGCTAAAAGATCTATGGTATTGATGCAGACAGAATATTATAATATTGTTTTAGTTTTATTTTAATTAATATTGTTGTTATGGCAGTCTATCTTTGATTAATGATACAAATGGATCATCAACAATAAACGAAATGGTTTGTGGGATTTATGGGTCTCACCCTCAAGGGAAGAATAGAAAGAATAGAGGATGGAAATACCCTCAGGGATCAGAGGCCAAACCCACAAGAAGTATACAAAGGTCACAGCTTCATAAGCTATCAGATACTTTAAAGGAATGTTGATACATTTGCAGACGAGTCATTTCTCAATCAATCTTATGATAATCAAGCAATCATCATGGTCATAATTCATTCCAACAAAAATATTTGAAGAACACATATCTAACCTGTCTCCATCTCCAGTTCCCCCTCTGGAAGAAGTGATGACATGTTCTGAGCCAAGAGGCCCACTAAAAACTTTGCGGCTGTGTACAGGACCACGGTAAGCATCTTCCATAACACCGAGATCTTTATCTGAATGAGGCCTTCTATCCCTGACACTTCCAATATCATCCTTTTGCTGTGCCTGCAACACATCCATTCTAGTGTGTTGGGACTTGATACACTCCTGCCAAATTGGGCTGTCATCCTCGATAACATCAAATTGCTCTCTGTCAAGATTAAAGTAGATCACACATTAAGGGATAGCAATTTGAAACAAGCTCACTGTTTCACATAATTCAATTGACAAAAAAAGCAGACAGGCAGTACTAAAATTCGCACAGCTCAAATTGTAGTATTAGGAAAAATATATAACCAGAAGACCAATTGAAAATGTTATGAAGGGGAAGGAAAAACAAATACAACTTTGAAATTCAGAGATGAATGACAACTGTCCTTTAATTACTTGATCCATAACCACTTCCAAGGCAAAAGAAAAATCAAACTCAAAATTTGCAGAGATGCGTCAGCATAACAATTATTCCACTTTACTTGCTCCAAAATACCAAAATTAAACATGAGACCAGAAGTGTGACAACCAAGCTAAAATAAAAGAAATAATTCATGTCATGCCCAAATTCTTTAGAGAATAATAAAACCATGATTGTTTCCCCTTCCGAACATTCCTCATAAGTACATGCAAATGAACATGAAAGATGAGCAATGCAACAGGCATGGACTTGAACAAAATCGTCAAATGCAGAATCCATACTTGAGACCATTTCCAGATTGAAGTGACAAAGAAGATAACAGAGGTCCTGGCTGAACCGGCATAACATAGTCTCCATCCTGCCAAGTTTCCATGTATTAGGTTGCCTGATTATCACAATTACATTTGTCCAGGCAAAAAGAGAATTCCAAATAATAGCAAGACAAATGATTAAAAAGTGATTTAATGTTGGACAGGTATTTTCATACAGGATGCACTTTACCTTCTCAGACGTCTCCACCTTGAGAGAACTACGAGTCACAGGAGATTCATACTGTGATGCCATTCTTGACAACTCCTTACTCACTTTTGTTGGTTTCACATTCCCTGGCTGTTCCTTTGAGGAGGTGATTTCATCATCTTGAATCTAAGAGAATTGGAAAGAAGAGATTATCATACCAAGAAATCAATCAAGTATTTGAAAGCAAAGCAAATCATACTCAGTTATATATGCGAAGAATGAACTTCAGATGCAGTTATGGATGTACACAGTTTTATTTATTTCCATACCATAGCAGCCTGAGCCTTCAAATCCTCCAGATTAAAATTCCAGGCACTAATACCTCGTTTGTACTCACTCTATACAAGTCAACGATAAATTGTTTCAGTAAAACAGAAGTAATTACAACTCCCTTCAATCTGTTCTATTTTTTCTTCCATCTATTGTGTTAGAAAATAAAGAGTACCAATGAAGAGTTTTCAAGTATTCAAGCATTAAGCTCTACTGTTGAAGTTATATATATGGAAACATTTTAGAGAGAGAACAATTGTTATTATAAGAGAACAGAAATCATGACAAATTAAAAAATTATCATCCTATAAAATCAAAGATTTAGTTTTAAATCAAATGAGAGAATTTGAATCATGTACATATAGCATAAATTTTTGAAATCACAAATCAATCAAATTGTATATCATGGAGAGGACCCTAATTCAATGCCTAAACAGCCTTTATATACACAGCAGATCTGCAGAAACTGTTAGAAGGTAGATAAAGACAGTTACATAACCATCCTGAGCTTCCAAGCACAGTTTCTGCTAGGCGCGAGCACTTCAAGCAATATTCGAACACATTGTCTTCTCAAGTGGCCACTTTTAAAACAATAGTATCCAAGCATGGGACTCAACCAGTTAACATTTTTCTATCAAAATTTGTGCAAAATCGGATCAGCTAGGTGTACTTCCAAAGAGATTCAAAATGGAAGCCAACGCTTGCTAAGAAATGGTCATGAAATTGACACGACCTACAACACTTTCATATACTACTCCTATGCTCTATATGTTAATAAGCAATTATTTATTATATAGTCATGTCATATGGTTGTCCTAATTAGTTGCATGAAGGGGTATTTCCCCGATCATCATATAAGGACCTTAATGTGTATACGTAGATCACTATTTTGAATCTCTATTTGTCATGACAAGCTGAGGCATCATTGTGCATGTGCTTCATACCTTCATCTCTATTGAACATGTGTTTACATGTAAAAAAATTGGTGTTCGTAGAATAAGTGCATAATAAACAAAAGCTTTTTCCCTCGCCAATCATGGTTATTTGGCCTTACAGTGTCTATCCCCTTGGGGATGCCACACACCCAACCCCCTCTACCCCTTTCCCTCCTACCACAATGAATTTTAACTACTCCTTTGCCTCCAACTATGAAGATCAGCTTCATCAACTACTTTCAAATTTCTTCACTCTCCCTGCAGCTTCTCTCAACGCAGACTTCCTCACTCACATACTTTGGTGAGCTGCACAAGACTCCTCCCCTCATATCTTTCAGCCACCGCAGCTCATTGACCGATGGGACTCCTATCCTATGAACTGATGTTACAACAATGTCTGTAATGCAATGCGTTAAAAGCTCAAATATGACCTAGCCATTCATCCTAATATAACCACAACCACATATAAGGAATCTTGTTGCCTTCTTAGATGAAAGAAACGAAGGTTCCTAGTTGTTAACAAGAGGGGGCTCCTTTATCTCTTTCACATGCCTCCCAAGACCTTTTGTTGCACCCTCCTCCTTAGGAAAATACCATCAATCAACATTAACCCACACAATACGTGGACCCATGCCTCGTCCCTCTACCATGTTCTTGGTCATCCACTCCTTCAATTCTCATCCCCCTACCATGTTCTGGGCCATTCTTATTTGGCCTTAGATTGACTACCCACCACAAGTCCCACACCCCAAACCCCATTCCCCTCATATCACAACAATTTCAACTATGATTTCAAAGGGTGATACCATGCCTCAATATGGACTCAAGGAGCTCCCTCTCTACTTTCTTCTCATATCGTGATTAAAGATGACTAGCCCTCTTTATCAAGGAGATACTTAACCACAGATCCCAATTCATGCACATCCCTATTGATTTTTTCCTGAGTAGCATCGAGAGCCATTCTCTTAGGAGAATGGGGGCATCAGGTCCAGGTCCGGGACCAGGATGTGAAACTAGTCCAACACTGGGGGACTCAACCTAGAGCTGAGTGGCCATTCTGTTGAATGGATACATTTGATTAAGGACCAGGATGTGGAACTGGTCCAGCACTAGGGGACTCAACCTAGAGCTGAGTGACCATTCTATTGAATGGAGACATCTGGTCAAAGACCACGATGTGGAACCAATCCAACACTGGGGGACTTGGCCTAAAGTTGAGTGGCCATTCTTTGAATGCAAGCACCTGGTCAGTTACCAGGAATTTAACCTAGTCTGGGACTAGGGACTCATCCTGGGGCCGAGGGGCATTCTCCAGGAGAATGGAGGCGCTTGGTCTGTTACCAAGTATTTGACCTTGGGTCAAATTATCCAGCCTATGGCTGGGGCACCTGGTCTGTTACCGAGATATCACTATAAGCCCTAGACCGAGTCTGGGCATGTGAGACACTCTAACCCTCGATCTGCGGGCTTTGTGATCTTCTCTAAGGCTTAGCTACCCTTGGTTAAGACACCTAGTACTCGATCTTGGTGTCAAATAGAGTGTGAGATAAAAGCATTGGTAATTCTCTCTGTTTATGATGATGTACTTTGAGTGGGGATGAAGGACCACCTTGACCACTTGTTTTGACCATAAGGCACTTGAAGAAGGCTAAAGTAAAAGTCTAAAATACATAAGGACTCTTAGAACCACTAAGGAGTCAAAGTGAAAGTGCAAAAAGACCTTTAGTACCACTAAAGTTAAAAGTCAAAGTAATAAAAGAATAAAATAATATTATTTTGTTCTTTTTGAGTTTTGGTCCACTTACAGGTGACTCAAAGGATATAAAAGAAGATCATTCCATTTCATTTTTGATACACACATTAGCTCATGATCTCACAGCTACTCAAGGAAGATTTTTCGCTGGCATTGTGGAGAAGAACATCTTTGGTGGTCATGCCCTAGCATGGAGGATTCTAGCTAGGGCACCCGCATGTATCTTAGCCTTACCCTACAGCTAGGGTTCTTTTCTTTTCACCTCACGGTCAGTTGAAGCAGTGTTAGGGCTTTACCCTAACATCACTTTCCTCCACGGGTAGCAGCAGTGTATCCAAGGGGCAGCAGCAGTCTATCCACAGGCAGCTCCTTTTCCTCTTTCGGCAGCTCTCCTCACCCTCGGTCACCCACAAGAAGGCTGGAGTAGCCTACCAGCACTCTTGGTCTTCTACAACAAGCCCTAACAAGGCTTGGGGCAGCCTATTAGGCTCATCGGCTGCTTGTTGAAGCGTACCAAGCAGCCCATTAGGGTCTGAGAAGGTAGCTGGGACCTTCGGCTAAGCGAACATAAGTCTGATAGACCTCCAAGCAGATAGCAGAGGGCTCAGGCAGGGTTCCAGGGAATTGTTCTTTTGATTTTTGGTCCACTTACAAGTGACTCAAAGGATATAAAAGAAGATCATTCCATTTCATTTTTGATACACAAACTAGCTCATGAGTCATGATCTCACAGCTACTTAAGGAAGATTTTTCGCTGGCATTGTGGAGAAGAACATCTTTTGTGGTCATGCCCTAGCATGGAGGATTCTAGCTAGGGCACCCACATGTATCTCAGTCTTACCCTCCAGCTAGGGTTCTTTTCTTTTCACCTCACGGCCAGTTGAAGCAGTGTTAGGGCTTTACCCTAACATCACTTTCCTCCACGGGTAGCAGTAGTCTATCCACAGGCAGCTCCTTTTCCTCTTTTAGCAACTCTCGTCACCCTCGGTCACCGAACAAGGCTAGAGCAACCTGCCAGCACTCCCGGTCTTCTACAACAATCCCTAACAAAGCTTGGGGCAGCCTGTTAGGCTCACCGGCTTCCTGCTAAAGCATACCAGGCAACCCATTAGGGTCCAAGAAGGTAGCTGGGACCTTCGGGCAAGCAAACAGAGGTCTGATAGACCTCCAAGCAGATAGTAGAGGGCTCGGGCAGGGTTCTGAGGAGGCAACAGAGGCTCGAGCAGGTAGCAAAGGGCTCGGGCATGGTTTCGGGCAGACATCCAATGACTCGGGCAGGCTGACAAATGTCCGGGGAGCTCGGGTAGGCTCCGAGCAGCAAGTTTCTTGTCCGGGCAGCCAATCTAAGATTCTGGGCAACAAAGAAGAATTAGGGCAGAAATCCCTAATTTGGTTTTGTCGTGAAATTTATCTTTTGTGAATTTTTATCAGTGATGTCCTGGAAGAATTATTGAAGAAAACATTCATCTCAGAAATCTGAGATTGAAGAACTCGGTCATCTTATTTACAAGATGAATTACTAATGCTTTTGGGGTTTTTGTCCTTTAAAGATTTCCCCAATGAAAAACTCTTGTGTTCAATGTTTAGATGTGTTGATGTATCTACTGCACTTGTTTATTGTTATCTTATAGTTTGCAAAAATTTTAAAAGAATTCATGCTAATGCTAAAATTTGAACATGGTATCAGAGCTTACCATGTGAAGACCCAGTAAAAGGCAGATTACTGTTGTCTTCTTAGATCTTGGGATATTTTGCAAACTTGACAATTGACTAGTAGCAGAGATGGATACCAACATTTTCATACCAGAAGAGAAGGTTCAAGGTTCATCCAACTATAATTCCTTGAACGCTAGGCTTACAGCCATGCTAGAGGAAAATGATCTTGATGACATGGTCTTCAACACCATAGAAGAGCCAACATCTAATGCTACCAAAATTGCTTACAAGGAGGAGTAGGCTAAGGCTAGAAGAATCATCTATGATTCTGTCAAAGAAACTTTGATGCCCAACATCACATCATTGAGGAGTGCCAAAGAATGCTTTGACACCTTGAAAAACCTGTATGAGAAGAAGGCTCCCAATCAGAAGAGAGTTTTGAAGAAAAGGCTCTGAACATTGAAGATGAACAAGAATGAAGGAGTTGGACCCTTCTTCACAAAGATTGCACAGGTAAGAGATCAACTTACTACTATTGGTATTGTTGTAGATGACGATGATCTTGTGCGGACTGTAGTCGATGGTCTCATAAACTCTTGGGAAACATTCCTGGCATCTGTAAGTGGACGTGAGAATCAACCAAACTTTGACAGTCTTTGGCATGATTGCTTGGAAGAAGGAAGGACTTCAGGCAAGGCAACTAAGGAAGGGAACCTTGCACATACAGCGAAGACAAAGAAGTTCAAGAAGCCCTCCCCTCAACAAAAGAAGAGAAAGAACCCACAAGGTAAACACACTGATGTTTCAAAAGTAGAATGCTATAATTCTCACAAGTTTGGGCACTTTGCTAGGGATGGCAGGCAGCCCAAGAGGACAATCAAAAGAAGATTCCAAGCTTCTGCTGCAAAAGAAGAAGAACCTAAGAAGAAGAAGAACACCAGGGCTACCAAAGAAGACGAACCTAGAAGAGAGTACTACCTGATCTCTGCTCTCTCAGAATCCATCACCGATAGTGTCAACTCTTGGTTAGTAGATAGTGGTGCCTCCAGACATATGACAGGTAACCATGGAGCACTCACCAGCTACAAAAAGAAGAAGTTCACTACACAAGTGGAACTTGGAGATGACTCCACTTACAAGATTGAAGGAGTTGGCTCAACTTCACTTCAACTTCTTTCAGGTACGGTTTTACATATTGATGATGTTGTATATGCTCTTGGTTTGAAGAAGAACCTTCTCTTTGTTGCTGGTTTAGAGGACAAGGGCTACAGAGTCCTCTTCATGGACAAGAAGGTCCTACTATGGGCAAAGAATGAAAAGCTAAGCTCAGCTGTACAGATTGGGGTTCGAGAGGGAGGTCTTTATAAGGCTTCTGGAAATTCCACTAATGCTTTGGTTCATCACACAGTTGATCCATGTGAGCTGTGGCATCGAAGGTTTGGACACCTTCACTAAACACCTCTTCCAAGCTTACAGAAGATGGTCACAGGTATGCCATAGGTCTCTCCCAAACATGATGGAATTCGCAAAGGATGTGCTCTAGGTAAGAACACTAAGAAATCCTTTTCCAAAAGCAAGAATAGATCTAAAGGTCTATTGGATTTGATTCCCCCTCTGACATTTGTGGGCCCATGTCTCCACCCTCCTTGAGTGGGTGTTTATATTATGTCGTGTTCATCGATGATCATTCTCGAAAGTCATGGATTTACTTCCTCAATGCAAAAAGTGAAACTTTTGACAGTTTCAAAGAGTTCAAGGCTCTGATTGAAAATCAGACTGATGAAATTTATACTAGCAGATTTAACTTTGATCTCAGTCAAGCATGCATTTAACTCAGCCCACT
Organism: Pseudotsuga menziesii; assembly: GCA_001517045.1. Lineage (NCBI taxonomy): Eukaryota > Viridiplantae > Streptophyta > Pinopsida > Pinales > Pinaceae > Pseudotsuga > Pseudotsuga menziesii. The sequence continues at coordinate 27,717 of LPNX010421896.1, forward strand.
TAGCATATGTAAATAATTTTTCACAAGAAATGAATTCTGGAAATGAAAAATTTCTCTGCCTGTAAATGAAATACTAAATCTACTTCATCTTTTCACTTTTAAAATCAACATGCAAACCATAAATTTGACACAAGGATTTTGGTCAAAGACCCGGGAAAAACCCAAGACGGGAAAACCTGTGAGAGAGAGAGCTTTTATTAATTTCTTAGGGCACTTTCAGAATTTACAATGAACACAAGACAACTTATCTCTGCATTTCCAGCTTGGAAATATGTGTCATTTGCTTGGCTGTACGGCTGCTACAAAAATACAAAGGAGAACACCTTTCACACGTGCCACAGAACTCTGAGATGAACTGTCTTCACACGTGCCAAACTGATCTATCATTTGCTGTACGGATTCTGGAATGCGTGCCACAGAGAAACGCCTTAACTCTGCTGTATGGTACGGCCAGAAGGAGTACAGCCTGCAATCATTAATGTCTGCTGTCCATTTTCTAGAAAATCGAGCCAATAATTATCTCTTGTTGTTCTGTACGGTCTGCAATATTAATGGCTGAAATCTTCTTTGGAAAACGTGCCACTCCAGTATTCCAATCTCTGCTGTACGACCTCTTTTCTTCTTGCTCTGCAATTAATATTTCAAATGATGAAACCCTAGCTCTCGTCCTTTCTCTCTCAGCTCGCCTCTCCTCAAACGTAGAGTAAGAATGAATTGATGTCTATCTTTGCATTCACCTTTTTGTTCTTTCATTTAGGGTTAGGGTTTTACTTTTTAATCCAATGGTCAAAATAGATTTTAATCCAATGGTTCACATTTAACCCTCATTAATTAATGTCACTTTATTAAAGTGACCCACTTTGTCACTTTATAATAAAGTGAAACTCACTTTAAAATTAATACACTAATGACACTTGAAAGTGACATTAAGGCTAGGCAACATATTAATGTGTCCCCACCATGCTAGACATCACACATGGCAAAGACACCTTTTCCTAGGTAACATTTTAACACTCCCTCTTACCGAGGAAGGTGTTCTGCACTACACCCAACTTGTCTCTGAATTTTATAAACTTTCCTTTCTTAAGAGCCTTCGTCAGAATGTCCGCTACCTGCTCTCCTGTGGCCACATACTCAAGCTGAACTGCCCCTCTCTGAACCCAATCACAGATGAAGTGATATCTGATCTCAATATGTTTCGACCTGTCATGGAAAACTGGATTCTCCGTGAGTCGAATGCAACTCTGATTATCACAGTAAATCTCAGTGGTCTCAATCATATGACCAAATAGTCCAACCAACATCTTACGAAGCCATATGGCCTCGCATGTAGCTAAACTGGCTGCCATGTACTCGGCCTCGGCAGAACTCAAGGCAACTGACTTTTGCTTCCTGCTAAACCACGACACTGCTGCCGAGCCCAAACTAAAGCAGCACCCTGAAGTGCTTTTCCTGTCAACTACACTGCCCGCCCAATCTGAATCTGTAAAGCCTGCCAACTTCACTCCATCACTCCGGACATACATCAACCCGTAATCAACTGTGCCACGCAAGTACCGCAGAACATGTTTTGCTACCACCCAATGCTCCCTCTTAGGTTCAATCATGAACTGGCTGAGGGTGTTAACAGCAAAACAAATATCCGGCCTGGTGTTGACCAGATACATCAAAGAACCAATCAGTCTCCTATACAATGTGGGATCAACCAACTCAGAATCAGAAGCATCAATCTTCTTCCAGTTGGTTATCATAGGCGTAGACATAGGCCTGCAATATAACATCCCGAACCTCTTCAGGATATCCAAGATATACTTCCCCTGACCAAGAAATATCCGACCTGTGCTCTGCCACACCTCCATTCCCAGAAAATAGTGCATAAGACCGATGTCTTTCATATCAAACTCACAAGCAAGATTCTGCTTGCTCTCCCTGATAAGCCTCTCTGATCCCGTAAGAAAGAGATCATCTACATACAAGATAAGAATAAGTGGCTCCCCATCCACAACAATAAAGTAGAGGTTAGGATCCGCCTCACTCTTAGTGAATCCCAGCTGCAACAAGTAACTGTCAATCCGGGAGTACCAAGCCCTCGGTGCCTGCTTAAGCCCATAAAGAGCTTTCTTCAGCCTGCACACATGCGTATCTCGCCCATGAATCTCAAAGCCCTTCGGCTGCTCCAAATATACCTCCTCCTGTATGATCCCATTTAGAAATGCGGTCTTCACATCCATCTGATGGATAGACCACCCCATCGCAGCACTAATGGAAATCACAGACCTAATGGAAGAATACCTGGCCACTGGTGCGAAGGTCTCATCATAATCCACTCCCTCTATCTGAGAGAAACCCCGAGCCACAAACCGTGCTTTGTACTTATCCACGCTACCATCTGCAGCCCTCTTGATCTTGAACAACCACCTAGAAGTCACTACAGACTTCCCCTCAGGCCTCGGCACAATCTCCCAGACATCGTTCTGCATGATGGAAGAATACTCTTCCACCATGGCATCTCTCCAAACCTGGATGCCTGCTGCCTCCTGAAACGTAGAAGGCTCCTGATCTACCTCACTGCTCACTGTAGCTGAATAGCTACAAAACTTCTCCGGCCTCCTCACTTCCCTAAAAGCCTCCTTTGGCTGCCCCACTGTCTCTGCTTCCTTCAAGGTGTCACGAAGCCACTTGGGCTTCCTCTTCCCTGAGGTAACATCCTGAGTAGAACTGTCCAACTGATCCTCTCTCTGACCTGGCTGTAAACTAGAAGATGTAGAACCCGAACTCTGTGAACCTGTCCCTGAACCTGTGGCTGAACCTGATCCTGTCACTGGCTCACTACTGACCCCTATACCAGAACTCCATGTCCCAGTCATCTGTGGACCTGTAACCTGTGACCCTGTCACCTGTGAACCTGTAACCCCTGAAACCTGTGATCCAGAACCACCACCTGTGCCCTGTATCAGATCACCCTATACCTGAGAACCACTCTGAACCTGATCCAGATCCCTGGATTTCACAACAGCCTTCTCCTCCTCAAATATGACATCTCTCCTCAGCACTGTCTTCCTCAAAGCCGGGATATAGATCCTGTAGGCTTTGGAGGTCTCACTGTAACCGACAAAGATGCCCTTCTCGGCTGTAGGCTCTAACTTAGTTCTCTTCTCCTCTGGAACATGAGAATAAGTCATACAACCAAATATCCTAAACATGCTGACATCTGGTTTCTTCCCCGTAAAAGCCTCCTCTGGAGTCTTGCTGCCTAAGACTCTGTGTGGGCTCCTATTCTGCAGATACATTGCAGTGCTACAAGCCTCGGCCCAAAGAAAGAACGGTAAACTCTGATCATGGAGCATAGATCTCGCTGCCCCAACTATAGATCGGTTCTTTCTCTCTGCCACTCCGTTCTGCTGTGGGTTATATGGTACTGTCCACTCCCTCCTTATGCCCTCCTGAGCACAAAAATCTTTGAAATCATTTGAGACATATTCGCCTCCGTTATCCGATCTCAATGCCTTGATCTTCTTTCCTGTCTGATTCTCCACAAGAGCTTTGAACTCTTGAAACAGACTAAAGACTTGACTCTTAGTCTTCATGAAGTAGATCCAGGTCTTCCTGGAGTAATCATCTATGAAGATGACAAAGTACTCAAAACCACTCAACGAGACTGAAGACATGGGACCACAAACATTGGAGTGTATCAACTCCAACACTCCTGTAGCTCTGCTATCACTGCGGGGATAGGCAGCCTTGGTGTACTTCCCAAGAGTACACCCATGGCACACCTCATCATGCTCTCTCTCTCTGAACTCAGGCAACCCAGTAACAATCTCTCTCAACACTCTGAGTGCCCCGTGGTGCAAGTGAGCCATCATCCTGTGCCAAAGCTCACAAAGATCACTGTCTGAAGTAGCAACTGTGTGTGACAAAGCCCTGCAAGGCTGAAACAAAAACCTGTATAGTCTCCCCTCCCTAACCCCGATCACTTTGGCCGAAGTGACACTGGATCCCTTGGGATACATGAGAACCTGTCCATCTGTGAAAAGAACATCAAAGCCTTTGTCCTCAATACTTGAAACTGAGATCAAGTTTTTCTTCAGTCCTGGCACATGCAAGACATCAGTGATCAGCAAAGGAGTCTGTGACTCCCTCTCAAACCCAACTGTGCCTGTGCCTACTGCTCTCACTACTGAGTCGTCACCCAGTATCACACTCACCTCAACTGCACTCGAACTGAACTCTGTAAAACAATCTCTGGCACCTGTCATATGGCGAGAAGCCCCACTATCTATGTACCACACTGCATCTGGAACTGTGCTTGTGGACAAGCACACCACAAGAGAGAACTCGTTCTCGAAATGAGAAGCAAAATCATCAACTTCCGCTGTAGCTGCTGTCTGACTCTTTCCCTGATTCTTCTTCCTCTGAGGATATGTTACTGCATAATGTCCATTCTTGTTGCATGCCCAACAACGAACTTTGGACAAGTCTTTCTTTCCCTCACTTCCTGCTTTGGCCCTAGCTTTGGGCCCCTTCTTGGTTTGCTTCTTCTTCTTGCCCCCTTTGGCAAGAAGAGCCACATTCTCCTCCTCACCTCCTCCCTGCTACTGACTGGAACTCCCTCCAACTCTGAGTTCCTCCTGAACAAAATCATCCCATAGCCTCTCCCAAGTAGGCATGTTCTCTCTGGCAACAATGCCACGAACAAAGGTATCCCATGACTTTGAGAAGCCATTAAGAGCTAGCTTCACAAGCTCTTCACTCTCAACTGCATCCCCAACAGCACCCAGTTCATTTCTCACCTGAGACAAACGAGTAAGGTAAGAAGTAACACTTTCCCCTTTGGTCATCTTCACTCCCCTTAGCTTCTCTCTAAGCATCATCTTCCTGTTTTGGTTTGAGCTCTGATAGAGCTTAACCAAGGCAGCCCACATCTCATAAGCATTGTCCTTATCGGACACATGTGGCATAACATGATCTTTAATCGCATCCATGAGAATACGCTGTGCTTTAATGTTTCTCTTTTGATAAGCAGCATGTGCAACTGCATCAACAGTCTTATTAGGTACAGTCACAGGAGACTCCACAATATCCCACAACTCAACTACTTTAAACAACAAACTTATTCTCTGCTTCCAAGGATTAAAGTTCCCTGCCCCCTCTAATCTGTCCTCAAACCTCAAGCCAGTAGCCATACTGAAAAAAAGCAA
>LPNX010421896.1:33237-71031 GCA_001517045.1 Pseudotsuga menziesii
AACACCTTCCACATGTGCCAAAGAACTCTGAGATGAACTGCCTTCACACGTGCCAGACTGATCTATCATTTGCTGTACGGATTCTAGAATGCGTGCCACAGAGAAACACCTTAACTCTGCTGTATGGTACGGCCAGAAGGAGTACAGCATGCAATCATTAATGTCTGCTGTCCATTTTCTAGAAAATCGAGCCAATAATTATCTCTTGCTGTTCTGTACGGCCTGCAATATTAATGGCTGAAATCTTCTTTGGAAAACGTGCCACTCCAGTATTCCAATCTCTGTTGTACGGCCTCTTTTCTTCTTGCTCTGCAATTAATATTTCAAATGATGAAACCCTAGCTCTCGTCCTTTCTCTCTCAGCTCGCCTCTCCTCCAACGTAGAGTAAGAATGAATTGATGTCTATCTTTGCATTCACCTTTTTGTTCTTTCATTTAGGGTTAGGCTTTTACTTTTTAATCCAATGGTCAAAATAGATTTTAATCCAATGGTTCACATTTAACCCTCATTAATTAATTCAACTAATTAATTAATGTCACTTTATTAAAGTGACCCACTTTGTCACTTTATAATAAAGTGAAACTCACTTTAAAAGTAGAACACTAATGACACTTAAAAGTGACATTAAGGCTAGGCAACATATTAATGTGTCCCCACCATGCTAGACATCACACATGGCAAAGACACCTTTTCCTAGGTAACATTTTAACACAGACTGGCAGACACATTTGTATCCTAAGATCAGATAATAGAGGTGAGTATGAATCTAATGAGTTTGATGATTTTTGCCGAGAAGCAGGAATCAAGAAAGAGCTGACAGTACCATACAACCCTCAACAGAATGGGGTTGCAGAAGGGAAGAATAGAACTATCTATGAAGCTGCTAAAGCCATGCTTACTGATCTAGATCTTCCTTTATCCTTGTGGGCTAAAGCTGCATGTACTGTTGTGTACATCCAAAATAGAACCCTCATGCTATCTTGGGGGAGAAGACTCCAAAAGAAATCTTCACCAGCAAAAAACCCGTAGTTGACCATATGAGGATATTTGGCACTCTAGTTTACATTCATGTGCCAAAAGAAAAGAGGCTAAGCTAGAGCCTTCCGGAAAGAAAGGCATATTTTTCGGTTACAGTGATAGCTCGAAGGCCTACGTCATCTATGTACTTGGAAAGAAGCACATTGAAGTCAATAGAGATGTGATCTTCCATGAGGAAGTTGTGTTTCATCAAACACAAGAGCTTTCAAAGGAAGATGAAGTACCTCCTCATGAGATTCCAGATTCAGAAGTTTAGAGGGAGGAAGAGGAATTTGAGGATCAAATTCCGAATGCACCTAAGGAAACTGAAAGTCCACCAGAAGAATTGCTTGAAGTTACTCCTTCCAAAAGGGGACATGCCTGGTACCGAGAAACGGTACAAGAAGCTGAGAAGCATAAAGCTCCTCTCGTGACTTTCAGAGAAAGCATAAGGCCATAGAAGCACTCTGGTCTTATGAGCCAGCTCATCGATGTTGAACCTTCCATGTACAAAGAAGCAGCAAGTCAACATGTATGGGTTGATGTCATGATTGAAGAGTACAATTCAATCATGAAGAATGATGTATGGGAAGTTGTTCCCATACCGACAAGAAAGTCAGTGGTAACATCCAGATGGCCTTACAAAATCAAGCATGCTACTAATGGCAGCATTGAGAAGTATAAAGCCAGATTTGTAGCTCGTGGCTTTACTCAAAAAGAAGGCATTGACTATGATGAGACATTTGCTCCTATTGCCAGGTATACTACCATCAAAACCATCATTTCTCTTACTCTAGTATTCGGATGGAAGTTACATCAGATGGATGTAAAGATAGCCTTCCTCATTGGCAAGATTGATGAGGAAGTCTACATTGAACAACCTGAAGGCTTTGTAACTCATGGGAATAGGACCCATGTGTATAAACTGAAGAAAACCTTGTATGGACTCAAACAGGCTCCGAGAGTTTGGTATGCGAGGATGGATGGATTCCTCGACAGCTTGGGGTTTTCCAAAAGTAATGCTGACTCCAATCTGTATTTTAAGGTTGTTCATAATCATATCTTGATCCTTGTCCAATATGTGGATGACTTGTTCCTCACAGGTGAGGAACAATTGATAGATCAGTGTAAGAGGGAGCTAATCTCTAAATTTGAAATGAAGGATCTTGGTTTCATGCATTATTTTCTTGGCTTAGAGGTCTGGCAAAAGCCAGGCGAGATCTTCTTGACACGAGGGAAGTATGCAGTGGACATCTTGCAAAGATTTGGGATGCAAGACTGCAAGTCCATGAGCGTGCCCATGACTACCAACTTGACAAAGATGCGAGACTCATCCACCAGTTCACAAGATGTGGACTCTACTCTGTATCGAGTCTCGACAGCTCATTGGATCCTTGATGTATCTCGTACACATGAGACTAGATATTTGTTACACAGTGAATGCTTTGAGTCAGTTCATGTCTAATCCAAAGCACATACACTAGGTAGCTGCCAAACATGTACTCATATATGTGCGAGGTACTATCAATTATGGGCTCAGGTATACTTCCAGTAGTGGAGTATTGTTAGCAGGATATGCTGATTCAGATTGGGGTGGCAGTACAGTAGACCGAAAAAGCACTTCTAGTTACTGCTTCAGTATTGGATCTACAATGATCTCGCGGTCCAGCAGGAAATAGGGTTCCATAGCTGAGAGTACACTTGGTCTATTACCAAGTATTTGACCTTGGGTCAAATTATGCAACCTATGGCTAAGGCACCTAATCTGTTACCAAGATATCACTATTTTAAACCACCTTGACCACTTGTTTTGACCATAGGGCACTTGAAGAAGGCTAAAGTAAAAGTCTAAAATACATAAGGACCCTTAGTACCACTAAGGAGTCAAAGTGAAAGTGCAAAAAGACCTTTAGTACCACTAAAGGTAAAAGTCAAAGTAATAAAATAATATTATTTTGTTCTTTTGAGTTTTGGTCCACTTACAGGTGACTCAAAGGATATAAAAGAAGATCATTCCATTTCACTTTTGATACACACACTAGCTCATGATCTCACAACTACTCAAGAAAGATTTTTCATTGGCATTGTGGAGAAGAACATCTTTTGTGGTCATGCCCTAGCATGGAGGATTCTAGCTAGAGCACCCACATGTATCTCAGTCTTACCCTATAGCTAGGGTTCTTTTCTTTTCACCTCACAGCCAATTGAAGCAGTGTTTGGGCTTTACCCTAACATCACTTTCCTCCACAGGCAGCAGCAGTCTATCCACGGGCAGCTCCTTTTCCTCTTCCGGCAGCTCTACTCACCCTTTGTCACCCACAATAAGGCTGGAGCAGCCTTCCAACACTCCCGGTCTTCTACAACAAGCCCTAGCAGGGCTTGGGGCAGCTTGTTAGGCTCACCGACTGCCTGCTGAAGCATACCATGCAGCCCATTAGGGTTCAGGCAAGCAGAAAAAAGTTTGATAGACCTTCGGGCTGATAGTAGAGGGCTTGGGCAGGGTTCTAGGCAAGCAGTAGAGGCTCGGACAGGTAGCAGAGGGCTCTGGCCAAAGTAATTTTTAGCGGCGAAATTTCGCCAATTGGCTATTTTTTGAGTTTTTTTCAAAAAATAAATTCGCTATTTGGTCATTTTTAGTGTCTAATATCGCCTATATTTACATTAAATATGTTTTTTAATCATAATATTTGCCAAAATTTACACATTTCAATGTTAATTTTATGTTTCATATTTAGTATTCGCCTACCTATCTATAAACATGTTTTTTTCAATCCAAAACAATCGCGTAGAATACTATACTTAAGTATAATTTTAGAATCCTTAAAAAATGCCCTGGCTCCGGCAAGGTTCCGAGAAGACAGCCAGTGACTCGAGCAGGTTGACAGAAGTTTGAGCAGCTCGAGTAGGCTCCAGGCACGAAGAAACAGGCTCTGGGCAGCAAGTTTCTTATCCGGGCAACCAATGAGATTTTGGGCAGCAGAGAAGAATTAGGGCAGAAAGCCCTAATTTGATTTTGTTGTAAAATTCATCTTTTGTGAATTTTTATCAATGATGTCCTCGTAGAATTATTGAAGAAAACATTCATCTCAGAATTCTGAGATTAAAGAACTCAGTCATCTCATTTACGAGATGAATTACTAATGCTTTTGGGGTTTTTGTCCTTTAAAGGTTTCCCCAGTGAAAAACTCTTGTGTTCAGTGTTTTGATGTGTTGATGTATCTACTGCACTTGTCTATTGTTATCTTATAGTCTGCAAAAAATTTAAAAGAATTCATGTTAATGCTAAAATTTCAACAACCCCACACTGCGATGAGACTACAAGGAGGATCACCTCATATTTAGATGTTGCCTAGCTAGATCAAGGCAACAAGAGGCAAGGGGATATTTAGAGTATTTTAGACCAATATCCTTGAGACCAGTTCGAAGGTGTCGAACCAAACCTCCAACTGCACATCATCATAGTGGTAGGCACACCAACCCTAAACAGATCCAAAGCCAATCGCCTCTCGACCATCATACTACCTCGCAACTTCAGCAAAGTAGCTGAAATTCTATTGGAGCTTCACTCTTTCTATGTCATATTTGATGGAGCGTTCATTATGGAGAACCATCTTGACTCACTCACGCATTTTGATGGAACGTTCCACTTAGATGTTGGTTTGCACACGTCTATGCCATAATGATGAGACATTTAGTATGGAAAGCCTTTATTGTACATCACCCTATGCTTTATTGAGGAGCATCCACAGTTTCAAAACTTATTCTTTGTAGCGTTCAGCTTGGAGAACATTTTCTACACATTATGATGGAGGGCATTCATCTTCTTGAGCTTATTCATGAAGAGCGTTCACTTTTTGAGTTCTACATATCATTTCATGCCATTGATGAGGTAGTGTCCAATCTTGGAGGGGTTTGTTGCTCATTTAGTGGAGGTCGTTGGTCATTGGTGGTGATCTAGATGGCCAAACACTAGATCTAGGCTATTCATTGCCTGTTGGACCATTTCTCTTGGATTGCTACACTTGGAGAGCCTTTGGAGGCTAGGTGTTTGGTGTTTACTCGCTATTTGTTGCCTTGATTGGAGGCTTGTACATGTGCCTTTAACCACCCTATTATATTGTATTTGTTGGAGTAGGGGAGTATTTTGTATTTGTTTGCTCCACTCTAGGCTAGATTTAGGGTTTTATTGCTATTTTATTGTAGAATGAAGAGTAGATTAAAGTTGTATAAGGCTTGTTCGAAGTGTAAATTTGGGAGTTTACTCACTTTTGGAGTTTAATAGATAAATCTTTCTTGGTGCAATTCGAAGTGTAAAGATTTCTTATCCTATCCATGCGTGGCTTATTGCTCCAATATTCTAAATTTTGTGAATGATTTGTAGACTTACTTGAACTTGTTTGATTAGGGCCATATGATAAGGGTATAATTACCTCAATGGAAGGGTTTTATTGACAAGTATTTCCTCTATTTCCCTTTGATATCTTGTACATGAATGTATTTCCTAGAGTTGTTGCTAATAATACTTCATTGCATAATACAACCCCTAATTAACAATGCTTTGATGTTGCACTATTTGGGCCCTCCTAGTCTATTTCTACATTCATTTTTCAGCATGTTAGGTTTTGTTACCGCCTAAGTTGCACTAGGTCGAACTTTCAAGTAAGCCGGCAAAGATGAACAAGCATTTGTTCAAACTCAGAGCTCAAAAATCCATTAGGCCTTCTTGGCCCTTTTTTTGTACCGCATGTTCATACCCCCTTGGGGAAATTGTAAAAGATGTGTCAGCACGGGTTTTTTTTGTAAAGAACATGGCTTCCTAGAACTTGGTTATCAAGGCAATTATTCCAAGGTGTTTTTTCCCTTGTTAATTATGCAATGCTAGATAAGCGATGCATAATTTTTGAGTTTTTCACTTGCTCCTCCAAAGTTAGAATGGTCGTCTTGGTGGTCAAACCCTGGGAGGTTATTAAAGTTCACGCGTCAATGTATATCAGCGTGCTAAACATGGATTTTGAGTCCTATGGACATGTGGTAGGTGTTTAAGTTAGTGCAGATGTGAGACCCATTCTCAAAGAGGACGATGCCCTAATCAGTTAACTAGGGCAAAGTAAGACCCTAGAAGGTACCATAGGGCCTCCAGTAGTCTCCTGGGGTTCTTGGTCTGGAACCAAGCAGGTTGTTGCCATGGCAAAGCCCCTAGCATGTGGCTAGGGCCACTATGTGCCTCTAGGGTATTCTGGTCTAGGACCAGGGACATGATGTCCAAGTAGATCATGTAGGCAGAGGCAGAGACATTCCTAGTTTAGGACCAGGCAGTCTCTGGGTTTGCGACCAAGCAAGTCTTGCAGGTGGTTGATCAACATTCAGTTTGGGACTAAAGCTCAACTTAGTACTGAGGAGCATTCTCCGAGAGAATGGAGGACCTGATCAAGGACCAGGTGTTGATTAACATGATTCAGTCTGGGACTGAAACTCAGCCTAGGGATGAGAGCCATTCTTTATAGAATGGAGGATCTTGGTCAATTAACCAAGATAATGATGTGTGATGTCCTCTCTCCTAATTGGTTACTGCTAGGTTGTTTCTCAAGGGACTGACCACCCCTTGATGATGTCCTTAGCACCTAACCCTTAGGAGCAGTAGTGAGGACCAAAGGATCGTACCTTCCAGTTTGGATCTTTCCCTTATACAATGATGATAAAATATATGAAACAATGTATCTTGAGAGAGAGAAAAGATTAAAGTCCTTAGTCTCGTTAGTCTTATATGTAAATGTTTGTCCACCCTTATGGTCCACCTTGATCCCAGTAAGATCAAGACAATCACTGAGTGGCCCCAACCAGATAATATCATGAAATTACGAGGATTCCTAGGCTTAACGAGGTACTATCGAAGATATGTGAAAAATTACGCCCATAAGATGGCCCCCCTAACAAACTTATTGAAGATGGAATGATGAGGCAAAAAAATGTTTTGAAGCATTAAAAAACATTATGTCATCAACACCAATATTAGCAACCCCGGATTTCACAAAACCCTTTGTAGTTGAGTGTGATGCTTCAGGATTCAAGGTAGGAGCAGTCTTGGTGCAAGGTCACCCAATAGCATTTGAAAGCAGGAAGCTCAATAAGAGAGGGAATTTGAAATCCATGTATGATAAGGAAATGCTTGCCATTATACAGGCTCTAACAAAATGGCGACAATACCTCCTAGGAAGCAAGACAGTCTTCAATATCTTCTACAACAACAAACATTATCAACTGAACAACAGAAATAGATAGAAACAATTGCTACATTTAACATGGAAATACTACATAAGCGAGGAAAGGACAATGTAGTTATCGATGCTCTTTCTCGGAAGGATGAAGTAGTTAAGCCCTATGTGATCTCAGTTGTAGTTCCAGACTGGTTAGATGAAATTCGAGGAGAATATGTCAAAGACCTAGACACCTGCACCTTAATCAATGATCCTAATCATGGTCCAAGAATCAAATGGAGGAATGCCATCCTCTGGTATAAAGGAAGGATCTACGTAATCCCTACATCTAGGTTTAAAACCAAGGTGTTGAAAGAATCTCATGATTCCCCAGCAGTCGAACATGTTGGTTTTTTCAAAACTTACTACAATGCCAGGCAATCTTTTATTGGAAGGGCATGTATAAAGACATTCAAAAGTGTGTAGCCGAGTGTGGCAAATGCCAAAGAAACAAAAGCGAAAATGTCGTGACTCCAGGGCTACTCCATCCGCTCCACATTTCAAACCAGAAGTGGGAGGAAATTTCCATAGACTTTATTGAAGGGTTACCCTTATCCAAAGGCAAGGACAAAATCTTTGTGGTAGTAGACCGATTAACAAAATATGCACATTTTATGGGTATTAAGAAAACTGACTCTGCTAAACAAGTTGCTTTGTAAAAATATTTACAAATTACATGGATTCCCAAAAATCATCGTTAGTGACAGAGATGCCAAATTCACAAGCAATTTTTGGAAGGAATTTTGCAAACAAATTGGGATCACTCTTAACATGAGCTCAGCCTATCACCCCCAAACAGATGGGCAAACGGAAATTGTTAACAAATGTGAGGAAGCCTATCTTCATAGTTTCATCACTAACAAGCAAAACAAATGGCTACAGTGGTTACATCTTGCAGAATGGTGGTATAACCCCACCTATCATACGTCAGCCAAAATGACACCTTTTCAAGCATTGTATGGTTATGTGCCTCCCAGATGGAAAGAACTCGTTCAAGGTGATGCAAAAGTACCTACAGTAAAAATTCAACTCGAAGAAAATTAGAGAGTAATGCAAGTACTCAAGGATAATTTAACTATGGCACAAAATAGAATGAAGCAACAAGCAAATCAACATAGAACAGAACGAGAGTTTGAAGTAGCAGATTGGGTATTTGTGAGACTTCAGCCATACAAGCAATTGTCAGTTAAGCAACAAGGGAAGAATAAACTAGCTCCCAAGTTTTATGGACCATATCAAATTATCCGAAAGATTAGCCCCGTAGCATATGAATTGAAGTTACCAAATAAGAGTTGAATTCATAATGTTTTTTATGCCTCGAATCTTGAAAAGTTATTGGGTCAACATCAAACTGCTTAGACGACATTTCCTACCATGGATGAAGAAGGAAAACTTGTATTAGAGCCAGAAGCCATCATCAACATCAGAGAAAGAAAACTACGTTCTCGCACCATCAAATAATACCTTATCAAATGAAAGAAATGTCCAAAAGAAGATGCTTCATGGGAAACCAAAAAGTTTTGCCAGCAATATCCAACATTACCTTGCTTTGAGGACAAAGCCACTTCAAAGAAGAGGGCAATGTTCTATATAAAATAAATTCATAAAATACAAAAAAAAAGATAAAATAATAATAATAAATAATAGGAATGTAGTTATGCATATTAAGGTAATAAAATTAAGAGTTGTGAATTTATGAAAAGTCACCTTACAAAAAACCGATAATAAATATATATTTGTGAATTTACCATTGTAATTTCATCATCAGACAATTTGATAAAAATACATTATTTATTAGAATGCATGTTATTTTTGTGCTCCTACTTCAATGTTCCTGCTTCATTTTGGCATAAGCCAAAATATTTAAAATAGACACAATTATTTTTTAAAGGTTGATGGGTGACTTGGCTTAGTGGTCCCCATGATTACAACTTCTCCTAGGAAGAGGGTGTCACCTCTTAACATGTTTTCATACCATAGTTTTTATCCAAAGTTTGAGGGAGCACCCATCATGCTCACGTCATATAGTCTATACAGTTTGTGATTAGCACCAGTATAGACCCATCTCAACTATGGCTCTACCAAGCGCCGAGAGGGATCAAGTTCTCTTCAGGTGCAAACCCTTTTTAATTTACAAAAATGTCTAATAAGTATTCCTACTTGGGAGGGAAATGGTCTACTTGCTTAAGTAATTTCAAAATAGGGTAAATATCAGTAGAAGAATGAGTTGAGTAACATTAATAATCACATAATCAAATAGTTTTCCAAAAATTGCTTTACTTGTCTTTCTTTAAAACTAATAATGAATATTAAGAGTAGTTAATGAGTAAAATAATCCATATAAAATTTTAAAATCTAGATTTCCAGAATAAATTGGAATTTGAAAAACATTTTACCATCAAATGAAGATTTTAAACATTTATCCAAATGTCTTTGAGGAATGACTTGTTTTTCTCTATAACTAAAAATGAACATTTACATGTTAGGGTTAACCTTGACTTGGGAATGAGCAAGGATGTAAGTGGTTTAAAGCACATGGTTTTAGTGGTTAGTGGTTTCTTGCTAGTTGTATTTGCATTTAAAGAACCTTATAAATATGGTTGTAATATTCCATTGTAATGTGCCAAAGTGAGCAGGAGAGATGCTCTTAGCCTTGGTCTACCAATAATAAATCTATTATTGAAGGTTGGATTTTCCCTACGGGCTTTTCTAAGTTAAATCTAGTGTTGCTATTGTAATCGCTATTATTTTGTAAAGTCAACGAAATTTTAAATTGAAATTTGATATATAATTACATAAATGTGTTTTACAATTTAGCTAATTTAAAATTAAATTTTGTATGTTGTTGGTTTTATAATTTTTCTTTTTACTACTCAAGTCAATTGAATTTTACTACTAATATTTTACTACTCAGTTTGTAAGATTGTGGGTATTGCCCTAATATGGTTGTATATTTATATGAGTATAATATTTTTTATTTTTTATTTTTTTAATTATAAGCCGACAAGTTATTAGTTTTTTATTTATTTTTTACTTATTATTATTATTATTATTTTTATTGAGCCGACATGTGCCACATCAACGTTACAAACGAGACACATCTTGCCCATTTGAGTTGTAGAAAGCGCCTCCCGGCTCCATGAGGTTTGGCACATGCAAATTAGAGTGGGTGATGTGGCTTAGTAGGTGGAAGAGGTCTCCTACCTCATGGGAGGTGGCGCCTACTCCATGGTATCACTTCACTTAAACTCCATCTCATTCCCTCAAATCTCTCATGTCACTCGACTCCAACTCCAAGTGTGAGATGCTCTCCCCCCTCCTGGGATTTCTATATAATGAAAGCATTTTGGCCATTGTATGCATCAGAAAGTGGAACCTCTGCTTGCAATCATTGTCATATTTCCCTAAGTATTGTTAATAAAATGCTCTGGAGGCAATTTCGTCGTGGGATCCAAGAGTGTTTGGTCGATGTGGTCTTTGTTATGAATCATTGAGGTAACATGTATCAATTTCTCTCATACTTGCAATTGTTGGGATTAAGTCATCAGTCGCATTAAAGAGGCCACCCAAGCAATTATCAACAAGCATGCGGAGCATGTGGGCCTTAATTCACCTTGCATGTGACACTGGGCAATTAGGTTGCATACATGCAAAGTTATCATGCAAACCCCAACATTATAGAGGATAAGTTGAACCAAAAAGGCATCCATGATTATTATTCACTTTGAGAATTGGTTCTGCGAGCTCGGCAAACAAAGTTGGGGTTGAGGGCATGATTCCTTGACTATCAAGTGTTTTCGGCAGCATAATCTTTGCCCTAATCACTCTCAAGATAGATCACTCAGATCACATCCGCACTTCAGATTATTTGGTATTCATCAGAGATCCAACATACAGAAGTTTGACCGCACAAAGAGCCACGTATTTATTGTTGGGGGCGAATTGGAGATATTGAAGGCAATTCGTATTGAGCCAGAGAGGCCATATATGTTATGCATGTCTCTTCCAATCTCTTCAGAGGGTCCACATTACCCTAGTCGGTCATTCCGGAAGATTATCTTGCACATCTAGAGCAGTAGTGAATCAATATAGCAAGGAAGAGTGCGCATTATTGCATGGGTGACTTCTCATCTTGAAGAGAAATTTGTATCTGACTTAAAAGACTTCACAGCATCTGCATGTCTTCATCAAACTATTCAGAAGGTCTATCTTACCCTATCTAAGAAATATAGGCACTCAATTCCTCTTCTTGAAGCTATTGCAAAGGATCATCATCAAAGGAGGACGTAGCTATTTTGCATGGGCGAATATCTTAGAGGATGCAACACGTATTCAACCTCACACTTGGTGCATGCCATGCATGCCTCTTCCATATGGATCAACAATCCAAGCTATGATTATTGGTATGTCATTACGTTGTATCTGAAGTTATTTTTCATCATATATTTAAGTTTGTTGTATCTAGGGTTTGAATACTTTCATGCAAGCACATGCAATTTCATATTATCACTTCTAAATCACAAAAACTCTAAACCAATCAACAAATACCTCGACCACATCAGTATAAAGGGAGAAAATGTCAGTTTGGGATATTACAGTGGTATCATAGCATGGTCATCGCCTGTTGTGGGCTTGAACATGAACATTAGATGAATCCAGGAGACTACTTTTGTGACATACAGAAGAAGGGGCAAGTACACAGAAGACCCAAATCTAGAAGAGATTAATCTAGAAGACACAGAATCAAAGGATATGACAAATTCACAAGCAGATAGGGAAAAGGGCACCTCAGAAGAAGAGGATAGGAAGGCTTTCCATAGCCTCATCAGTGCTATGAACGATTTGGCTAAAGGCCAAAAGGAGGTATTAAGTGCAATAAACATGTTAGCAAATAAACCAAGGACTTGGGGGATGATTTTGCAATATGAAAGTTAAGAACAGGACGAGAGAATTTAACAGGGGATTCAATCAGAACTACAAATTGCATAAAATAGTGGGGAAGCTAACCATCCTCCATTTCGATGGGACACACAGCTATTTAGGAAGAATATGGGTGCAAAAGTTAGATACCTACTTCCAACTAAACCCTACTTCCAACTAAACTCTATGACAAAAGCAGATGCAATCAAATTGGTTACTTTGCATTTGGATAGGGAAGCCCATGAGTGGTGGTACCACGGGCTAGTGACACTGGGTCACAATACCATCACTTCATATAGTGATTTCACACAGAGGCTCATGGAGCGCATTGATAAGCAAGACCTTGAGATACATTTTAGAGAGCTAGCTCAGCTGAAGCAGATAGATAGTGCAAAGACCATATCAAAGTTTCAGGGAGTTGCAGTCATGGTGACAGATGTTTCAGAGAGAAAACCGGTTATGTTATTCACAGAGGCCTTGAAAGAGCCTTTATGTGGGTGGGTGAAAGCCTACAAACCATCCACTTTAGATGATACCATCAGTAGAACTAGAGACTTACAAGACTCAGTTCCAAAAAACAAATTCCCCCTTAAAACAACTTTCCCAATCAAAGACGAAGATAAGAAACCCTTCCAGCAAGAATGGCCGAAAAAGAATTGGATAAATGACGATACTAGAAAAGAACTTGGAAGAAAGAAATTGTGTTTCACTTGTCAAGAACAATGGGTCCTGGGCCACAGGTTTGCAAGGAAAGCCAAGGCACATTATTGTTAGGATTATTAATCCTCCCTTGTCCAATTTGGTCATATGTCTAAATCGGGAGTCCATCCAGTCTATTTATAGTCATTAACACCATTGGGTCCACTTGGCCTAATTGGGGCACATGTTTCAGTTACTAAAGTGTGGGGAACACTAATTGAGGCTCACTGCCACTGATTGCACTCGATTGCATCAGTTTAGGAGCCTCCTAGACCAATCCCTACAATTTAGGAGCCACTGGGAGTATCGAAACCAACCAAGGTTAGTTCAGTTCAGTTGATGACTGGCTAAGCTAAGTTAGGAGTCAGTTACATTCAGTTCTAGTCCTCTACATTCAGTTAGTGCTAGGTTTACTTGACTGAACTCAGGAGGGGCGCATTTCTCACCTACCACAGTCAGTTAGCCTTAGTCAACACTGAATGTAACACTTGAGTTGTGTTTTAGAACTCCGAGGAACTCCAGTTATGGTTTAGACAAGGTCAGTTAACTATTGAGTCCTCCGATAGTGATTTAGACAAGGTCTTAGTTACCTACAGTCAAGTAGAGTTTAATCAATTCGAATTTCCTCATGTGGATTTGAATTGCTTGTGGCTATTAAAGCCATTGTACTTCATTGTAATTATTTATCTAATTACTCTTTGATTAATGAAAAGCATTCACAGCTACAGGCCATTTTTGCACCGTTTCATTCTTCAATAACTGAGTAAATTGTGTGATCTATCCTGTGAGTTGTGTGTTTGTCCACAGATCTATGTGCTCAATTTAATATGGTATCAGAGCCTCGGCGGACAAGGCACTTGTCCTCCTCAGATCTCCTACTGGATCATTTTTTAGCAAAATTGCTCCTTCCAGCTCTGCACCAGAAGCAAAAGGTTTACCACTTAATACCCCAAGTAAAGGAATTGTTGATCAATATTGATCAACTATGCTGAGTGTGATGAAAACCTGAAATGTGCAGGTTGTCGACCTTACGGTGCCCCTTTTGTGTTTTTTGCAGGTACAACTTCGAATGGATTCATCAGTTCCTCTTCTCACCCTATCCTCAAACTATTCAGAATGGAAGAAGAAGATGATTTCATCTCTGATGAGACAAGGTCTCTGTCAAGTGTCTATTGGACTCTATAAAGAGTGTTTTAGTGAGATTGACTGGCTGAATAAAAGTGATGGAGCTTTTGGAACAATAGCAACGGGTCTTTCTCGTAGCTTGCGCTGCCTCATTAGATCTATTGAAGACCCGAAGGAACTCTGGACAAGATTGGACAGAACCTTTGGAGTGATTGATGAGGATCATAATAGCATTTTGGAGAGAATATCCAACACCATAACCACTCTTGATCCAAAATTCTCAGCCTCCACTCTCTCTGATGAAGTTGTTCAAGATGAAGAAGAAGCAGAAGCTTCTACACAGTCAATTCGAATTGAAGACAGTCTCCATGCAGTGACTCCTTCTCCTGATGCTCCGAAAGTTCATGAGATCTCTGATATCTCATCTCCTCATATTGCTGAAACAGAAGAAAACATTCGAATCTCTGATATTGAAGAAAAAACAATGCTGCACTTCCATGCAAACATTCACCGGTGATTTTTCTTTAAATTTTGTGCAAAATTTACAAGTAATTGCTTCCGAAAGTGAAGAGAAATTTGATTTTTCTCCCTCTAATGTTGTTGCTGGTGTGCAAATATGTGATACCTTGGATATTTTGGAAGAAATATCAAAATACCAGAGTGATCCATTCACTCCCCATGATCTAGATTTTCCAGCAAATTCTTGTAGGATTGCATGCACCAAAATTCAGAATTTTGAAGAAGAAGAAAGTTGTGCATCCACTGTCTCGGTTAACCATTTATTTGAATCTGATATTAACCTTATTGGATTTGATATGATCTTATTGCTTGGTTTAATATATCAAATTCATAATCTTTCAATATTGCTTGTAGCTGTTCTCATCAGCGGTGTGAAGAAACAAGTACCGCAAGTCTCCTACAAAACTGTTGCTAGGGATTTGATTCCATTTCACAGTTTTGGATCTGTTTTGAACCTATTTAGATCTGATTTACTTTCTGATCTGATATTATTTGGTTCATATTTTAAAATCCAAGAGCTTTCATTCATGCTTGTAACTGCTCTCACCAATTCCGGTGTGAAAAATCAAGTACCGCACTTTCTCTTCAAAACTGTTGATGGGGATTTGTTGTTAGTTTCCTCATATGAGGTTGCTGATATTTTATGATGTGATTCATTAGCTATTTCAGAAGCTATATTAGACTATGGAGCTCAAGCATTCGCTCTCAACAGTCCTAGTGCTTCTCTACCATTGATCACATGCTCATCTCCTCACAGAACTAGTAAAGAGGAAGATTTTCTGCATCCACCTATACACTTGCTCCTAACACTTGGGGTTGTTCTTACCACTCATGGTTTGTTGTTCATGGCTACAACATATCAGTTTCTTGAGTGTTCCTCATGTTCTGAATTCTCAAGAACCTTTTCTCACTTATAAGTTGACTTCAGTTGCTCTACATGGGTCCAGTCTTCATCTGGCAGCTGTCTATATTTCTAATTTAGTTGAGCATATCATTCTTCTTCCAAAGAGGAAGATTCCTCCAGACATAATGATGGAGAGGTTCACATGCCAGGGCCCAAGATACCTGTGCACAGTAGAACCAGATTGATCCTGATTCTACCTGCTTAATTAGAGGGGGGGTTTTTTTCCCAAGTGGTTTTTCCCCAGCACCTTGTTTTTTAGCAGTTACTTTACTTTACTTGATGTAATGGGTGACCTATGGTCTTAGTTACCAAGGCCCACAGATTGTCCAAGTTAGCATTCAGGGGGGGTGTTAGGATTATTAATCCTCCCTTGTCCAATTTGGTCATATGTCTAAATCAAAAGTCATATCTAAATCGGGAGTCCATCCAGTCTATTTATAGTCATTAACATCATTGGGTCCACTTGGCCTAATTGGGGCACATGTTTCAGTTACTAAAGTGTGGGGAACATTAAATGAGGCTCACTGCCACTAATTGCACTTGATTGCATCAATTTAGGAGCCTCCTAGACCAATCCCTACAATGTAGGAGCCATTGGGAGTGCCGAAACCAACCAAGGTCAGTTCATTTCAGTTGATGATTGGTTAAGCTAAGTTAGGAGTCAGTTACATTCAATTCTAGTCCTCTACATTCAGTTAGCGCTAGGTTTACTTGACTGAACTTAGGAGGGGTGCATTTCTCACCTACCACAGTCACTGAATGTAACACTTGAGTTGTGTTTTAGAACTACGATGAACTCCGGTTATGGTTTAGACAAGGTCAGTTAACTATTGAGTCCTCCGATAGTGATCTAGACAAGGTCTTAGTTACCTACAATCAAGTAGAGTCTAATCAATTCGAATTTCCTCATGTGGATTCGAATTGCTTGTGGCTATTAAAGCCATTGTACTTCATTGTAATTATTCATCTAATTACTCTTTGATTAATGAAAAGCATTCACAGCTGCAAGCCATTTTTGCACTGTTTCATTCTTCAATAACTGAGTAAATTGTGTTATTTATCCTGTGAGTTGTGTGTTTGTCCACAGATCTATGTGCTCAATTTAATAGTTATATTGAGGCTTATTTAGGTAGTGGGGAGGACGAGGATGAGCAGGACCAAGGACAGGAAGAGGAGCTTAGAGTAGCAGAGGAGTTGTCACTTCAGGACGTGCCCAGGGGCAGGGTTATTGCCACATTATCAAGAGTACCTAGATTTCATACTTTCTGAGTCAAGGAAGTAATACAGGGACACAGAGTGGGTGTGTTGATTGACGATAGAGCAACCCACAACTTTATAGATGTTGCATGGGTAGCTACACGAGGCATTCAAATAGAGGAGTTCGAGGGCTTTACAGTAGCAATGGCAGGAAACAACAACATGGAGTGCACCCATTGGAAACCCAAGCTAAATATAACACTGGAGAACTACAAATATGACAGACTCATTCTATGTGATAAATGTAGCAAATACAAATGTAGTATTAGGGGTTCAATGACTCTATTATATAGGGAAGTATACCACTGATTATCGAACCATGGAGATAGAGTTACAAGGACAGGATGGTAAGAAAGTAGACTTGAGGGGCATAAACACTTATCCCCCCAAGCTAGTATCATCATAGAGGATGGAGGCAATGCTCAAACAGGGAGACATAGAGTGGGCCGTACAAATGGAAGCTTCCTTGGTCAAGGAAAGTATGCAGTGGAGATTCTAAAAAAATTTGGAATGTTGGACTTCAAGGCGATAGCCATACCTATGGCACCAAACTTGAAGCTACTGTGTGATGCTTCATTGGAGATGGTGCCACGATATATTGTCAGATGAAAGGCTCATTGATGTACCTGACGAATACGAGACCAGACATATGCTTTGCTGTGAACACCCTGAGCCAGTTCTTGACAGATCCGAGACATGTTCACCTGGTAGCTGCAAAGCATGTATTGAGGTACCTGAAGGGTACAATTGATTATGGGCTCAAGTATGGTGCGAATCAAAAGATTAACCTGCATGGTTATGTTGATTCGGATTGGGTAGGCAGCGCCACTGATAAGAAGAGCACTTCGGGATGCTGCCTCAGTTTGGGATCCAGCACTATCTCCTGGTTTAGTAGGAAGCAATCCTGTGTGGTGCTAAGTACAGCCGAAGCAGAATATGTTGAAGGTTGTTCGGCTAGTTGTGAGGCAGTATGGCTTCAGAAGCTACTGTCTGATTTGTTTGATCTCAAGTTATAGGCGACTTGTATCTTTTGTGACAACTAGAGTTGCGTGAAGTTGTCAAAGAATCTGGTGTTCCATGACAAGTCGAAGAACATAGAGATCAAGTATCACTATATCCAGGATATGGTGCAGAGAGGAGCAATGAATCTCCAGTACATATCGACAGACGAGCAGATAGCAGATGTATTGACCATGCCGCTGGACAAAGTGAAGTTCGAATACTTCAGAGGGAGACTTGGTATTCTCCAGATCGAGGTCCATAGAGAGAGGGAGTGACGAGTTCTCGCATGCTTGGAGACGCAGATTGCCTTGGTGACGTAATCAATCCTAGCTTGCTCACATGCTGGAGATGACGAGAAGACTGGAAGACGCAGATGCACGAGTACGAGATCTCACATGGGAAGGCATACAGGTTGTCCCTGGATGTAATCAGTTTCAGCGTAGTACGCAGGTTGTCCCGGGACGTAATCAGTCATGTTAGGTCGTCTTTGGATGTAATCAGTCCTAGCGTGATACGCATGTTTTCCTTAGATGTAATGAGTCCCGAAAGGTAGTCTTTGGATGTAATCAATCCTGGCATCATCCGTAGGTTTTCCTTAGATGTAATGAGTCCTTGAGGTTGTCCTTGGATGTAATGAGTCCTGGCATGGTGCGCAGGTTGTCCTTGGATGTAATCAGTCCTTATGTGGTCCCATGTTGGAAATTATGAGAGGTCACAAGGCACTTGGCGTGTGCCTGGGTGGTTCTCACATAGTGGTAGACGCAGGTTGTCTTGGTGACGTAAATAAGTCTCAGCGAGCTCCTATATTTGGGGAATGCAGGTTGACCGTGGAGAGACATAATGCACTTGGTGTGCTCCTAGGCGATTCTTGCATAGTGGTAGACACAGGTTGTCTTGGTGACGTAATGAGTCGTGGTGTGCTCCTATGTTGGTAGAATGCAGGTGGTCAATGATATGCATCTAGACTGTGCTCTATGTACAATGACAAGATACGATGAGATGGTGCAGATATAATGAGATGATACAGACATGACGAGATGACGGTAGGAGATGCAGGTGTTTGTAGTGGCAATGTAATGAATGGTCCTGGGTTGTACCTACGCATATGATGAAGACCTAGATGAGGACTAGGCCTACACCCAGTATGAAACAGGGTTGGCTCTGTAGAAACTTCCTATGACGGATAGACAAACAGATGTCACTATTTAATGATCGACAAGATGAGAAATACGGCAACAATGATGATGATGATTCAGCTATGATGATGTGATTACATGTATTGATCATTGTGGCGAGAGAATACCTTCCTAGTTGTTAGATTTTTATCAATTAGACAGTATTATCTTAGGATCTTATCTGAGAGAATAACATGCTCAGCAATCAATCACAAGAGACAATGGACACGAAGATTTTCCTCGGGGAAACCATAAAGGAGAAAACCCCGCAACTTCCTCAGAGATAGAATAAGCATCAATGGAAGCAGTAAAACCCAAAGACAATAAGATGATCTCCAACAACTGTTCTCTCTCTTATCCCAACTTCTCTCTCACTCATGCGCTACAACTGAGTGTGAGTGACTGTGTGATAAATAGAGAGGCTCACTCTCTATTATACTAATTCCCAACTTGACAATAACTTACCAGGGCCAACTTCTCTAGGAGAGTCTAATAACCCTAGTGCCCCAAAACTATGGGGACTTTGACCCATGATCAACTAGGAGGGTTAACCTTTATGACTTTACATGACTTGTTTACATTACTAATTCTCCTGATAGGAACATCGGGGACTAATCAAATACAAAATATGAAATATACAAGTGAATACATTCCGAAGTTACAAATACATCAACACTCCTTAACTAGGAAGGTATTTTCTTGACACAATACATCAGCACAAGTCTTCTTCTTTGGATCATCATCAAAACTGGATCATCATCGAAACTGGATAGTCACTGGATCATCATCATCATCACTACTTCCGCTATCTCGATCAACTGGTGCTATCTCTCAATTCTACTCGTCACAGGAAGTTCTACAGAGCCAGCCCTTTTTCATGCTGGTTGTAGGCCTAGCCTCCATGTAGGTCTTCATCTTCTTCAGCACTTTTATCTGACCCAGTCATAAAGGCCTGCCCAACACATCCAACATCCATGTCAGAAAGGCCCGCCCAGCACTTGCATCCGCCCATGGGAGGAACACATCCAGCATCCATGTCAGAAAGGCACGCCCAACACTCACATCTGACCATGGGAGGAACACATCCTGCATCCATGTCAGAAAGGCCTAGCACTCACATCTTACCATGAGAGGAGCCAATCCAGCATTCATGTCAGAAAGGCTCTGCAGTTACATCTGACCATGAGAGGAACCAATCCAGCATTCATGTCAGAAAGGCTCTGCACTTACATCTGACCATGAGAGGAACTAATCCAGCATTCATGTCAGAAGGGCTCTGGACTTACATCTGACCATGAGAGGAACCAATCCAGCATTCATGTTAGAAGCGCTCTGCACTTACATCTGACCATGGGAGGAACCAATCCTACATCCATGTCAGAAAGGATCAGGGACTCATCAGTTCCCTTTGGAGGGAACCTTGATCTGGAGAACACCAAGCTTCTCCCTGAAGTACTCAAACTTCACTCTGGCTAATGACTTGGTCAACACATCAACTATATGTTTGTCCGTCGCAACATACTGGAGCTTCACTACTCCTCTCTGCACCATATCCCTGATATAGTGATAATTGATCTTGATATGCTTCGACTTGTCATGGCACACCGGGTTCTCCGACAACTTCACACAACTCTGGTTGTCATAATATATACAAGTAGCATCCAACTGGAGATCAAACAAATCAGATAGTAGCTTACTTGAGCCCATAATCAACTGTACCCTTTAGGTACCTCAAAATATGCTTTGCAGCAATCAAGTGAACATGTCTAGGATCTGTCAGGAACTGGCTCAATGTGTTCACAGCAAAGCAAATATCTAGTCTCGTATTCGTCAAGTACATCAAGGACCCAATCATCTGACAATACATCGTAGCATCAACCGACTCTGATGAAGCATCATTGAATAGCTTCAAGTTCGATGACATAGGTGTGGTCATGGCCTTGCAGTTCATCATCCCAAACCTCTTTAGGATCTCTACTACATACTTCCCTTGTCCCAGGGAGATTCCATCTGCATTCTACCACACCTCCATGCCTAGAAAGTAGTGCATCATACCCAAGTCATTCATCTCGAACTCAGCAGCAAGCTTCCTCTTTGTATCAGCAATCAAACCATCTATGCCCGTTACAAACAGGTCATCTACATATAGTAGGAGTATCACTGGGTTCCCTTCTTCAACCTTGTAGTAAAGGTTGGAATCTGCTTTACTCTTGGTAAAGCCCAAACTGGATAGGAAGCCATCAATTATGCCATACCATGTCCTGGGTGCCTGTTTCAAACCGTACAGGGCTTTCTTCAATTCACACACATGAGTCTCCCTGTCATGTGTCTCAAAACCGAGTGGCTATTCCACATACACTTCCTCTTCCACTACACCATTCAAGAAAGCAGTCTTGACCTAAGTCACCGCGTTCGCCAATTTTCCAGCTTGAAATTCGAAATTCGTCGAATTTTATGGGAACGCGAATTTAAGTTTACCCACTTGACTGCCAGCCTGGAGGAAACTTCATAGCCGTCATGCAACCGCACCTGTCGTCACTAAATTGCTGTGAGAAATTAAAAATCGAGCGAGTTTGTGAGTCGTCCTGCAACCGCACCTGCCGTCACTTAATTGCTGTGAGAAATTAAAAACCGAGCGAGTTTGTGAGTCGTCCTGCAACAACACCTGCCATCACTAAATTGCTATGAAACATTAAAAATCGAGCGAGTATGTGCATCGCCCGACGCCTTAGACTGAAATTGTTTCATGGGCAAACTGTTTCCGTGGTCAAAATGTTTTGTGGTCCCATCGCAAACCATTTCGGCATTGACTACAACTGGTTAGTGGGAAAACTGGTTCGTGGCCGGTCGACCCTTTGCAAATCGTTTTGACATCCATTTTATTTAAATGAACGAGATTATAATTTTATTTTCCTTTGTCTCCATTGTTCTTGTTGGTTGACCTTGGTTTCTTTTAGATTCCATTATTTTATTATTGTTAGGTTAAATTTTATTATTATTTCTAGGTTGATATACTTTAATGTTTATTAATATTTATCTTTTTTTTTTGTGAGGTTAGTTGTATTAATATTAATAATCTTATTATAAAAGAAAATATTAAAATATTAAAAACCTAATTATATTCTCATTTATGTTAATTTTATTACCAATATTATATATGTTATTATTAACACTAACNACTCGAACACGAATTCGAACCAGGTGACTTAGGTCTTGACATCCATCTGGTGTATCTTCCATTTCATTACTGCAGCCAGAGCAAGTACCGATCTGATGGAAGTGTATACGGCTACAGATGCAAAAGTCTCTTCATAATCTATCCCTTCTTTCTGGGAGAAGCCACGAGCCAGAAATCTTGCTTTATATTTCTCTATGCTACCATCTACAACATGCTTGATCTTGTAGATCCACTTGGAAGTCACGACAGACTTCCCCTCTGGTCTTGGGACAGCATCCCAGACATCATTCTTCATGATCTATTGGTACTCCTCGATCATAGCATCTTTCCATTCTTTCTTCTTTGCCGCTTCTTCATAGTTGGAAGGTTCTTTATTAATGAAATCACACAAAAGGGCTACATAACAGGAGCAAGGCCTAGTTCTTTTCCTTTCTTTGTGTATTTCTTCTAGAACCCCATATCTTTCTGCACCTTGGATAGCCTCTCGTACCCATGCAGGTTTCCTCTTGTGAGGGTTCTTCTCTTGGGGTGGATTTACAAGTTCCTGGGGTTCTTCTATTTCTCGATCTTCTTCTTGAGTTGCATCGTTCATAGTTGTATCTTGTATTCTGGGTACTTCTGTTTCTTCAGGGTCTTCAGCAGGTCTCTTTTTGGATTTGTTGTAGGCTGAATCTTCATCAAATGTTACGTCCCTACTGATGTCGATCTTCTTGAATCCTGGGAAGTATATTCTGTAAGCCTTCGAGCTTTCACTATATCCCACAAATATACCCTTCTTCCCTAAAGGATCTAACTTTGTCCTCTTTTCTTTCGAAATGTGTATGTACACTGGACAACCAAATATTCTAAGATGACTGACTTCTAGTTTTCTGCTGGAGAAGACTTCTTCAGGTGTCTTGTTCTTGAGTACTTTATGTGGAGTATGGTTCTGTTCATACACAGTTGTTCTAGCAACTTCTGCCCATAGATGCATAGGAAGATCTTGATCATGAAGCATTGCCCTTGCAGCTTCCATAATCGTTCTATTATTCCTTTCTGCAACCCCATTCTATTGTGGATTATATGGAGTGGTCAACTCCCTCTTAATCCCTGAATCTCTGCATAACTCTTTGAATTCATTTGATGTGAATTCTCTGCCATTGTCTAATCGAAAGGTTTTGATCTTCTTTTCTGTGTGATTCTCAATCAAGGCTTTGAATTCCTTGAACTTGCTGAATACTTCATCTTTGTTCTTCAAGAAGTTTATCCATGTCTTCCTAGAAAAATCATCAATGAAAGAAACATAGTATACATACCCGCTTAATGAGCTGGATGATATTGGACCGCATACATCGGAGTGAATGATTTCCAAGATTCCTTTTGCCTTGCTTTCGCTACTTGCAAATGTCTTCTTTGTGTTCTTTCCTTTCACACATCCTTTGCAAACTCCTTCATGTTTTGCCTGCATTTCTAGAAGTCTTTCAATAGCATTGCTTGCGAGTGGTAGTGCACATGTGCAATCCTTCTATGCCAAAGTTCATTTGGCTCTACTGTGTCAAGGACCAAAGCTTGTTCTGGTTGGCCCTTCAGTTTGTATAGTCCTCCCTCTTGCTCCCCAATCACTACTGCATCATCTATAGTCTTTCCCTTTGGCCACATAAGGACTTGGCCATCTACAAATGCAACCCTTATGCCTTTTGCATCCAATGCAGATATGGAGAGGAGATTCTTCTTTAGTCCTGGTACAAACAAGAGATCCTTCATCTTCATAGACTTTCCAAAGTCTAGCTTGTAGGAGGATTCACCACTAACTTTTATGGGATATTGGTAGTCATCCCCAAGTTTTACCTTGTGAGGTGAATTATGTTCGAATAGTTTCACAAAAGATTCCTTGAATCCCGTCATGTGCTTGGAAGCCCCACTGTCAATAAGCCAATCTTTGCTTCCATGTGTGACAGTTCCCGTGAGAGTAGAGATCAGAACATATTCTTCATCACTTGAAGATTCTTCACTTTCTTGTTTGACTCTCTTCCTGGGAGGATCATCATCCTCTGCAGTATGAGCATGATGTCTTCTTTTGTAGTTCTTCTTTTGAGAACAATTCTTATTTTTAGGGCAATTTCTAGCAAAGTATCCTCTTTCATCACATGTATAGCATCTGAGTTTGGATAGATCCTTGCTTGATCTTCCATAGTTATCTTTCTGGTGTGAATGCTTACCTTGGTAATGATGATTGTCCCTTCTGTTTTTCTTGGAGTGTACTGTGAAAACTTGATCTTCATTTCTCATATTTTCTTCTCGAGATACTATTCGAGCTTCTTCTTGTGAGCATTCTTCCCACAGCCTACTAAACTTGATCAACTTCTTTCTGGCATAGATTCCTTGGATGAAAGAATCCCATAACCTAGGGAGACCATTCAAGGTGGTCATCACAATTTCTGCATTCTCTATTTCTTCATCTACTGCTTCAAGTTGTTCCTTGATTTGAGAGACCCTTGTGAAGTATGACTGTATGGTCTCTTCATTCTGGATCTTTAAATTCTTTAACTGGTTCCTCAAAGTCATCTTCTGATTAATGTTCTTCCCTTCAAATAGCTTGGTCAAGGCATCAAACATCTCTTTATGGTATGAGCTGATCCTTGATTGAATCAACAATAATCCTCTTAGCCATGACCAATTTTCTTGTGTAAGGCCTTAGCCTCATCTCCCTCTGGAACTGGAACCCCTTCACTGATGTAGGAGTCTAATTCATTTTCTTCAAGAACTAGGGAGATCCTATACTTCCATGCTCGGAAGTTATCAGCTCCCTTAAGCTTTTCATCAAGCTTGGTGTGATGACATCTTAACTGAGAACCTCAAATGGAAATACAAAAGATTTAGATCTTACCAATTTGAGAAGTTGAAAACTGGATCTGGAGCTAATCTTCTACAGTGTTGGTTTTCTGGTTCCAGGGTAGATTAGGGTTTCACTTTCCCAAAGTTCTACCCAACCAAAAACCTCGATTTTTGTCTCTAAACTTCGATTTTGAGGAGGAGAGCAATTCTAGCCTGGGCTCACTCAAAAATTCCTCTTCAGTGAAAAGCCCTAATTTCCCGATTCAATGGTAGGTCAAAAACTAATAGTGCTCAGAATCAGATTCTGCTTCGACAAAAAGATGCGCCCTTTAATGGAGGTTTAGCCTAGCCTCCTTTTGCTGATGGATTGTGGAGAGAGACCCAAAAAGTAAGAAGCCCTAGCTTCCGCAGTTGCACAATGTCTTCTTCTCAGGTTAGCTCTGATACCATGTTAGATTTTTATCAATTAGACAGTATTATCTTAGGATCTTATCTGAGAGAAAAACATGCACAGCAATCAATCACAAGAGACAATGGACGCACAGATTTTCCTCGGGGAAACCATAAAGGAGAAAACCCTGCAACTTCCTCAAAGATAGAATAAGCACCAATGGCAGCAGTAAAACCCAAAGATAGTAAGATGATCTCCAACAGTCGTTCTCTCTCACTCATGCGCTACAACTGAGTGTGAGTGACTGTGTGATAAATAGAGAGGCTCACTCTCTATTTATACTAATTCCCGACTTGACAATAACTTACCAAGGCCGACTTCTCTAGGAGAGTCTAATAACCCTAGTGCCCGGAAACTGTGGGGACTTTGACCCATGATCAACTAGGAGGGTTAACCTCTATGACTTTACATGACTTGTTTACATTACTGATTCTCCCGATAGGAACATCGGGACTAATCAAATACAATATATGAAATATACAAGTGAATACATTCTGAAGTTACTAATGCATCAACACTAGTTAAGAGGGAGTGTTGTTGTAATTGTAACTTCGAAAGATATTATGATGTATATTATTATTGTATATTGTTGTTATCCCCATTGGAGATGTGTTTCCCTCCTTTCGAGATGTCATTATTGTCTATGGTCATTGAGGTAAGCCCTCCATTGTAAGTCGGGGCAGTAGTCCCCACGTCAAATATAATAAAATGTATTCTTAGGTCCCTCTAGGAGAAGTCGCCCAGTTAGGGTAATAAGTTGGCCCGGTCAAGTTGTAAGGTCAGTCACTTGAAGGGTATAAATAGGGAGGCGCCCTCCCTCATTTATACACACACTCACTCAAGTTCGCATGAGGAGAGAGAGAGAGCTGCAGAAGTCTTCTTATACTTGAGTTTTTCTATCTTGTGATATTGTCTTAGTGACAGAACTATTCTAAGGAAGTTTGCGGGGTTTTCTCCTTTATGGTTTCCCCGAGGAAAATCTGTGTCTTGTGTATCTGCTCTATCTTATGCATCTTGTTGTGCTTGTTATCCTTTCAGATAAAGATCCTAATTAATTTGAATTAGATTATAAAAACTAACAAGGACCTTCCTTTCACTCTACTCAAAAAGGTATTTTCCCCATTCAACGCGACGTGCTCATCAGATTTGCATCAACTAACTATCCTGTGATTTATGATAATGATCTGCACACCACAGACACATAGCTCCCCACTACTGTGGAGATATCATATCTGTGACCTTCATCATCTACCTAGCATATTCGGAACTTTTGGGTAAAAATTTGAGCCATGGCTTTACTATTGCTACGCAAGTATATGGTGTATGCTGAATGGCAGCATTAGACTTCTCATGTTGAACACCCTTTCTTTTTTAGTTACAGGCTATTTTTAAGTTTATATTTTCTTTTATTTGGGCACATCTCCAGTTTATGGAAATGCACTTGGACTGCTAAAAATGCAGGAAGGTTCAATTCCATCTGCATGAAAAACACCTACCTGAAACAGAAGGATCTGACTGCAGGCACAAACTAAATTCGTTTGAATCCCCAAAAGCATTCATCTAGAGCAATTCCAATGAGGTGTCTGGCCCCAGGAGACAAATCCCCTAACATTATCTCATTCTAATCATATACACAAGCACATCTGCAAAAATTTATCTAAGAATATTTTTTTTGTCAAAGCATTTCAACGACCAAACAAAGGTCATACGAGATACAATCATCTTTTTGTCAACAATTCCAAAATTCGAATGACAGGTAATACAGTACAGAGAACAGGAAACAAACCTGTGATCTCTCTTCTTTCTCTTCATAAGCCATTTTATTTTGTGCCACTCTGTCCATTTCTCTTAGCTACAGAAAAAGGCATCAAGATTACTTTAAAGCATTTCAACCCCGTTGAGGCCAAGAGCGCAGATAAAGAAGGCCATTCATAATTTCTAACCTTCAAGATCTTACAGCGTTCACCAAGTGGAGGTAAACCATCAAGAACTGTTCGAGCCACATAGTCACTTGAACGGGCATGCTTGAAGAAGTGATGTTTCAATAGCTTTGTTGATGATGGTCGCTTTGTAGGATCCTTTACCAGGCACATAGCTACCATTTCCTTGAAAGACTAAGAAAATAGCCATGTAATTAGTTACAATTTTGAAAAAAAAAAACAAGATTACGTAAATCTTTGATTTATAGTTAGAACATCTCAGCAAACATACCTTGGAAAATTTCTTGTCCCTTTCATAGTCAAGACCTGGAGGTGCATTCTGCAAGGTCATAAGCAAGACCTGCATCACAGACCCTATCCAATCTTAAAAGGACTGAAAGAAAAGGGGGGAAACTCAAGTGAAAGTGAACTGTAATGAAATAAAATGTGCATTAATGTCCACTAGTAAATACAAACAGTTAATGGCATTGTAGAAGTAATATATGCATAACCAAACACAAGGAACTGCTTCAACAATCCCATTTTTAATCATCCAGCAGTATGCACTATTTCCTTACAAGAGAGCAACTTCTACCTTCATTGGAGGATATTTGGAAAATGGAGCATGACCGTGAGCAAGCTCTAATGCAGTTATCCCAAGGGACCATATATCAGCTCTTCATAGAGAATCATTTGCCATGGAGATCATTGACATAAGAAACACATAAAATAAGACTAGCACATCTGTGTTCTTCAAATAGTTAAATTGTTTGTTACAAATTACAATCACTGCAACTGTAAAAACTAAGCATAGAGTTCTTACTTGAAATCGTAACCATGAAGTTGTTCCATAACTTCAGGTGCCATCCTGCAGTGAACAACAATTGGAAAAGAAAAGAACATGTTTCTTATTTCAAATAAATACAAGACAGGAATGTTAAGCTAAAGGCAGAAGAACCCAGCAGTTAGCAGGAGAACCCAATCCATTACAACCACTTCGTAAAACAGAAAAGTACAAAGCCATATGAAGTGAACAGCTAGAAACAAGAACCAGCATGGAGTCCCCACGAAAGTGTTCCTGGAGCGTTGCCTATCACCGGAGTCAAACATGCAAGCAGAGACACCAAAATCCGCTAACTTAACTGCACCGCTTGCATCAACTAAGATGTTCCCTGCCTGTGAAACGAAAAAGGCCTCCGATGTATCATAGGAATATCATACCATTTCATTTCTCTGTTTATATCCATAAATGTGTGTGTGTGTGTGTGTGTGAGAGAGAGAGAGAGAAAGAGAGAGTGTGGGGGATTTATTTACCACCCATCAGGCCAAAATTAAATATGTGAATAACCAATCTGTGGATGCACAAAATATCTGTTCTTAACTTCTTTACTAGAAACATTTGAACATGATTACTGCCTACCTGAGCATGTGAAAAACAAATGATGTGACAAAAACGGAAAAGGAATGGCAAGAGAATTATAAAATGTGTCAGGAAAACAAACTAGCATGATAAGTCTATGAGATTATCACCCGCAAATAAGAGCATAGTTCAACAAACAACTAGCTCACTAAGGCCTCGAGGAAACACTTAAAAAGTGTCTCAAAAACCTGACAGAAAACCAAATTGCAAGCAATATTTGGAGATTCAGAATCATACCTATGGCCAGGAAAAAGTCATGAAACTAGGTACAACAGATAAATGCATGCAGGGTTTGCCACTAGAAGCAAGATCACAAAAGATCAGGAAGACCTATTGTTATTAAACAGAAATATTGACCCTCGTAGAACAACGTTTTGCAGTTTCTTCATTCTTCAACAATGTTCATGAGACATTGACTCGTCATCAGGAAACGAAATCAGACATTGGCTTTTGAAATCAAGACATTTAGTTTAAAAAATATGATTTCTTTTAACAGATCACATGGAAATTTCTCTAGCACCTACAAATATGCCTTCAGGCTTTCAGTCAACCACAAAACTTATCCTCATCTTTGATTTAACATTTATATACAAAGCTATTTTATGGCATGGTGTCATACAATACAGTTATAGAGAAGCAAACTATGATGTGCTCTTTCTCCATTAACCACAGCATATATCTACAGTACAAATTCATTTCAAAAATAGACAACTGAGGATAAGGACTATCCTCCATCTAAAACCAGACCCAGCTGAAAAGTGTTTTACCACTCTAACCTAGTCACATGCTCTAAATTTAACTCTACCTTACTTTTGGCAAAATAAATCTCAACTAAAATGGGTAATTCATAATTGAACCCCCGTAATGACCATTTTTTTAACTTTTGAAACTTCCCTTTGCTTAACACCTTAGTAAAAATGTTTGCCAACTAATCTTTAGTCTTGTAGTACAATACTTCCATTTTCTCCCCTGCATTTGCTCTTTGATGAAGTGATGATGGATCTTGATGTGCTTGGTCCTCACATTAACTTTGGATTCATTGTAAACTGAATCCTCCAACTGCCATAGGAGGTAGTGTGGCTTGAGTTTGTTGATGATGTAATTCTGTTACCTCTCAGACCTGCACTCAAACATATTCAAGTCGTTGCACAAAGTGCAACCCTAAAGGCACTTATGGTTGCCCGCTATCATCACAGTGATTCTTCCTCTCACTTTAGGCCAGCTCTCCTCTGGCACAAAGGAAAAAAACCCCTAGAAAAGAATGTTTAAGATGATCTTTGGAAATAAAGGGATGGTCGACTACCAAGACCAGTGGCTATCCAACAAAGCAATGGAATCAAGATCTAATCGAGGGTTTAAATATTGTGGAGAAGACATAATTAAGTCATTCACTAATGTGCCATAAATCATCCAGGACAGGTTTTCAGATTATGCAAGAATAAGTGAGAACCCTTATACAAGATGCACAATCACAACCATTAAATTACAGCCAAGCACTAACAAATAAGTTTCATATGAAAAATTAAAGGACAGGCACATTTGAAACAAATAAGTTTCATATGAAAAATTAAAGGACAGCCACATTTGAAACCGTAGATGAAGTAAACAGATAGGACATCCTTCTCATAGAATGAACAGCCAGCAATACATAAGTTCTTCAATATGATTTCACCACAAGATCAAGAGAGCCAAAACATGCCACACTTAATCTTCTTCGTCAGCTAAAACAGCTCTCAAACATAAAGTAAATGGCCCTAACCAGAAGATTACAGTAGCAAATATCCTTCAATAATCCAAGGTTACATCAAGAGATAGAGAGGGTTCCACCTCAACCCTAACATCCTCTTCTTTCACCTCAACTGAGACTCAACCCTAACGTTCTCTTATTGGAGCAAGTCTACCCTTCTTCAAAGATTATTTCAGCAGCAAAAGCAAAAAGCAATCCTTGCAAATACCCTAGTCGTCCATGAAAGGGGAAAAAGAGACATGGAATATCTCACAATGAACCTGTCCCTTAACTTCTTCCTCCCAAAAGATCTTCAACTAAGCTTGGACCAGAACCCTCAAAACTCCAACCATGCCTCTAGCAAATGAAATTATTTTCTATTTATAGGCTTCTACCTTGAACAAATCCTCCATAACACCCCGTTCTTGCCTTGATAGGCCTTCAATGGACACATGGTAGCTCCTAAGGATAGGGTGCACCTCTCAAGCCTTATAACAACCCTATGCACCTTCTCTTCCTCTCTCCACATGAAAACTCAACAATAAATGTTCTAATTATCCAATGAGGTGGCACTTATACTCTTTTTATATTGGGTTAGTGTAATAAACCTAATTGGTTATTTATTATTTAGTCGCTATTAGGTTAATTAATTATTAATTATTAGTTATTATAAGGCTTGTCTATTTATTAATAGACGTGACTATTATCCTATCAGCCATATTTAACATGGCTCACTATCTCTGTAAATCATCATTCAATTATCAAAATATATATTTATAAATAATATCCCAACATGTAAGGTGTTACCTTACAAGTGGTATCAGAGCTTCAGGCTCTCGCTCACACTCGACGCTTGCACTCGTTCCTCAAGGCATCCCTCTCCACACATCCTTTATCCCTGCGCTCTCACCCTCACACTCCAGATCACTCACCTCCCCACGCTCTCACCCTCACACTCCAAATCACTCACCTCCCCATGCCTTCCCTTCTACACGTAGCTCTCATCCTCTCCCTCTTTTCCCCTCATGCTACCCATTCTCTACACCTCACGGCCACTCCCCAATAGCCCATCGCCCTACTCCAAGACTATGTTGCTCCACTCACGCAGACCCCTTCCCCAAGCTCCGTTCATTATTGCATTTCCATTCACATTGATCCCTCCATTCACGTTGCTCCCTCCATTCACAAACACCCCATCGCTCCCCTTCTCTTCACTCCACGCCCTAGCCACCTGCACGCTACTCTCATCACCACGCTCTTTGTTGCTCTCCCTTCCTCCCTTCATTAGCCTCTACTGCTCCCCATTACGCTCTACGCCTACCTCCACCTCTCACTCATCATCAGTCCTTTACTCCATGCCCCAGCCACCTGCACGCTACTCTCATCGCATGCGCCTACCATCTTCCCCATTCTCCAGCCCTTCCTCCCGCGCTCTTCGCTGCTCCCACCCCCGTGCTAGATCTCCTGCGCACTCCTCTCCCACACCCTTGCTCCAGCCCCCTGTGCACTCCTCTACGCTCCCTCCAGCACTAGCTCTGCCTCCTCTGCTCTACGAACTCCCAATTGCTCGTTGCATCGCCCTCCCTCACCGTCGTTGCCTCATCCCTTCCTCGTGCTCGCCTTCAACTCTCACACCCTTCTCACCCTCTACGCTCCCTCCACTCCCCTCTGTGCTCCCTCCACCCCAGCTTTGCCTCCGCTGCTCTACGAACTCCCACCTACTCGCTGCACCGTTACTCCCACACTGCATTTCCCCATACGCCCTCTGCACACACGCCTTACGCACGCTCTTTTGTCCACACACCCTCCTCTACGACATAACTATTGAGATTACAGCGTCATGAGTCATTCTCCAGTCTTGTAAGTAATATCAAGACAGTAGGCTTGTGTAGTCCTACGAATATCCTCATATGATTGAGGTGGACAGTAGGCCTGTGTAGTCCTACGAATATCCTCATATGATTGAGGTGGTGATGTTGTAAAGTCTTCTGAGTAATATCAAGACAGTAGACTTGTGTAGTCTTACGAATATCCTCATATGATTGAGGTGGACAGTAGGCTTGTGTAGTCCTACGAATATCCTCATATGATTGAGGTGGCAATGTTGTAAATTCTTGTGAGTAATATCAAGATAGTAGGCTTGTGTAGTCCTACGATTATCCTCATATGATTGAGGTGGTGATGTTGTAAATTCTTGTGAGTAATATCAAAACAGTAGGCTTGTGTAGTCCTATGAATATCCTCATATGGTTGAGGTGGACAATAGGCTTGTGTAGCCCTACGAATATCCTCATATGATTGAGGTGGACAGTAATATCCTCATATGATTGAGGTGGACAGTAGGCTTGTGTAGCCCTATGAATATCCTCATATGATTGAGGTGGAAAGTAGGCTTGTGTAGTCCTACAAATATCCTCATGTTGTGAGGTGGTGTACTTTACTATGTGTTGAGGCCTGGAAAATCGCAGCCAACAACAGCTAGGGATTCTCCCCAGTAAACGTTCCCAACTAGCCCGTTACTGTTTGGTATGGGGAATCCATCCGATTTACGGTCCGACTACCGTAGGTCAAGTAACCAAAATAAAGGGTTTTACCGGTTACGGCCCGGTCCACCGTATATCTTTTTTAGTTTTTAGTTTTAAGTATGAGATGCAAGTGCCTATCTAAGAATGCAGATTGATAGAGAATACGAGGAGCGGTCACAATGTGATGCGCAAGTTCTTACCTCTCGTCTTAACTCTTTCGCATCTAAATCACACACAGCCAGAAAACTAAGACTAACTTAACTAAACTGTCCCTAGGGAGTGAGATTATCATTTAATGAGTAATGTATTACTGTTCATGCATTAAGAAAAATCACAGGTAGTTGTTCTTTATTTCAAAACACATAAACATGAATAGATAGATGAACAACAAGATAGCTCATTATTTATGAAAAGCATTCATTACTCATAGTGGCAATTCCATAAAATTAACTAGAGAGCATTCATACAAGAACATAGATTCAACAAGTTAGAACGATCTCACAACTAATGGACAAAAGCTGAAAAAGAAATAGTTCCCCTTCAACAACATCCATTGCACAGTATTTGAATATTCCACCAAAGCTTTCTCCAACAGGCAAAATTGTAATTATCTATTGCAAAAGGAAATAGTTCTTCTTCCAACATGTTCTCACAAGTCTAACTGGGAAAAAGTCATTTTCCACATCTAACTCTCCTATACTTATACAAAAAGGCAAAACTTTTGGGCTGCCCCCAAATGACTCTTGGGCTTCCCCATCATTTCAACTCCCAAAATTTGTCCTATAGTGAGCGCTCATCAATTATACAATATATTACAATTAAAACAAAATTTAATAGAGCACTTCTATGAAGAGAGCCCCGCTTGATCATTAAAGAACTTTTTCCACGCTTGGGCTTCTGCTGCTATGCTCTTAAATTCTAAAGGTTCAAGAAAACGTATATTTATTTCATACTTAGCAGCCTGATTTTTAACTACTTCGATTCTGGCTGGGCTTAAACGCAGCTGATCTTCAAGTAAATGGATGCTGACTGCTGCATGAGCTACGGCATCTTTCAGGATCTGCTCATCCAAGTCCTTGACTTGTTGTATCTTCTGCTCATCCTCCTGATACCTGCTCTGTAGCATATCTGTGAGCAGCTCATGCTCTGGTAATGCCTCTAGTCTTTGTTCTAGAGCAACTTGACATCTGTTGTAGGTGACCAACACCCTCCTGCAGTATTCAATACAAGCTCTTCTTGTTTTCTTCACGGTTTTCTTGAACTCCTCTGCTGTATTTATTGCAAATTCTAACAAATCGTAATCCTGCTTTAAGCTATGTTGATCTTTCGCTGGTAAATCTGCAGGAATTTCTTCATTGGTCTCTATCCTTGCTATCCTTCCAGTTAAGACTTCCAAAATGTCCTGAGACCTATATACAAAATATGAGGTAGTCTCCAAAATTTCCTCCAATCTATTATCTATCTGCAAGACTTTACATCTTTCCTCTTCAACAGACACCTGCAGCTGGTGCATTCTTCTTCGTTGGGCTAGGACATGCTCCTTTAGAGGCCAGATATTAATTTGATGTTCACTGACATCCTTCAGTGATGCTGCTAATGAAGCAATCTGTCCTTCAAAATCTGCTACCTGCACTTGGAATTGTTTTTCTTTCTCTTCCATAGTAGCCCTCTGTGCATCCAACTCCACCACTTTGCTTTGCAGCTGGTCCTTTT
Source organism: Pseudotsuga menziesii (assembly GCA_001517045.1). NCBI lineage: Eukaryota > Viridiplantae > Streptophyta > Pinopsida > Pinales > Pinaceae > Pseudotsuga > Pseudotsuga menziesii. The sequence goes on from LPNX010421896.1 coordinate 67,857, forward strand.
CTGTACTAAGAGTTTAATATGATGCTTTGAGTTCATTATTTTCTGTCTTCAGCACCTGATATTCTTGCTGTAACCTCTGCAATTCTACTAGGTTATTCTGAGCATCCTTACCTGTCTTTTCCATGGAAACTTCCAAAGTCATCTTGTTTGCTTGAAGAGTCTGAAGTTCTGCTTTTGAAGTCTTCACTTCATTTTGCATGTCTTCAAATTTCCACTTCAGTTTATAACCTTCATTTCTCTCCTTCAAAGTTTTCTTTAGTTGAGCTCCATTCCTTTTCGACTGCTCCAGATCTGTCATCAGTCTATTTACATTATCTTTAGTGGCTTGTGTCAACGCCACTCCAGCTCTTGTTGTTAACCTCGGATCTGCATTCGTCCCATGCACCAAAGTTTTATCAGTGACCATCATGCATAGTTGTCCCCCTGTTTCGATTTTTCTCTTAGTCCTTTTGACAATCCTCTTTTTCTCTTTGTCATAAAAAATGGTGCTAAAATCTGCGACTTCTTCTCCTTTCTTCTACACAAACGGTATCAGATTCATTTCAAAGAAAACAACTTGTCCTATATTGCTACCAGAAGTTGCAGCAGGCTCCTAGGAATCAGGATTATCTTGTCCCTGCCCCTGATCTGTCTATCCTTCTTGAATGTCTATTGGGTCAGTAGTTTGCTGGTCTGTTGTAGATCCTGTCAACCTCAGACCTTCAGCTTCTTTTTGTTTCTTCTTCATCTCTTCATCTTCTTTCTTCTTTCTTTCTTCTTTTGCATTCTTTGTTGCTTCCTCTGCATTCTTTGCTGCTTCCTCTGCAGCTTTCTTTCTTTCTTCTTCTTCATTCTTGAGCCAACTTTCAGCCTCCTATGCTAGTCGCCTAGCATTCTCTTCCCTTTTCTTGGCCTCCTCTTCTTCAGCTTTCTTCTGTGCGGTTTGGCTCTTTCCGCCCTTAATGGTGATCTTCTGTTTAAACCTCCTCTTCAATGCAATCATATTCCTTGCATTCCTGAAGATTTCTTCATCTTTATCCCAGAAGTTTGCATATTCAAAGTGAACATTTGCTTCTTAGCAATGCTCTGCAACCTTCTTTTGGGAGTCATTTCTGTGGAAGCTCGTCTCCCCAAAATGAAACTGCTCCAACTCTTGTACAAATTCAGCAGTTAGTTTGACCTTGGAAAATTTGTAACTTCCCAACCTGAAAGGTATGGCAGGATAGGCTGCCTTCTTATGTTCAAACAGGAAGCTGCCTACACCATCTAGGTAAACCTGCCTAACTGCTTCTTTGTGCACCACATAATCAGTGGCATACTTGGGGAGTAAAGAAGGTGCCCTAGAGCAACCATACATCCTAATGTACATCCCCTCTTCAGTCAAATAGTAATTTGCATGCTCCTCGATGACTTTAAATGCCTCATCGGACATACAGTTGCATTATGTTAAGAAGATCAAAATGTACAAAGGCATAATAAAATGTTCACATATCTCTTTATAGTGGTTGTAATATTTGTGTGCCCAAAATATTTTGTATGCAGTGTACACAGGGGTTCTATCCCTGTCCCAATTGCACCTTAAGGCTGGAAATGGCTGTGTACATAATATACAGTCCACTAGGATAGAGCTCATATAGAACTCAAATTTCTTCTGAGACACTCCTCCCAAAGCTGAAGATATGCAAGCTGAGAGGTTGTTGGACACAATGTTTGCCCAGTTGAATACAGTCCCCTGGGTGGCCATATAGAAAATAATGGGAATCCATCCCAACTTGAAACTTTTGCCATGAGCTCTCCCAAACACCCTGTTCAGCATCAATGCTATAAATCTATAAGGAGTCCGGAGGGTGGCTGTATCATACTCTCCTGATGGCCTGATTCGAAAATTCTTCCCAGGTATCATTATCATCTTCACTGTTTCAACCAGGTCCAAGTTTATTTCTTTCAATCAATCTTCAGTTAGGTAAACCTGGGCTGGGGGTAGGTGATATGCCAATGAGACGTAACCAAGACTGTAGGCAACATATCCCTGTTTGGCAGTATCGGCTAAAATCATAGTTGTCACATCTGCCCTAGGCAGAATCCATCCAATCACCTCAGAACATGGGAACAGCTCAGGTCTAGTGGCTATCTTCATCAGAGCAGACTTCTCAATGTTGGTGTATATGGTTAGTTCTTCAAATCTAGCATCGGGCACATTTTGATTTGAAATCATCCAATATATTTCACCCCACTTATAATCAGGCTCTACCCCAGTGGTAGCTCTAGTGTCTTCATAGATATATTCTACCTTGGTAACGATTTCCACATCAGGTTCTCTTTCAGCAACAGGGGCCTTCTTCTTCTGTCTCTTAGACATGTCGGCTTTGAAGAAGTTGCCCTGTCATAAACCAAAATGCATTTAGGCTATTTGAGCTTTTAATCAGTATTCGAAGAATGAAGAAAAACTGTATAAACATTTACCTCTTCCATATTTGCAACAGCTAAACCTATCAGAATGCAAATGCAAAATCGGGAATAACTAGCAAGAAAACATCTGAAAATTGCTAAGTCTGAAAAATCCTAAGTCTGTCTGCAACTAGCAATAATCGTGATTGACAATACATCGCCTAAACAGAAATTGCAATCCAATTCTTCGCCATAACGAACCCTCATATTCAGTAATCGAAAACGCGCAAAACAAAACCCTCCGGCATTCAGAAAAAATAAGGCAAATGCCTATGATGGAAAGAAACTGAAACTTCCCCCCTCCTCCACATGGCCATAGACAAACCCACAAAAACCGCTGCAGACAGCGCAACAACTGTCTGCACCATCTACCGAAACCTTCAAACCGGGTTCGAATCTTCATAACGGCTCAAAAAACAGACTCCCCACTGTAAATGCTGTGAAACTGACTGCTACCTCACGCCGTAAGGATACACACTCCTCTTTAGACGACCAACTACCAAACGACGGGAAACTCTAACCAGAGGACAAACCCTAGGTCCCAAAACGACTCATAAACTCAAAAGAAAGGGGAAACCACGGTTGGCCTACCTGGCAGACGAGCTGTGTAGTTGACAACGAAATCCGAAATCTCCATGAAAACGCCTCCCACTGTTAGGGTACACAGGGTACTCCCAAAGGACCGAACACCAAGAATAGCCGCTTCACACAAACAGATCACAGATCAATACACCAATGTTTGTCACGT
>LPNX010421896.1:74294-104432 GCA_001517045.1 Pseudotsuga menziesii
CAAACGAAATCCCGACAGCTAGGCACGGACGCACAGTTCAACTCGACAAGGACAAAGTAAGCACGAGTTCACAAAGATAAACAATAAAATAATAACCCGTCTCATATATATAGACCTTGGTGAAAAACAAATCGACGGGAAAACCTTCATTGGTGAGCGGAACAGCTATGGTATCGGGCAATTAGCCTGCTAAGGAGCCGCAACGACGAGCGGCAGACAGACTACGGGTTTCGCGGCACAATAAAAACGGCGAAATAAAACACTAAAACTTGGAGCATCGAATCTTGAACTCACTAGAGCATTGGATGGTTAGATCGCTAAAGAGCCGCAACGGCGAAAGCTACATGGATCAAAGGTTCCGCAGACCAATTACCATCGGCGAAAATCAAACAAACTATCGGCGAAAATCAAGCGAAACATCGGCGAACAGAAAACTACATGTCGGATGGTTAGTCCACTCCAGAGCCGCAATGGCGGGATTCAAATAGAGTACGACTTCCGCAACCCAATGAAAACTTTGGCGAGCGGAACAACCAAAGGTCATGCATCGGCGAAGCAAAAGACTAATCCCCCGATTAAATGTCCAACACACTTCCGACAGCGAAAAGAGCAACAGAAACCCGCGGAGTCGGCAAATATAAGGGCTTCCGTCGGAGTGCTTGCAATCTGCCATCCGAAACGGCGGCAACACAAAGGAATCATTCCGACGGTGATGAACAAAAACGCCGATAGTCAAAAGCTTTTAAAACAAAACAAAGGGAATAAAACTATCGGCAAAAACATGGCTGTCCATTGAGGGCGTTCATAAGTAAGCTTCCGCAACGGCGGCCGCGTAGATGACTACGGCCCCGCTTCACAGTCCAATAAACTTCCGATGGCTAAAAACCAAAACTTCAAACCAAGTCAAACAAAAGACAGTCATTCAGCTTCTTTAATTCAACCTCACAGGATCCAAATTTGTAGCAGAAAACAACAGAGTTCAACAATCAAAAGCAAATCCAGGCAAGATAAAATTAAAATGAGGGTCCAAAATTTTTAGAAATTTGGGAAAATGTTGCAGCTGCAACACTATGTAAAGTAGATATACTATGTGATGTGTGGCTAGTCATGGTCAACAGGTGCTACAAGTCTCCTTTAGGGATTAGCTACCCCTAGAGTGATTTACTTTAGCATATGACTATATGACCTGGGACAATACATATGATCATAGGTTCGGAAACGATCTTATGAGTATGATATGATTAATTAATGAAAACACACATGGACCATGCAGAGATATTTAATATAAGCACAGAGATAGAGAGAGAATTTCAATTGCAGTTATGGTAAACAAGTTCAGTTAATTAAGGGTTCAACTCCTTAGTTTATGCAAATGGTTATTGGAAATAAACACTAATGGAGATGCACTAGTTTTGTTCAGTTACATTTAGTTTTGTTCAGTTACATTTAGTTATGGTCAGTTACATTTAGTTCTGTTCAGTTACATTCGGTTCTGTTCAGTTACATTCAGTTATGTTCAGTTACATTCAGTTCAACTCAGTTATATTCAGTTCAGCTCAGTTAACTACTCAGTTAGAGTTAGTTAATTAATGGAAGGTGCATATCTTCATGTGGAAGATAATTATGGAGTGCCAGCTTGACACCAGATTAGTATGGGGTGCATGATTAAAGATGGATCAATGTTCTAAGTGTTAACACGCTGTTGCTACATGCAACCATTCTATTTTTGTTGTAAAACCTAATTTGACTTGTTATTAAAGTGTTATGCACTTAGCAAGTTAGATACAATGTTCCATTCGATCTCCTCTCTCTGGTGCTCTCGATGAAAGCAATCTGTTATTGTGTTGTAATCATACTCTAAGATCGTTTGCTGGGTTTTTTATCCTCTGAATCAGTCGAGGGTTTTCCCAGGGTATATCATGTGTTCTATGGTTTGATTTATGTCTTTGGATTATTGATGAGGTTTATATGCACTGTTATTATGGATTAAAGTTTTAAAGTTCATGTTTCTTCATATTTTGCTCAATCACTAACAATAACCCCCCCCCCCAACCACCATGTGCGGTCCTCACGCCTCTGTCGCCTTCAACCTTCTCCACGAAATCACTACAAAAACAAAAACAAATTATAATATAATAATAAAATTTTATTATTATTATTATTAAAAATAAATAAAACACTAAATCCCACTATTTTCAAAAAAATTATATTAGTATTAATATTGTAAAATAATTATTATTATTATAATATTAAAATTTCAAAAAAAAACTATTAAAACATATATGTATAATATTATTATTATTTAATTTTAATAATTATCATTATTTATTTTTAATAGAAAAAAAAAATCCTCATCATTCTTTTGAAGATTTTGTACAAGACAAAATGGTCTACAATGTAGGCATTCATGCATTTTTAAAAGAGATAAAACAACTCAAGAAATTAAAAAGGAATTAAAAGGAATAAAAAGCACAAATCTTTAAGTAAAAATATCGGATATTGACGTGGCAACGCAAGTTCTTCATGAAGATATAAAAGTATTAGTTGAAGAAATGAAATTGTTGATAATACGACGACGAGAAGGAGAATCTAAGAAGCATGTGGACAAGGAACAATCAGAGGCGCATGCGTCCTACTCCTCAAGTCAGTTGAAAGGTGAAGAAGCAATTACGCCATATGTATTTTCAAGCACGGAAGAGCAAGAACAAACTTTAGATGATATTGATAAAGGACAGCTCAAAATTACTCCTGCACCTATGCCAGAACAAAAAACACATACATTGATGCCTTACATTCCCCCTCACAGAAGGTTCAGGGCATCATACATAAAAAAGGATAAGAACCATCGTTCGAAGTATAAGACACAAAAAACAATGCCTAAGCATAACCACTTTTCAAAGTACAAGACTCAAAATAAGATGCGAATCATGCACAAGTTCCAGAAATTTGTTGCAACTTCATACAAGGAATGGAAATGAGTCGTATAAATTGTTTAGCCTACACAACCATAAAATCGGTGAAAATGGCTCATGAAGCTCCAAAGCAAAGACGGATAGTAAGCTTGGCTCATAAGCACTGGGGGACTCAACCTAGAGCTGACTGGCCATTCTTTGAATGGAGGCACCTGGTCAGTTATCACGAAGATGAACGAGTCTAGTACTGGGGGACTCAGCCTAGGGCTGAGGGCCATTCTCCGAGAGAATGGAGGATCTTGGTTTGTTACCAAGTATTTGACCTTGAGTCAAATTATGCAGCATATGGCTGAGGCAGTTGTTCTGTTATCAGGATATCACTATAAGTCCTAGACCGAGTCTAGGCATGTGAGGCACTCTAACCCTCAATTTGTGGGCTTTGTGATCTTCCCCAAGGCTTAACTACCCTTGGTTAAGACACCTAGTACCCGATCTTGGTGTCACATGGAGTGTGAGATAAAAGCATTAGTAATTCTCTCTATTTATAATGATGTACTTTGAGTGGGGATGAAGGACACCTTGCCCACTTGTTTTGACCATAAGGCACTTGAAGAAGGCTAAAGGTAAAAGTCAAAAATACACAAGGACCCTTAGACCACTAAGGAGTCAAAGTGAAAGTGCAAAAAGACCTTTAGTACCACTAAAGGTAAAAGTCAAAAAGATAAAAGAATAAAATAATATTATTTTGTTCTTTTGAGTTTTGGTCCACTTACAGGTGATTCAAAGGCTATAAAAGAAGATCAATCCATTTCATTATCACACACTGGCTCATCATCATCTTACAGCTGCTCCAACAAAAGTTTTTGCTGCTTATTGAAGAGAGGGAAGTGTCTTGTGTGGTTTATTCTCAAGCATGGAGGCTTCTAGCTAGGGCATCTCCACCTTCTGCTACAACATAACACTAGGTCTGTTAGGGCTCATCTCGTATCAGTCTCAACCAACATATTTGAGCTAGGGCTTGACCCTAGGTCTACCTCAGTCATCACAGGAAACCTCTAACTCATCTCGGGCAGCCCCTTCTCCATCTTCGGGCAGACTATACAGTCACGGGCAGCAGCAAACCCTCACGGCGGCACTTTCTCAGCTCGGTCTGTATTTCGATACAGCATAAAGATTTCAGGAAGCCAACCAAGATCTACGGGTAGCACTATTCAAACTTCACGAAATTGTTGTGTGACTTCAGGCAGCATGTGGTTCACGGGCAAAATCTTGGGCAGGCTATTACAGCCTCTTCCACTTCACAGACAGACCTAGGCAGCAGAAAAACAATCCCGGGCAGCAAGAAACTTGTTCCGGGCAACAGTACGACACTAGGGCAGTTCACGCGCATCCTCAAATCTAGTCTAGTTCACGGGCAAGAGAGAGAAAATTAGGGCAGAAAGCCCTAATTTGCTTTTTTGTGTAAAAACTATCTTTTGTGGTTTTTTGATCTATGGTTCAAAAGTATTAGGGTTTGTAAATTATTGAAGAACATTCATCTCAAAATTCTGAGAAACTCAAGTTATCTCATTTAAGAGATGAATTACTAATGCTTTTGCGGTTTTTGTCCTTTAAAGGTTTCCCCATGAAAAACTACTGTGTTCAGTGTGTGTGATGTTGTTGATGTTTCTACTGTACTTGTCTTTTGTCATCTTACAGTCTGCAATATTTTAAAGAATTCATGCTAATGCTAAAATTCAACAGTCTTCACTCAAGAAAAAGGGGCAGAGAAATTGAAGCCTCGCTTCTATGGTCCTTACAAAATAATCAGAAAGATTGGGGAGGTGGCTTACGAGCTCGAGCTTTCTGAGGAAAGTAAAATCCATAATGTATTCCATGTATCAAATCTCAAGAAAACTATGGGGAAACATGTAGAATTTTCTCTAGTTTTTCAGCCACCAGTTTCAAAGTAAAATTTATCTCTATTTATGACATTCTCAGAAAATAAAAGTGCTGGAAATAAACATGAAATTTCAGATTTTAAAACACTGTTGTAACTACAAATTTTCACTGACAGAAATTAAATATCAGCACACCATTCAACACACGGAACACAAATATTTTCGGCCAATGGCGCTGGAAAAACCCACAAGGGGAAAACCAGTCACAGAGAGAAAGTTTTTATTATTAGCTTCATGAAAAATCAAACATTCATTTATAGTCAAAATCCAACTTATCTCAACCAGCAGACTGTCTTGTTTTCCATGTGTATGCTGCCTCGATTTTTGTGCAATTATTTTCTCAAAAAATGTGCCAAAAACCAGCAGCTCAGCCTTGATTTCTGCGTAGAAGATGAAATAATTTGCCCTCGATTTTCGTGCCAAACACAGCAGAAAATCCGTACTGTATGGACAACATTAAATGTTGTCGTACACCTCGAAAACTGTGCCTAAAAAGTATAGAATGCTTCCTCAAAATTTGTGCATGCCCCTGCCTCAAACTCCATGCCCAAACAGTGTTGAAATCGTATTGTACAATCTGCAATAAATGCACTGTATAGTTCCTCGAAAATTGTGCCTACAATAAATGAAGTTGTACTTCACCTCGATTTCTGTGCACAATAAAAGTTGGTCGTACACAATGTCGATTTGTGTGCCTACAATAAATGAGGTCGTACTTCACCTCGAAATTCGTGCCAACAATTAATGGTCTTGGTTTTTGTGCCCACTGAAAATCACTCTCAACCCTGTCTTGGAATCCGTGCCCTCACTCTCCTTCAGCTCTCTCCTTCAGTCTTCTCTCAAGAATGAATATGCTTTTTGCTCTCAACCCTAGGTAGGTGAAGAGACGTCTGATCCAATGGCTAGGAATGAATTAGATCAACGGTTGAAATTAAATGCTCATATTTTATTTCTAAAATATTAATTTCACTCACCCACTTAAATTTTTCAAAAACTGACTTTAATGCTCTAAAGTCAAATTAAATGTCACTTAAGTCATTTAATGCAAGGTTCACTTTATTTCCCTTCACTAAGTGACTAAAGGCTAAAGTCACTTAGGGGGACACTTCCCTAGGTACAAAATTAACACTCCCTCTTACCGAGGAAGGTGTTCTGCACCACTCCCAACTTGTCCTTGAAGAAGACAAACTTGCCCCTACCCAAAGACTTCGTCAGAATGTCTGCTACCTGCTCATCTATGGAAATGTACTAAAGCGTAACTGCCCCTCTCTAAACATAGTCTCGGATGAAATGATATATGATCTCAATGTGCTTTGACCTGTCATGGAAAACCGGATTCTCAGAGAGCTGGATGCAACTCTGATTGTCACAGTAAATCGTCGTAGGCCTAAGCTCCTGACCAAATAGATTCACCAGCAACCTGCGATGCCACAAAGCCTCGCAGCTGGCCAAACTAGCTGCCATATACTCAGCCTCAACAAAACTCAATGCAACAGATTTCTGCTTTCGACTGAACCACAACACTGTTGTCAAGCCCAAATTGAAACAACATTCGGAAGTGCTCTTCCGGTCTGCCACACTGCCTACCCAATCTGAGTCTGTATAGCCAACTGATCTAATCCCCTCTGACCTCCTGTAGTCCAAACCAAAATCCATTGTCCCTGAAAGATAGCGCAAAACATTTTTTGCAGCGACCAAATGCACACTCCTATGCTCAACCATGGACTGGCTAAGAGTGTTCACTGCAAAACACAAATCTGGCCGAGTGTTGACCAAATACATCAACGACCCAATAAGATGATGGTATAAAGTAGGATCCACCAACTCTCCCTCAAAAGCATGAAGCTTCTTTCAGTTAGTGATCATAGGTGTTGACATAGGCCTGCAATCGTCCATCCTGAATCTCCTCAAAATATCAACTGCATACTTTCCTTGCCCCAGGAAAATATGTCCAGGCTCCTGCTAGACCTCCAATCCCAAGAAATAATGCATCAACCCAATATCAGTCATCTCGTACTCTGCCGCAAGATCTTTCTTGCAAGATGCGGTCTCCAAGGATGATTTTAAGGAACCATATTTATTTAAAAGTGTATAAATGTTGGCGAATCTTACCGATTCTTAAAACACCAACTATAAAATGTTTGGTGATATTTTTCAAAAAATATTTTAATTTCCAAGGATTTTATATCGTTTATATAATAATTTGGCGATTTTTACGGTAAAAAAAGTTTGCCCCATCAAAATTGGGCAAAACAGGGCTTCAAAAAATGCAAAATGGCGAATTTTTTTTTTGGAGAAAAACCCCTAAAAATAGCCCATGGGCTAAATTTCGCCCCTAAAATTATCCCTGGCGGTCTCTCTCTCACTGTGATAAACAAGTCATCAACATATAGCAGAAGAACAAGCGGATCATCTCCAACCATGATGAAGTAGAGATTCAGATCTGCTTCACTCGTCTGAAACCCCATGCTCAGCAAGTAAGAATCGATCCTGGAGTACCAAGCTCTTGGAGCTTGCTTCAGCCCATATAGGGCCTTCTTCAACCTGCAAACATGAGACTCTCTCATGTATCTCAAAGCCCTGGGGTTGCTCAATGTAAATCTCCTCCTATATGATCCCAATGAGAAATACAGTCTTCACATCCATCTAATGGATCTTCCAAGCCATTTCTGCTGCAATGGAGATCAAGCCCCTGATAGAAGTATACCGAGTAACCGGTGCAAAAGTCTCATCATAATCAATGCCCTCAACTTGTGAAAACCCCCACGCTACAAATCTGGCTTTGTACTTCTCCATACTCCCATCTGCCGCATGCTTCAGCTTGTAAAGCCAACGAGAAGTCAGTACTGACTTCCCCTAAGGTCTCGGAACTATCTCCCATACATCATTCTTCATGATGGAATGGTACTCATCCATCATGGCATCTCTCCATACCGAATGCTGGGAGGCCTCCTCAAAAGTAGAGGGCTCAGAATCTCGTGTACTAGCCACCAACAACATGCCCAATCTATCAGGCATCTTGATGGCCCTCACATCCTCCCTGGGTGCCCCAAACTCCTGAGCTTCCTTCAAGGTATCTCGAAGCCACTTAGGTGCCTTCATCCTTGGAGGTTGCTCCCACACTGGTCGGTCATCATCTGAAAATCTACCAGAGGTGGAAACCCCAGTATCTCGTGAACCTGAAGCTGGTGTGCCAACACCAAGTGTACCCTGTAATCCTGATCCCGATCTCGATCCCCTGTAAGGTGTACCTGTAATAGTAGACCCATCACCTGTCCCCGAAGACCCTGCTGGCCTAATCACTGAACCTAGTGAACCTGTGCCAACACTCTGCAGTCCTATAACCCCGAAAACCTGTGAACCTGACTGCTGCGTAGATGGAACCTGTGAAATAACCTGAGGTGCAGGGACCTACTACTCTCCCTACTCTGACTCTCTCAACTTCCTGAAGACCCGCTCCTCAAACTTCACATCCCTTCTCACCACCACTTTCCTCTGAGAGGGAAGGTAAATACGGAAGGCCTCTGCAGTCTCATCATAACCCACAAAGATGCCCTTCTCTGCAGTGGGCTCCAACTTTGTCCTCTACTCTGAAGGGACATGAGAGTAAGTCAGACTACCAAATATCCAAAAATGGCCAACTTCAGGCTTCTTGCCTGAAAAACACTCCTCAGGTGTCATATTCCCCATTGCCCGATGGGGACTCCTGTTCTGAAGGTATACAGCGGTGCTGCAAGCCTCAGCCCAGAGAAAGAAAGGAAATGACTGGTCATTTAGCATAGCTCGGGCTGCTCCAACAATGGACCTGTTCTTCCTCTCTGCTACTCCATTCTGCTTTGGAGTATATGGAACTGTCAATTGTCTCCTAATGCCCTCCTGTCTGCAAAATCCATCAAACTCCTTGGAGGTATACTCACCCCCGTTATTCGATCTCAAGACTCAGAACTTCCTCCCTGTTTGGTTCTCCACAAGAGCTTTGAACTCCTGGAACCTCTGCAAAACTTCCTCGGACTTCTTGCTCTTCAAAAAGTAGATCCAAGTCTTCCTGGAATGGTCATCAATGAATGTCACATAATACTCATATCCTCTCAAGGACACAGAAGACATAGGTCCGCAAAAGTCTGAATGTATCAAGTCAAGGGTACCTGCTGACCTGCTATCACTGCTCGAAAAAGCAGTCTTGGTGTACTTTCCCAAAGCACACCCCCTGCACACATCACTCTGCCCTGTACTGAACTCCGGTAATCGTGTAACCATGTGTCTCAACAACCCCAAGGCTGGATGATGCAGGTGAGCCATCCCCCTATGCCAAAGCTCACACAACTCACTGCTACTGCTACGTGCTAAAGCATGTTGCGACTAAAACAAGAGCCTATACAATTTCCCACATCTCACTCCAATGGTAACTCTAGTAGATGGTCCTGCAGTCTTGGGAAACATATGCACGTGTACATCTAGGAAAGACACCCCAAGACCCTGATCCTCGATCATGGAAACTGACACTAGGTTCTTCTTTAGCCCAGGTACATACAATACATCCCGCAATACCATGGGACTCATGGACTACCTCTAAAATGTAATGGTCCCACGTCCAACTGCATTGACTACTGAGTCATTTCCCAACACAACCTCCACATCTATATCTGTATGTGAAAGCTCGAAGAACATCTCACAAGCACCTATCATGTGACTCGAGGCTCCGCTATCTATGTACCAAGTGCTGGAAGTAGATGCACTGTAAGAATGGTCTGTCACACAGGAAAACTCCCTCTGTCTGTCAACATCCGCACTGTTGAGAATGGAAGCTCTCTCTCTCTCTCTCATTATGCCCAATGCAAAGTGAAAACTCACTTTGAAATCGTGCTGCAAAATCATCGATCTTAGCTGAAGCGACTATCTACTACTGCTTCTTCTTCTTCTTGTTCAGACACGTAGCAGCATAGTGTCCCATCTTGTGACATGCAAAGCACTTCACAATGCTCATATCCTTCTTCTGTCCATCCTGCTGCTGCTTGGCCCCACCCTTCTTGGGACCCTTCTTGCTCTTCTTCTTCCCCTTCACGATCAATGCCACATCCTCCTCATCTCCCCTACTAGTCAAACCACTGCACTGTAAGAAACCCCTCCGAGTCTCCTCCTGAACAAAGTCATCACATACTCTGTCCCAAGATGGCAAATTCTCTCTGGCCACCAACTCATGAACAAACACAACCCAAGGTGCAGTCACCCCATTCATGGTTGTCCGCACTAACTGAAGACCAGTAATCGCCAACCCAACAGCTGCAAGCTCATCTCTCACTTGAGAGATCCTAGTAAGATAAGGCATACACATCTCACCTTTGACCAGCTTGATGCTCTTCAGCTTCTCTCTAAGCACCATCTTCCTGTTTTCATCAGTACTCTAAAACAGCCCGGTCAAAGCACTCCACATCTCATGTGCATGATCCTTCACGGAAATGTGAGGAATAACATGATCTTTAACAGCATCCAAAATAATCCTCATGGCTTTAATGTCCTTCTTCACAAAGGTTGCATGTGCTATTGCATCAGTGGTAGCACTTGGAATGACAATGGGGTGAGCAGTAGTGTTGTCTACTACCTCATGCCACAGCTCATTCTCTCTCAACAAAAGGACTATCCTGGCCTTCCATGAGAAAAAGTTCCCTGCCCCATCTAGTTTATCTTCACTTCTCAACCCAACGGAAGTCATTTTTCCCAAAGAACAAGTTTCAGCAAAATGTACTACTGTCACAAAAGTTTTCTCTGAATTCTAGAAATGACTGTTTCTCAGCTAAAATTTAGTTTTCTGCCCAACTCAGCTCTGATACCGTGTGAAATTTTCTCTAGTTTTTCAGCCACCGGTTTCAAAGTAAAATTTATCTCTGTTTATGACATTATCAAAAAACAAAAGTGCTGGAAATAAACATGAAATTTTCAGACTTTAAAACACTGCTGTAACTACAAATTTTCACAGACAGAAATTAAATATCAGCACACCATTCAACACACAGAACACAAATATTTTCAGCCAATGACCTTGGAAAAACCCACAAGGGGAAAACCAGTCAGAGAGAGAGAGTTTTTATTATTAGCTTCAGGAAAAATCAGACATTCATTTATAGTCAAAATCCAACTTATCTCAACCAACAAATTGTCTCGTTTTCCGTGCATATGCTGCCTAGGTTTCTGTGCAATTCTTTTCTCGAAAAATGTGCCAAAAACCAGCAGCAACTCAGCCTCGATTTCTGTGCAAAAGATGAAATAATCTGCCCTCAATTTTCGTGTCAAACATAGCAGAAAATCCGTACTATACGGACAGAATTAAATGTTGTCATACACCTCGAAAATTGTGCCTGAAAAGTACATAATGCTTCCTCAAAATGTGTGCATATCCCTGCCTCGAACTTCGTGTCCAAACAATCCTCGAAAACCATGCTGAAACCATACTATACAGTCTACAATAAATGCACCATATAGTTCCTCGAAAATCATGCCTACAATAAATGAGGTCGTACTTCACCTCGATTTTTGTGCACAATAAAAGCTAGTCGGACACTGTCTCGATTTTTGTGCCTGCAATAAATGAGGTCGTACTTCACCTCAAAATTCATGCCAACAATTAATGGTCTTGGTTTTCGTGCCCAATGAAAATCACTCTCAGCCCTGTCTTGGAATTTGTGCCCTCACTCTCCTTCTTCAGCTCTCTCCTGCAGCCTTCTCTCAAGAATGAATATGTTTTTTTCCTTTTCCTTGCTTTTTGCTCTCAACCCTAGGTAGGTGAAGAGGCATCTAATCCAATGGCTAGGAATGAATTAGATCAACGGTTGAAATTAAATGCTCATATTTTATTTCTAAAATATTAATTTCAGTCACCCACTTAAATTTTTTCAAAAACTAACTTTAATGCTCTAAAGTCAAATTAAATGTCACTTAAGTCATTGAATGCAAGATTCACTTTATTTCCCTTCACTAAGTGACTAAAGGCTAAAGTCACTTAGGGGAACACTTCCCTAGGTACAAAATTAACAAAACATATCATTTTGTCCACCGAGTTACCACCATTAGATGATGAGGGACTCCTAGTGCTAATTCCATAAAAGATTCTACAAGTCCGAGAAAGGAAGCTCAGAAACAAGGTAATTCATGAATATTTGGTACAATGGAAAGAGTTACCTATTGAAGATGCCACAAGGGAAGGAGAACAAGTATTGCAACATCATAGTTTACAGTTGCTTGAAGACAAGCAATTTCAAGCAGAGAGGACTGTAATTTCCTCTTCTAATTAAGCACCTAAGACACCCATTAACCTATTTAATTCCCATAGGTTTGAGCAGGTATTAATGAAAAAGGGAATTGACTGCGAACTATTAATATCAAGAATAGAAAAGAACATCCTTTCAGTATTATTATGTCATTAGTAGATTAAAGAAGGCCATCGAAGAAGATATCAAAAAGCATGTGAAGCATGTCGGCCTTATTTCAACTTGCATGTGACATTGGGCAATTAGATTGCGTGCATGCAAAGTCAAGTCATGCAAACCCTAAAAGCTATAAAAGAAGACAAATCGAACCAAATAGGTATCCATTGTTATTATTCACCTTTGAGATTGGTTTCAAGAGCAACAGCAGCAGTAGCCACAGCAGCAAGTTGGGGTTGAGGGCGGGAGTCTTTAACTAGCAAGTTTTTTTCGGCAGCAAAATCTATCTACCCTAATCACTTATCGGATAGATCATTCAAATCTATCATCAACATTCAAGATATTCATTGATCGTCAGAGATCTAGCACACAGAGGAGAGATTATCAACAAGGTCACGTCTTTACTGCTAGGGATGAGTTGGATACACTAAGAACAATTCGCCCTGATCCAGAAATACACCAATTCTTCTTTTGCATGTCACTTCCATTCTCTTCAGAAGGACCATATCACTATTCTTGGTGATTATCAGATCACCTCTTGCACATTCGGAGAAGTTACATGCAAATCGTGTGGGAGTGAGGGCGCCTCACTATTTAGGAAAATCATTTTGCTAGTGTCTAGAAGGTCTCCAAAGGGTTGCATCTGTCCACCAAAATCTTCGGGAAGGCCATACTACAATATTTGGAAGATTTCGGCACCATCCTCCAAGAATTGAAGCTGCTACAAAAGAACTACCATCCAAAGAAGGCGTTTTCCCTTGCATGGGCGAATCATCTGGAGCCAAGAACATGCTTTTGGAGTTATAGTGGATGCATGGCATACATCCCTCTTGTATACCGAACAACTCTCACAGCTATGATTATTGGTATGTCATTACAATCTTATTGAAGCATATTTCATATTTTATCTCAGTATTTGTCATATTTGGGGTTTGAGCACTTAATCTATTATTGCATGCAAAACAAGTTATATGTCATCCATACCTAAAACCCAGAAACATACAAACAATCACCATAACCTATCAGTATAAAGTGAAAAATATCAGTTTGGGATATTACACAGAAAGTTCCTAGCTTGAGGAAGTTAGTAGGTTCAAAAAGTAACAAATTAGGCACCCATCACTAAGTAAATCAAAGAGCCAATGCAACCACTGTATCATCTCATCAACAACATGATATCTCCCCTTGGGTTTGGAAACAAACCAAAACAAGGCTACATCAAGCATCCTAGAAGCATAGATTGGAACCTTGTGACTGTATGGCTGAAAACCAAGGTGAGATCTTGAAAATGGAATAAAAAACCAAGATCATGCCAGGGTTGGTGTCTACTGCTACATGCTTGCTCAATCCAATGTTGGATAGGGCTTTCATCTCTAGCATATGAATAGGGCAGCCCATCATCTAGCCACAAATCACCTCCATGCAGTACAAAATGCCTCTCCAAAGGCTGATGTACATACTCCAACAATCATCCTTCTTCGTTGCCATGCAAATCACCCATTACAGCCTCTAGCAACAAGGTTTTGGAAGGCAGTTCCATGTTACACCAGCAAAATGTTTGTTGCCCCTCTCTATTGCCCTTTATAAAACATCCACATGAAGCATTCCACAAGATTTCAGATCTAGAAAAACAAATCAACTCATGATTTGGGTCTTGATTCCCTCATTTGGAACACTGAAAAATGCTACAGTACATCAACAATTGTGTATGTTGCTGCCCCAAGCATATTGCAGCGCTGGAAATACTTCCCCTTGTTGATTTTATGTGCATATAAAAGATAAGAGTTGAAGATATCAATGGCTAAAAAAATTCTGCATATGTAATGTTGTGAAATCCTCCACATGTTCAACATCTTTTGGCTGTCCAAAATTGAAGAAAATAGGATCTGAAATGTCCTCTTCATGCTTTCCTCCACCAAGGTCTCACTATCTGTGTCATAAAAGGGATATCCATGAATAAACCACTGATCTACATCCCATCTATGTCTCCCAATCATCAAAAGACTGCCCACATCATCATCCTCTTGGATGCCATGTTGTTCATCACATGACCCCCGTGGAAGGGACTACAAATTCTTCTTCCTCCAAGGGCTTTTCTACAAGCTCTATCCTCTTCAAATCATCTATGGATTCATCATCAATTCAGAATTTTGAAAAGAAACATAACTCATCAAACCCTTGTCCTCCTCGGAATCCATGATGAGTGTTGCTGGAATGTCCTTATGCAAGTGCACATCATCATCATAGAATGTTTCTTTTGGAACAAGATGAAATGCATAATCTTCAATGGACTCTTCTTCATAACTAACATCCCAATGCTTGCAAAATGCTCTGATCAAACCTGCAAGTGGAGACATTTTCTTTGGACTATATTCAACAAACCACTCCAATACTTCATCTTCCGAGGTACACAAACAATTTCATCTTGACATTGACATAGAGAAAATTGAACTTGAAATGAATTCAATGAAAGATGTAATAACATGTAGCACAACTGACAGTATCTCCAAGGAACTTTGGAGTAAACTTGTCCCAATCTGAATTAACAAAGTAATTCAGATATCCCTGCATATCCAAAAAATATGATGGATCGGACCATCCTTCCATCCATGATTCTTCTAGAAATGCCATACCTCTTTACTTCAAATCTTCAATATGACAAACTGATGTGAAATTGAAAAGCATATAACCATCATACCTCCCACATAAGTGGGGTCACAAAGTGAGTCTTCAAATGCCCTAAAGTCTATTGGATATCCTCACCTCTACAAACAAGTCATTTCTAAGAATCTGGAAACAAGGTTTCGTTCCTTTGTGGAGTCACCATATGAGAATAAGATCTTCAATGGAAAACCCTCATCAAATCATTAAAGCCAATCTACTAAATCTCAAAAATGGACTCGACTTTCCAATAGCGTGAGGCGTTTCTGCTAGGTGGCATGCAGAAACCCACTACAATCAATTCTAATTCTCTTTATAGGCCTTACTAGGCAAGAGTGAAGTCCCAACTATCCTCCATAGGTTGAGCACACGTGTCTTGCATGAAATAATCCACGAATTTAAGAAAACACCCTCATAAGCCTGTAATTATGTGTTTGGTTGTGGTCCAACTGCTGGTCAATTTCTATCATGCAAGTGCATCCTATCCTGTCTGCCAATTGCCATGCCCTAATCACTGTGATAACTCGTGTAAAAATAGATAAGGGCATATCTCTAAGGTGTAATTACCTGGGAGAGGCCCAAGCTCAAATCCGGTTGGCTGCCACTATAACCCAAGAGTATATACAACAGCCTACACGAGGGGGCGCCTACCCTTCTAACCTTATCACAACAGGCCAATGTCTCACTGGGGATTTGAACCCTGATGGAGAGAGTGCAAAACTTACCACCCTGCCAATCAAGTTGTTGACCCCTTGACTAACTTGACCATGGAATAATAAACAAAATTGACAAAAAGACTTGAGAGAAAATAGACAAGACTAATACTTGTCAGTCACATAAGTGTGCATGTATCTCTTTAATTGGTCCTAACATGTGAAAACAACTCCTACAGGTGACATTAACAATTCTAAGAGGATTACATGCTTTTTCACCTATGTCTGGTAGAGTTTTTTGCTTATTCTATCCTCATTTTTCTAGTCTGTAATGACAACCACACAACTATTTGCCTTACCACTTCTAAGCAAGCCTCCTTCATATCTTCTCCAAGCTCATATTTTGCGTGCATTGCATAAAGAATAAGGTAGGGCAAATCAACTAGAGGCTAAACTCCTAACATTAGAAGAAGAAAACTGTAATGTTTATTATCAAGACAATTTAAAAATTATGAAGTTGCTTGTTACTAGGATAAATTCCACCCACCTTATTTGTAGCCATCCACTTTAGGCTATATAGGACAGTTTGTAATTATTTGTGATCATGATTTCCATGTGGCCCTTGTGCTCTTACACTAGTGGAAGAAGTACATTTAGACAACATAAATCTCAAACAGGGAAGTGGTTTTCCCAGCATCTTTAGTACATATCCAATACTGGATGTCAGTCATTTATACAGACAATTTATACAACTCGCAAGTGCTTTGGTCAGCCAAATGCCCAATTCCAAATAGGGATCTTTGTAAATAAGGTTTTGCTTACCACTAGGCACTGGTATCAATAATCAACATATGAACTCTTAATATTTAACATATAAGTTACAACTGAGATACTTTTGGTATTTCCTCTTCAGGAATGCACATGTAGTTAAGCAACATAAAGTTTGCATGTTTCTTGTTATCTTCAATGACCACCTAAGTGGCTATGCTACATATGGAATTTTTATTGCTGCTGTGGATGGAATGTTGCCAAT
This sequence comes from Pseudotsuga menziesii, assembly GCA_001517045.1. Taxonomy (NCBI): domain Eukaryota; kingdom Viridiplantae; phylum Streptophyta; class Pinopsida; order Pinales; family Pinaceae; genus Pseudotsuga; species Pseudotsuga menziesii. Next base: position 90,912 of record LPNX010421896.1, read on the forward strand.
TTTAGAATAAGAATGCAGTTCTACTGAAAAATCTAATTGTTTAAATCTGTAATTTTTTCTTTCCAGGGCAGACTTGGTAGAAAGAAACAGTATTAAAAACAAAACAAAAAATCATCATATTCTTGACAAATTCTACATTTCTTTAAAATTTATGCATGCATGAATAGTGTAGTTTTTTCCACCAACAGTAGCTAGCAGCTAACTTTTGTCATGATAACAAGCATTAAAAAAATAAAATTTAACATGCAGTACACTCGTCCTGCATGAAAAGTAAAAATTTCCGGGAAGTATAGGATCTTAAAATAGAAATTGTCTGTGGACTACATCTGTAACAAGGGCAGGGTCATATAGACAATGAAATGCTTTAGGTTGATCAGGCATCAAAAACCCATTCAAACATTGTAATTAACTGCATTATGTAAATTGGTTAAATCTTTGAACATATTGGATCTATTATAATCGAAACCAGTTTTCAATGATATATAAGTGTCAATACCAAAGATGCCATCAAGGTCATATTTACAATGAAATGCTATAGGTTAATGGAGCATCAACAATTCTTTGAAAAAGTATGATTAAGTACATTCTATAAATTAGTTAATTTTTTAACATAATATAAGTATTATAATTGAGACCAATTTGCAATGATGTGTTAGTACCAAAGATGACAGCAATCATAAATCAGACAGAATTATCACCTTAACATCTCGATGTATGTGTCCATGACTATGAAGATACTCCAGTGCCCTCAAAACTTCTCGCAAAAACGTTGCGATGATTTGCTCCTCAAACCCATCTGGGTAGGCAGATTTCATTATATGAAGACAAGATCCACCGGACATGTATGGCATTACAACCCAAAGACTATGTTCTACTATAAAAGAACAATGTGCCTTCAAAACATTGGGATGGTCAATCAAGCTCATTAATTGTGCTTCTCGACGAACCCCATCCTGTACACAGTACAAAAAACTCTCAATAGTTAAAAACAAAGTTCATCCAAATGATGACTTCGCAAATCTATTATATAGAATTCTAGTTCTTGAGCAATGATAAAATTCATCAATTTTCAACTCATGAACATGAAGCAGATGTGATATTTCGTTGACAGAAGTTGAAATTCAAGAGGGATTGCATGAATCCCATTGTAAAGGGAACAAGGCACAAATTAGAAACTGTAGTTCTCATTAAGACTTCAGCTTAGTAGAGGGAAACACTATGGTCGAGTTACTAATATTGTTGAGTGTTTGTTTGTTTTCAATATAGCATAATTATACTCAACCAATTGATAGTACACTAACAATTTAAATGTATTTGCACCGTTTAATGAACAAAATTAATGGATATATTTACCACCTAAATCCAATAAGCGAATCCACAACCAATGTTTTAGAACTCGGAACCAGGAGTTGAACCAGTCGAGGGTCAACTCAAACCGGAACTAGAACCAGCAATGAACCAGAGCGGTTTGATTTCAATGACTCGGACTATACAAAAATATATAAAATTTTGCAATTTTAATGAAAATATATATTTTGGCATTCCATGAATATACTATGATTTCAAACTACTATTCATGTATATACCATGTAAGGGTGAATATATCAAAATGACACCAAGAGCATTAGATATCTAAATCAAAATTGAAAATACATAATCATCAAAATCCTTTCCTATATTGGGATCTTATTCTTTAGGATGTAGCCCTTGCCTCTACTGTGAATCTCAAAGTTGATCCTCCAAGGACATTAGTCAACGCGCTACAATTTTGATGAAACTTCCTAATCCAAGCTTTATAATAAGTTTAAAAGCTTCCCATGCTTAATAAGTGATTTTGCTTCACTGAAAAATACATTTTTATAAAGGTCATGACATAGTAGTTCAATCAACCTCAACAATTAGGCATCAACACCACCAACATCAAGATACAAAGAGAGTTTGATGTGCTTGATTAAATTCGAATCCCTTACCCTCATACATGATAGTATCCAGTGGAAACTTTGCAATCCTAAAATCTTGATAACTATTATGTCTGTTGAATTTTAATGGGATCTAAAATTCTTGCATATGAAATCCGATGAGGCTGGAACCACTCTCAAACATCTTGAAACGATTAATGGTAATGTTAAAAATTTAAGTAAAATTGACATCTGAATGTCACTTTCACTTTAAGAATTTAACATTACCATTCAATATTACTGACTTCATTGTCATAGGTACAAAACTGGTCAATTCCTTTTAAAACATTAGTGTCTAGCCTCCACGCATGCACCCTAGGCATGTTTGTGTTGACTCGGCCGAGTTAATGAAAAAACAGTCAGTTTGAGACCGATTTGGTACCAAAACAACCGGTTCAAGGTCCGACTCGGATAATTTGGTACCAAACCGGCCTCCTAGCTACGTTTTGTCCCAGTTTGAGTTTGATGAGGATTGAACTGGTCATCTCGGCCGGTTCCAGTTTCAAGTTGGCCGGTTTTTAAAACACTATAGTACAACACGATTTTTCTGCACCAGCAAACAATTTGCCACTGCCATTGCCTGTCCTTAATGGGATCCACCATCACATTCAAGGTGGGAGAGGGAACAAAGGAAAAAATGGATTAAAACTCTGAAAATATATCTTTGAAAACTATTTAATGAAAAATCATACAACTGGTGTTTCCCTTCCCTGTGGTAGTTTTAAATTCCATTTTTTATGTAAAACTAGCATTAAACAAGCTACTCTGCTTCATAATAGCTTGCTATAGCTATTAAAAACAAAAAAGAAACAGTAAGCACACATTTGATGTATTTGATATTTAGAGGGAAATATTTTTTCATTGTGCATAAAGTCCAAAACATGGTTGGTTGATCCCCAAGTAGGGAATCCCTTCTTACCTAACCTCTTTTATGCAAACCAAGGAGTTAAACCAGTCTATCCCCTATCTGAGGGAGAAGTTGGATCATGATGAATTCCATCCACTCCTTGGATCTTCAAATGTTTCAACCAAGGTAGTTTTTCCATCTCTTTTAACAAACATGGCAATCCGAAGAGGTAAAGCAATGCTATAGAATTCTAACTCTAGGTCTTACACCGGTCTAAATCTAGTGGGAATTTTGTTGAGAATGCTTGTAATTCTTTGGTTGAAATCAATGTTTTAAAAATCGGTCAAGTCCGAGTTGGATTTGGCCGAGTTGGCCAAGTTGAAACCCGGTCGAGCTAAATCGGCCTGGAACTCGGTCCGGGTGACCGATTTGATACTGAGTCGGCCGAGTTGAGGTCTGACTTGGCCGAGTTAGGGTCTGAGTTAGCCGAGATGGGCGAATTGACCGAGTTGCAACCTGAGTCAACTGTGGCAAACACCCACATGCATGCAGACTCCAAAAAAACATGTTTATTTTTTATTATTAATATTTTTCTTATTCTAACCCTAATAACCCTAACTTGAGACCATAAAATGACCCCCTGCCCCTCTATTTGCCTCACTTCTGCTATAAAATGTTTGTGAGCATTTGGCATTATTGTTGTTTGGATTCATGGAGGCTTGGAGGAGCATCCAGCAGTGAAGAACAGTCAACAGGATTAGAGGAGTTGGACCGTTGGAGACCAGTTTTTTGTTACCTACATGTATGTTAGCTGCAACTAGCCACTGTTTCTTTTTTTCTCATTAAATTGACAAATATCAGTCCTTTTTTCTATTGTTTGCTGCCAAAATAATAAGATTTTTTTTATTTTTTCTTTGCATGTTTAGATTTGCTTTGCATTTAGATTATAGATTGGCCCCAAAAGAAAAATATCAGGCATGGATCCATGATGATACCATTGAAGGGAAATTGTATTGCAAGTATTGCAAGAAACGGATTAAAGGAGAGGGCAATAATAGACTTAAACAACACTTGTCTACTGTTAGAGGAAATATTGCCCCATGGGAAGCTGATTTAGAGTTGATTGGAGAGATTAGGTTGGAGTTGCAGCAACAGTTTGATAAATTTGAACAGGAGAAGGATAAACAAAAAGGGATGTAGGATCATTGACATATGTGTAGTGGCATCATAGCATGTTGTTTTTTGGACTCTACAGGCCATTTATGCCTCATTGATTATGTTTTTTGTTCTAGATATGTATTGCACAGTACACTCGGTGCCATTTTGATATATTCACCCTTATATGATATATAAATGAGTAGACATTGGATATTTTGTCTCTAATTCTTTGCAAGCATGGATTAAAATCTTTAAAATGTTGTTCTTCTTTAAAATTTAATATTTTATGTATTTTTTGAGTAATCTGAGTCATTAAATTCAAATCGGCTGAGTCATTACCGATTCACTACTCATTCCGATTCCAAGTCCGAGTCCGAGTTTTAAAACATTGGAACTTGAAATCTTTGACTCTTTATTTGGTTTCCATTTCATTGTGGACAACTTCAAAACTAGAGCTATTGGAGTTCGTTCATCACCAAATTCAGTCATCAATGTTGTTTCAAAGTCATTCCAACTAGTAATAGATCCTACTGGCAAATTAAAATACCAAGAAGAGGCTTTATTGAACTTTTTATGTGGTCTCCAAGTAGGCATGCTTTACCAAAGGTCAAATTTGGCTAATAATTGGTCAACATTCTTAGGCAAATCATGGACTTGACTAAGTATGGCCAATAAATCCTGTGCTAACAAAGCAAGTTGGTTCTGGCTTCCAGCAATGGGATCAGTGCCAGAATTACAATCTAAATAACTTTTAGATGGAGTAGGATTTTTGTTAAGAGGAATACGATTTAAAGGATCTGGAATATCATCAAAAGTGCCGGCAACTGAATCAACTAAGCTTCCTATGTAGGCTTCTTCTTCAGTTTGATTCACATTCCCTTGAGCCCTACAATGTTTTACTAGCTCGTGTAGAACTGGTAAAGCACCAATTCAACAAGTGTAACATTGGGTAAGGCAACAAAAAGCCCAGATTTTGGTTCAGGATAGAAAACTGGTCTTCAATGCTTAGGGAGGGAGGAAAATAACTGTGTTTCAAGTTCAGATTGTGGAGGTATTTCATTTTTGAACTAGACGTCTGTGTCTGGAAATTTTAGTTCTCCAAATGTTGGTTGGTTGTGTAACAAATTGCAAAAATTTTTTTTCACAAACAATCCATAAGGCAGACTATATCTATTATCAGGCATACAACGACAGTCGCCCTCCTAGCAACAAAATATCGTTCGTCAACTACACAGATTTACCAAGGCAAATGGCCCAATCAGACCTCACCGTTGCAAGTGGCAAACACTGTGGTTTATGGCCCAGTTGCGTAAATGAGATGCAAACTAGACTAATCTAATGTTTCCTAGTTAGGAGTATTAAAACACCAAAAGACATGAAACAGCAAAAATTAAAACAAGCTGCACACAGGAAATAGCTCACCAAAATACAGATTGCAGAAATCTTCAAATAATTAACAGGAAATTAAGGATAGCCTATAATATTATTGGTAAGTACAGTTTCACATCAATATATCAGCACAAATACTAAGATGAAGCAAGAATAGATATCAAATACCTGAGAATAGTCTACAGCAAATGAACTTCTATTCTTACAAATTTCCAGAGTACCATAAACAGCAAGAAGAGTCTAAATTAGGTCAACAACGGCTTGTCATTGACAAGCCATTGTCAATTAACAAGAGGTTAGCTGTACATCAATTAGCACTTATCATATTTGTACAAAAATGAGAGAATGGGAAGTTTGAAATATTTAAGATTCTACATTTTTAATCAACTTAAATAGGATAGTGTTCATTAAGATTATTTCCTTAGTCGGAATTTGTACATATTCCCTGATCCTTGCCTTGTTGATTCTATGAATTTGTTCTCTGATACTCTTTTCTTGTTTTTGCCTTTACTACAATGATCCAATCAGTACAGCTTGATCTAAAAATACATGATTTGCTCTGAAAGGAGGTAGATGATATTCTTGCATGACTGTTTCTGCATCCTCCCAATGTTGGTTACAATTACTAAATAATTATTGGGTATCCTCAATTCCTCGTTCAATCTTTGACTTGCCTTTTTCCAACATTCAAGTCCTATGGTATTTCGAAGGACCTTTCTTTCACTTACACATAGAATATCTGAAGGAGCATCACCAAAACCTTGTTACCATTGTTTCAGGAGATTAAGACATCTCTGCCACCCCTATTGTCTTCATTTCCACTCTTGCAGTCAATCAAAGAGGATGACTACTTCCTGACCTAATTTTAACTACACAACTTTCTTTTGCTTTAATTTCTTGAAAGACATCTACATAGTCCAATGATCAATTCATTTCAAATATTAAAGCACTTTTGCATAGTTAGAAACGTCGTTTCAAATTTTTTAATTGAATTATAGGCTTGAAATAAAAACTTGTGAATTGCTTCTAAGAAACTAGATTTCAAAGTCAAGGCTAGTTGAAGCCATGGGCTTACAAATTATATTCACAACCATTTATCTTAGGCATTCAAATGGTAAAGCAAGTCTCTTGGAATGGACGCTTTTGAATATTAAAACTAACTTCTAGCCTACATTCACTATTACCTCCTTATGCATTCTTCGAACTAGCATGCACAGGTTAGGCAGTGAAGAATACATATCAGTCAAATACAATCATAGGGAAGCTCAATTCCAACATATGGGGGCTAATTCTACCTTCAACACTATCTAATGCCACCAGTAACACAGTTGACTTACAACAGAAAGAAAAGAAAATTCAACGCGCATAAGCTACTAAAAATGGCAAATCACCCGTTCTAATGGGCTTACCTAGTTAGAGAAGCAAGGAAAGTGAATTCAAGGTTGAAAACACTCTTGATGCACCTACGAATCAACAAACTATCACGCTAGTTTCTTGGTTCAAAATTTTGTCTCAAAGCTTGCAAGCAAGAGGAAACCAAAGGAAATTTTAATCATGGAGTTTGTTGCCAACTTATTTGTACCATAGTTGGATTAGCTGAGAAGCCGCCATTTGATAAACATGATAAATGATTGTGTTCCAGTGTATCAGATGATCCGCCCTTTGTGCCTAGCCAGTTTTGGCTAGTCAGTTTTGTTTTCAGTAATTATGACCATGGCCCCGCGGGGTTTGCAATAAAATGTGCTAGTAGGGTTTTTGAGTGGTTCGGTCTCCTAAGACGTAGAATTTCAACTAAGGTATTCTAGGGAGTTTTTTCCCTTGTCAATTATGCTTTGCCTATAGCCGAGTATAATCGACGAGGTTTTCTCCCGCTTCCTTCAAAGCTGGAATGCCCGATTTTGAATTCTGGGCCTTGGGGGGTTATTAGAGCCCAACAAAGTATGTATAAACCTACTAGGCATTATTAGAATAGATTATGGTCATGTCCTAAGTCACTAGGACCCTCAGAAAAAATTTCAAAAGAATTTTACCGGACGCGTTGGATTTGGGTTTTTAATTTTTTTTAATTTTTTTAATTTTTAATTAAATTTTTCCATAGTTTAAATGGAAAATTTTCAATTTGTAATATGTCAGTCATCCGGGATCCGAATTCAGTGATTGAAGGCTCTAACCTTAAGCCAAAAATCATTCATGATCACCTGGCCAGCTATCCTTAAGTTTCAGATGTTCATTCAGCCTCATAATTAATAATTTCTCAAAAAAGTCATTTACAGAGAAATTATTAATTAAAATATTAAAAATGAATAATTTGAAGATAATAAAAAACTCTCCAAAATAAACCAAATTGAATAAAATAAAAGGCTAAATTGTAGAAAATTCTGGGTTTTACTGCTTGCTGCTTTAAATGAACATTTTTGTGTTTTTCACTTACAGCCGGTTTTGCATTGGCTGTAAGTTACTTAAAAAAAATTACTGAACAATTTTAAACACACAGTAAAATATTAACAGGCTGGAAAACAAATATGGACAGTCACACCATAAATTTGACTCAGAGATTTTTGGCCAAATAAGCCCTGGAAAAACCCCCACGGGGAAAACCAGTCAGAGAGAGGAGAGAGATTTTATTTTCTTCAGCAAAAATATCAGACAGAAATATAGTACAAATTCAACTTATCTCCAAAACCATCTCGCTGCCTCGATTTATGTGCATGAACAGCAGCCTGCTGTTCTCGATTTCTGTGCCGAACTGACCCAGAAAACTCAGTCAAGACCGTACTGTACGGCCTGCTTTAAATGCAGCCGTACGACCTTGAAACTCGTGCCTGAAATAAATGCTTCTGTCTTGGGAAACATGCTGTACCTTTCCTCGATTTCTGTGCTGAAGATTAACCTTGAAAACTGTGCAGTCCGTACCTTGAAAATTGTGCAGTCCGTACACCTCGATTTCTGTGCATTAAATGCAGTCCGTACAGTGCATTAAATGCAGACAGTACTCCTCGATTTCTGTGCAGTCATACCAGCAATAAATGAAGGTAGTACACCTCGATTTCTATGCATTAAATGCTCCTCTATTTCTGTGCAATCTCTCTTCTAGAAAATCGTGCCCTAGCTCGACCTCTTTCTCCTCAGCTCGCTCCTCCTTCTCATGAAAAAAAAAAGTGAATGTCTTTTTGCCTCCCTCAGCCTTTTTGTTTAACCCTAAGTGGGTCTCTAATCCAATGGTGGAAAAAGATCCAATCCAATGGATGAGATTCAGTGAGAGTAAAAATCCCTTTTATTTAATTCTCATAAATAAAATTACTCACCCACTTAAATTTATCAAAAAGTGACTTTATGTTTATAAAGTCTCATTAAGTGACATTTAATGTGAGGGTCACCTTTTTCCCTCTTCTAAGTGACTTAGGCAAAATAAAAGTCACCTAGGGAACATCTGCCTAGGTACAAAAACTAACATAAATGACATGGCAATGGGCATTTATGATGATTCAACTCGGCACCAAGTCTCTTCAGTCAGCAATCGGAGAGCATTAAAGTCACCTTCAGTTAGCAAATTCGCCCTCTTCATCTAGCTCGCGAATTGGGTGATGTGGAGAGCAATCATTGGTTTGGTCACTGGTGATGAGTTAAAGGTTGAGAGTTGAATGCATTTCTCATTGTTTGCTAACCCTAAGGGTTTGGCACCCATCACACCCACCTTGTGCCTACTTCATGGCTCACATGTCTCCTCTCATGCCTCACGCTTTCTCCTTCAAGCTCATGCTAGCACACGTGTGGGCCTCTTATTTGATGGAGAGTTGGGTCTAGGGTTGGAAGTGGGGGCACCTTGCCTAGGTGGAGACCACCCCTCACTCACGCCTACCTAGATCTAGGTTTGGTCTTCAATTATGGGGTCGAGTTTGCTTAATCATGGGGATTGGCCCTCATCTGATGGATTTTTGGTTTTAGGGTTTTGGTCTTCATTCTTTGTATAAGTAGGGGCTCTTTTGAGCTCTACAAGGTGGAACTTTTGTGGTAGAGTTACTCTGAGAAATTGTATCAGCATTTGCTTTGGAATTGTTAATAAAGATATTCGACTTTGGAGGTCTATGGGCTTTTGATTGTAATGAATTCTTCATGGTTGAGGTGATATTGTCTCTAACTCCTCTCTTCAATACTTGTATGCGTTTAATTTAATTCGCCAGCTCAAGAAGGCCATTGTTGGAACGGTAGAATAGCCATTTGTTGTCTGAATTTGGTTATTTATGCAAAGTAGATTAATATCTTGATGGACATGAGTAGTCAGTAATACGAAATGTTGAACTGGATTTGATTTTCCTAGCATACTAGCATATGATTTTTTGATCTCACTTCTTGTATTGAGAGTTTGTGTGTTATTAGGCTTCACCAATTGTGGAAGGGTGTGAGCTCAGCTGCTTCTATCCAAAGCTTCAAACAACCATTTTTGAGTTTAACACTTTGTGACTGCAGGACCTACAAGACTCATCATCTTTTGCTACAAAAAAGAAAGCTGGGAGCAGCTCTCTCTCTTGTGTTCCATCCACAAGATAAAAAAATTATTTTGGTTACTAGTTACTACAAGAAGCCCTAAGCTCCATTTATCCACCCTTTGGCTTCTTCTTTCTTGCCTTGTTTGGCTTGTCCTCCTCTTCTCTTTTCGCTGCCCTCTTTTTGTCCTTTCTTCACCTTTGTTGCAGCCCTCTTTTACTTTTGTTGCAGCCCTCTTTGCCTTAGTTTGCAGCCCTCTTTCACTGTAGTTGGCAGCCCTCTTTTTGCCCTTTTTCTTTTCCGATTTGCAGCTTCTTCCTTTTTCTTTCCTCCATTTTCACTGTAGAAATTTACTTTCTTTTAGAGTTAGTTTATAGATCTGTTTTATTTTGTTTTTTGACTAACATATAACAAATTAGTGTTCAAAGCTTCTTGTTTTCAGGGAAGTCAAGAAGAGCCCAAAGGCTATAAGCAAGCAAAGAGCGAAAAAGACAAAAACACCTCCCTCTTCTCTCTTTCCTTTTCTCACCTTGCTCATTCAAGAAGAGGCAAAAACATCAAAAAATCATTGTAAAAAGTTAATAAAAAAGCAAGTGGGATAAAGGCCCCCACACCCCTCTTCCCCCATTTGGGGGAAGCTTGCATAGTCCAATTTTTTTATGTTTGCATGCTTGTAGAATAAGTGTTTAGAATAGAATAGGGAAAGATAGTTTCAATTTTTTGAAAAGTTTTTTTTTGCTTTCATAAAAGTTAGAAAAAAGAAAAAGTTTCTTGTTTCTTTCACTTAGATTTACCTTAGAATTTGCTTTCATTTGATATAAATTTGCAAAAAGTAAAAAGAACTAAAATCTCTTGAATCTCACCGTCAGGTGGATCAAGAGTGCTCTCTATCGAAGGGTTTGTTTGTTTTCATTTATTTCATGCACTTTGCTTTTTAATTTGTTAACTTAATTCTAAGTCTCTTGAACTTGCCGAAATCCAAGTCAAGAGCACTCTCTGTCGGAGAGCATAGTAGTATGTTTGCATCATCCTTGCATTTAAGCATATAGAATAGCTAAGACTCTTGAACTTTTGTCATAAGACAAAGTCAAGAGCGCTCTCTGTCGAAGGGTTTAATTGTTTTTTCTAATAAAATTTGCAACTCACATTCCCCTTTAATTAATTTACTTCATTGCTATCCCTCACCTAGTGTTACCGACTAGGCTGCACCTAGTTGGACTTTCAGTGAGCCGCCAGTGATGAACAAGATACTTGTTCATATTCAGAGTTCAGAAGTCCTTTCAGGCCTCCAGGGTCGTTTTATTTTTTGTAACACATGTTCATACCCCCTTGGGGAAATTGTAAAAAATGCCCTAGCATTTAAATTTTTATAAAAGGCTTGGCTTCCCAGACTTGAGCATCAAGCCGACTAGCCCAGAGTGTTTTTTCCCTTGGTTATTATTGGTTGTTGAACAAACGACTAATAATTTCTGAGTTTTTCACTCACACCTCCAAAGCTGGGGTAGTCATCTTGGTGTTTCGGCCTAGGGAGGTTATTAGAGCCTTCGTGTCGGTGTTTTTCACCATGCTAGGCATTCGAATTGAGTCGTATGGACATGTACTAGGTCCCCCTAGAGTTTCGTCAATTTCCACAAAAAAAATAATTTTTCTGTTTTTTAAGCCATTTTTTAATGGTTTAATTAAAAAACTTCAGATTGTAATAAAAGTCAGATACGGAGTCCGTTTCTGACGTGGGGACACTCGTTTTCACACCCGGAGCGTCCACTTTACCCATGGGACCACTTTCTACATCAGTCGGGCAGTCGGAGCACCCCGTGAGGCATTATTTGGGCTAAAAGTGCATAAAATAGCATTTTAATGCTAAAACCGGTCAAATTGGCACTAAAGTCAAAATAAATAAAAAGTCAAAATCAATTTAAAAATTGATTTGAGTGACATGGCAAGGGTCCCATGTGACTAGCGACTCATACCACCACTCATTTGAAGTCAAAGTTTGGTTATAAAGTAAATGGTTAAGGATCATATGAAAGTGGTGACGTCAAATACAATAAGGGAAGGCTCACGCTACACTTGCAAGTTGAGGGTGTAGACCCCACTTTCCATGTCACCATTTAAAAAATAAAAAAGGAAAAGGACAAACCTTGGCTTATGGTAATATACCATGCTTTGTTCCATCACGTGATGAGCGTGACGTCAAATTCCAAGTCGTAAGCATGGTTAGGTGAGTGGGCGCTAACCAAGAAGTGGCCCCCTCTTGTATGCGTTTGACATATAATAAACCTTGGGTGTATTATCCATTCCACGTGAGTATGTTATTGGTAAAGCTCACGTCACATAGCCGTACTCACGCATTAGAGAATAAAGCACATGCGATTTGGGTTGGTGAGACTATCTCACGCGTGGAGGAGCCGTACACTCACGCGAGGGTAGTGAGTGATATCATCTGCAGTCTCTTTCATTGCTTGGTATGTGTTGGAGTTTGATGATTCGTTAGAGGAGTTTGGTGAGAGAGGTGTCAACCACCTTCTCTGTTCAACTCAGTCCAAGCCCAGTTACACTCTGACTTCATTTTCAGTATTGATGAGGCCCCCTTGGGTCTCCCTTTTCTTATATAAGCTGGTGTCTTCTCCTTTGTTCAGCATCGGAAGGTTGAACCTCTGTTGATATACATTGTAATATTTTCTGAGTATTTGTTAATAAAAGGCTTTGGAGGCAATTTCTGTGTGGGATCCATAGATGTTGGATTGATGTTTTCTTTATGCTAAATCATTGAGGTAATTTGTATCAAATCTTTTCATAATCTGCAATTGTTGGGATTACTTGTCTTCGTAAGGAAATTTACATTTTGGTAAGAATAGGAAGTGATTCTTGTTAGGTTACTTCTTATTGTGGAATATATTAGATTACCAAGTTTTATATGATTTCTTGTATGGATCTATAATACTGTTTATCTTCTTATTATTTCACACAGGTGCTTTTAATCCTCTTTGCATGTTGTTGACGGTATTTTACAGGAAACCCGAGCTGGAGCATTTGATGAGCGAGTGGGCTCTCCCTCTTCTCCAGTAACTTTGAAAGAAGAAGCATCATCCCTCGGATCTCACCAAAGGAGGCGTCACCATCCATTTTCTACTTCTTGCTCCACCCAGTTCTATCACTTCTTGATCCAAAAATATTTAAATTTACTTTGCTTACCGTTACTTTGCTTAGATCTACATTTCGAAGATACATATAAAGTAGATTTAAATTCTCAATTCTAGATCTGATTGCGTAATTACGAATTGTTCTTTTAAACAATAGATCTAGCCCTCTTTCCACAAGTTTAAAGTAAAATTTCAAAGCACTTGGCTAAGAAGATTAAAGAGCTTTCATTCGATTTATCTAGCATTTTAGTGCTTGAAATTTGCTTGCCATTCTTTTCAAGAGGCAAGCAAAGATCCTAAGAAGGCAAGCTTTCTAGCTTGCCTTACTTAGTTGTTTCAATTTCTTTTGTAATCAGTTTGCTACTTAGATTTTTTTTTTTTTTGTAATTTTGCACGTTGTCCAAAGACACTTCCAAAGTGTTTTTGGGCATCTTTCACTGCTATATGCTTGCTGGTTTTTAGCAGGCCCATCAAAAAAGAGAAGGAAACTCTGCCCGAAGTTAGCTTTTTCGAGCATCCGGAGCTCCCAGGAGGCTTTCCC
>LPNX010421896.1:105422-122922 GCA_001517045.1 Pseudotsuga menziesii
GGGGTGCGAATTAGGCGGCAACACCTAGTATGCTCTGTCGACTTTCATAGTTGGACTCGTACTCAGAACGGTGAACAGATTTGTTAATCTCTCAAATAACAACATAATAAAATTTTACCCCATAACTAATGCATCGGCGTTGTCAAAAGCATTCAAAGTCATTCTCAGTAAGGGCGCCGAAACTCCCCGTTGTCTTAGAGTCCTGGCTAGCTGGTCAATCCACCGGATACCAGCCTGGGATACTAGACAGGCCGTCATGTCTTGAACGAAATAACTTGGAACGCTTTCCCGGTTGGTCTCTGATACCTTTGATAAGCCATAATAAGCAAGACCATTAAAATATTTTAAAATAAACCAAGAGCAATTGCAAAACACATTCACTAGCACTATTACGAGACTTGTACTTTCATTATTTTTCAAGCATCTCAGACGTTTCACTCCATGAGGCACTAGTCTGTTTTTTCATGCATTATTATTAATCTGGGCCATTTGTCCTTTGGTTTTCCCAAGTGAAATCTTTATCTGTGAATGCTAGTTTATTTCACAAGTTCTCGTTATATTGCTTATCTTTTAATCTAGTGTAGCAACGTGGATTGCTTTTCTTCTTATATTTATTTTTCAGTTGATAGAATTGTAATCTTCTTTCATCGTAACAAACTCCTAAACAACACCCATCCGCATCACCTTCATAAAACTTACTTAAACACTTTGAGCCTTAGAAACTCTTTGTTAGGGACTACCCCCCTTGGCTTCGTTAGGAGTTAGCCTAAACGGAGGAGCTAGGAGTATGTGACAGTACTTGGCTCTGTACTTGCCCCCAAGGTCACACCTCTCCCACTTTCTCAAGTGAGGAGACAGCTTTCGAAAGATTTATGTTGTTGGTGTGCAATCGGCAGACAACAGAGTTCACATGTTTGACACCCTTTTAAAGGCAATTGGACTCGCTATGCACAATCAATTCGAACATGAGATAGATTTGCATTAACTCAAAAGAATCACACACACAATCCTACATTAATTCAAAAGAACTACACCAATGATCCTGCATCAATTTGAATGATTTGAGTGATCACACTTACAATGCCTAGAGTTCAACTTGCCTTTTGGAGCCTGATGTACAAGCCATCAAGCCATCAGGATGGCTTTTTTCAAAGGTGCCCAATTAACTATGTTGGGATCCTTCTCATCTCGAAGCATTCAAAGTTGGGAATGGTCTGACAATGGGTGTCATCAAATCACCTTGATATATGTTCATTTAAGGACGGAAAACCGACTAATGCTCGAGGTCATCAAACCCTGTTAAAAGATGGAACATTCAAAAATGAAAAGTGGCTCAATGAATTGTGAAGCTATAGGGTGAAAAATGGTCAAGTTCCTTCAAAAATTGTTCATTGAATGCACTATTGAACACTCTCGAAAGTTGATCCATTCAAACATGTAAAAAAAAGCTTGATGAAGTAGCCATTGAGTACTTTTTGAGATGTTTGCTTTTGAATGTGAGAAGTAGCTCGATGGCATGATAGTGTATCAAGCCAATTCGAAGGATCATCATCCATGAATTCGAAAAGGGGGCCCAATGAAGCATCAATGCTCTTTTGAAAATTGTTCAATCAAAGATTGAAAGATCCCAATAGTGTTAAGCAGGGCCCTTTTAGAGTTTTGAAGCAAACAAGTTTGAAAGAGGCTCAATAGTTCATTACGGGACTTTTCGGAGGTTTTGATAGCCGAACTCAATAAACAACCTAACGAAGTATGATCGGGCTTCCTTCCAAACAAATTTCGTTCAAAGTTTAGAATGGGTCTAACAATGTAATCAAGGCCTTTCTAACTTTCAAATGGAATTTGTTTTGAAAGAACCTAATCATTCATCAGAGTAATACAAATGATGATTGTATCTGCAGCGAAGGGTTGGCTCAATATCGATGTAATTGGGGTCTTTCAAAAGATGTTATTCGAATTTGAAAAAGCAATGATAGGTTAAGATCGGGTCCTTTTCACCATCAAATGAAACAAAAGCTCAAAATGACTCGATAGTTCATCGACGCAATTCAAGTTTTCAAAATGCAAATTAGAAAATGTCCCTATAGCTTATCGAGGCAATTCAAACTTGATATTTTGAAAGTCGAAAAAAATGCCCAATGAGTGCACTGAACAAGGACTTGCTTTGAACACAAGTTTTCAATGCAACCAAAGGATTTTTTTGAATATACTTAGCTAAACTTAGAACAAAAATAACATGCAATCATTCCCCCAAATTAAATTCAAAGATAAATTGATTCATCTCAAATCAAGGCAAAAAGGAAAGCACATAGGTGACCAAGGCTTCCTTCAACAAAATAAGTGAGGTAAATAACTCCCCTACATGTCTTTGAGTCCTTAAGGCCCATCAAGGTTCAGAACAACCCCTTCCTATCACAAAACATCACCACGATCAGATAAAATAAACAAGCTTAAAGAATGAAGCTTTACAAAATAAAGTACAAGATGAAAAAAGGGGAGTCCCCAATTCTAAGGAATTGGGGCTTGTTGAGGTCTTTGTTGCCGCCTAAGACCGACGTGCGTGTGTCAAAGCCCAAAAGTAGGCACACCAACCCGATGGCAACTGCGAAAAGAGCAACCACTGTCACCACACTCCTCTCTTCCTCACTTCAGGTTGGCTCTTCTCCAACTCAAGGGGGGCTTCTCTAAGGTTAGGATCACTAAGGCACATGCAATAAGGAATAAGGTGAACTAGAGGGGTTGCCTTAGAGAAACAATTGCAGTATAAAAGGTAGTTTGATAAGTGATAGGAAGGATGGAAGGATCAGTCCTCAAAAAGAGACCAATGCCAGTACATCAAAGGGGAGAATGGAGTCAAAAAGAGAACTCAAGAGGGCCATGTGTATATGTGAACAAGGGGGAGAGATCGCATGATTGAGCAAAGCCCGCTTAGTCGAGTTACAGCTACTAGATTTACTTCATCAATATTACACGCAAAAGGTCAATATTACACAATCAAGCTAGATTAAATGTAAAAATCGATGCCTGTATGAGCATGCTCACAAAGGGAAAAGACTAACAATTACTAAAATTTTCACCTTCCAACACGATGGTAGGATCCGTCAATGGTCTCCAGCGCAAACATAGAAAAGAAAAAATTAACTTCTAGCAACATTCACCATTGTCAAAGCTCCACAAGAGTACGCCACACATTCAAGAGAGTGCTCAGTTCATATACATAAGAACACCATTTGAAATTTTTCTATTAAGCTCTGGGGAAAGAAATATCCCAACTTTTTCCACCCCTACAATGAGGAAGGCTAGCCTCTTTTATAAACCTAAAAAATCACCTACCTCTTAAAACAATAAATAAAATATTATAATATCTGGAGATAAAGGGAAAAAAGTGATCATCTTAGATTCACCTTTTCTCTCCAACGAATACTAAGACAAAAAGGAACTCTAGTGTTGACTATCCCATGCAATCAAGGGACGTCACATTATTTAATTGCCATTATTGTGCCGAGAGGAGCTCTACAGGCCAGTATGGGGGAGATCTTGTCACGTAACGTTCCGTAACGTTCCTATGTAAATGTCGGCTATAAATATTATGAGGGGGATGTTGTAATGTTATGTAACGTTCCATGTAAATGTCGGCTATAAATATTATTTCCTACGAGGGAGATGTTGTAAAGTTATGAAAAGTTCCTCATTTAAAAGTAAGGCTATAAATATTTACTTTTTACTTCTATTTACTTATGATATAAATTTTGTCGGTCGTTAATTAAAAAGTAAATAATTTTTCTGATCCATTAAAATAAAAACAAAACTACAGTGTATTTTGACTATTATTTGTTTTACGTGTAAAGATGCTAGAACATGTACTGTTTAGAAAATGCTCCTCATAATATATTATTTTAATTTTGGATGAATCCTAATTCTAAACCTCTTTGAATAAATTTGGTACTCTGATTTGATTGCAAGGTGTTAATTTTGCAAGATTTGAAGTAACGGAAAGAGCTTGTTGTGGCACTGCTTCCATCAAATTCGATTACCTGTGCAAGGAGGCGACACCATTTACATGTAGCGACGCGTCCAAATATGTATTCTTCGATTCCATTCATCTCACTCAAAATTATTGCGCGATCATCTCTGAAGCATTTCTAAGCCAAGGGGTTTCACAGCTGCTGTGAATCCATGGGAATGAAACATCTTGCATTCAAATAAGAAGTGTGTGTACTATAATTATCCTGAAATTGCAATATGTAAAGTAAAGTTACTACCGTGAGCCTTGTCTATCCAAACTAGGCCCATAAATCCAGTCTTTTTTTATTGGTAAAATATTGCTGTCAACAGACACCATATTGTTTACAACTATCAAAATACATTATAGGTTTCATTATCCAAATATTTATGTCATGACTAATAGTCAAAAGGAAGTTGCTCTTCTTGTTTGGTTAACAAATTTTTAGTTTTTCATATTATATTGTGAAAAAAATATTTTTTAAATCCACCTTGTCCTTTATAAATGTACAAAATTAATTGTTAAAGAGAGTTGTCTAACAACTTCACGATTTTTCGCTGAGTTTTCCTTCTCCGGTGATAGTCCATTAGACCATTCCTCAGCTAACATTAGCACAGTCTCTCAGCGCTCCACACAGCTGTAAAGTTGTTGTAGGTAGACAGGTGTGTGAAACTAAAGAGCATAAGGGGAACAAATCTTAGAATTCTTCACGTTAGTGGGTTGTCTAAGTTAAAAGAGATGTTAAGTGAGTTATAAGAGATGCTAAGTATGGGAGCATTGGTATCTTTGGAGGAGTTGAGGGCACGCGGATGTGCAAAGTTAAAGAGCATAGGGGTTTTTGTATAAGTTGTTCCAAATGGCTTATTTTCCACCAATATCACAACCAGAAGGAGTACCTCTTAAAACTCAAGATGCTAACGGAAAGGATCGGGTTTTTTACTTTGGTTTTGGCCCATTAACAAAATAAATATAGTCGAATGTCTATGTTAGAAGGATTGACATCCTATATACAGTCCATGCAATTACCATTTGGTGATACTGTAAGCTCCAGAAGGACAGATAGTTCGGGGTTTTCGAAAGGCCTCAAATTCCACATCTAGACAATAAGCTCAACCTTCAACAAATGGGGTTTGATATTGGCATTATGAGAACACGTCGGCAGATAGTGACATTTTGAGATCCCACTTCATTCCAGAAAGCGAAACAAAAAAAAAATCATTCATGAAGGCTCTCACGTCCCAACTTTCAAATGTTGGGTTCAGTTTATATAGGAAAGAATACAAATCAAAAGAAAGCTCATCTTTCCAGTCTTTATCGTTTTGGAATAAAATGCAAAACCATAATCTTGGCTCAAAAGAAAAAGGTTACATATTGATGATGAAAATGCCTAATTAGATTTGACGGTAACATGGGAAGAAGATCGAGACTTCATTTGCCCTCGTTTATCAGCTATCCCAAGTGTTGTTATCATTGAAGGTCGTGAGCTTGAATAATATGAGGTATGGTTTATCATGTCATTTGATGCAATGTTTTTTTTTTTTACTTTTTAGGAGTATACTTCTCCTCCGAACAGTAAATGGACATGCGATAACTATTAAAGAGCATGTCTAAATATATCAGGGAACCTCTTGTTCAGGAAACAACGACCCTTGACATGTTTTGGATCAGATATCGCTTTAGTACTCATTCCATGCCTTCGTCTCATCTTTCAACTCTGGTTTTATATATTTTTGATGATATATCTAAGAACTTCCCACTATGGGTTATATTGTTTTTTCTTTTTTTTTAGCTGGATGTAAATGGCCAGAATATTAAGAGTCATATGCATCTAAGGATAAATGATTCCCTAAGAAGAGGTTTGCACCTCCAAAGATTTGATCCCTCTCGGCGCTCGATAGAGCCTAGGATTTGGATCTATGCTGGTTCAATTTACTGGTCGCTCCAAACTCGAATTTGAGAAAACTAAGCCACGTATGATAGATACCCCATACAACTATCAAATGCTGGATAAAAAATGACCCACCAATCCACTTGGCTGCCTATACGTGGTAAGCGTGTCAATAGGCAGCTAGGTTTAGTTACTCTAGAACTATGTTTTGCCATAGCAAGAATACTGCCACGAAAACACTAGAGATTCCACTATTATGTGACACTCACAGTCGGCATCCTCGATGTCTTAAAAAATGGAGACCATCATCTATTGAGCTCAGCATCTCGACATCCTATATTGAAGTGGCGATCCATTTAAACGCTATCCTTCCAACCAGTCTCCACTTGCCGCCATCCATAAAATTTGCCCTTTCAAGCATGCTCATAATATTTCATCTCAATCCCAATGACCAAGTAGATGGTGGAAGAGATTCATAACTTGAACAGCAATAATCCATGCGATCGACGGCCCATCTGAATTGGCGAGTGTGACCCGTATCCCACTAAAATCGAGTCCACTACCTTGTATTTAGTTGTCGAATGACCAAACTCATGATCTCTGATCAAAATTAAAACTGTGTCGTGTGCTTTGTCTTCAGGATTTGTTGTGTATGTACCCATGAAGGCCTTCCTCGATATGTTGGTGGTAATTATAAATCCATTCTTCTGCAATTATTTGAACCATTGTTGGGTTGTCATGATACCCATCCTCATGCAATCGATGTATTGGCGACTTGATTGACTATTTCTTCAAAGTCACATTCTACGATTAATTTTAGTAGCACTTTGTTGCGTGATACAAGTTGTCAATGGGGGCCACAACCCGACTTTTTCATGGTTGCTAAACCACGACTTGGATCTTCATGCGATTGATTTGGAACGCCAGTATATCTACATAAGGCTTTGTGACAGTCTACAATAGTGTGGTTTGTTGTACTGAAAAACAGCTCGAAAATTTGATGATTTGGCATGCTCACGGTCTCCTCTTACTCTCTCAGTTTTGCATACAATGCTTGAAGCCACTGTGACTGATCTTTTGAATTTTTTGGGAAGAATCAATGTAATCATACCGAAGGATGAAAAGAAAAGAAATGAGAAATGGGGTGAGACGACCCCCTAGTCTCTGTTGGTTGTTAATGAAGTGACCTCCATATATTACATTGGCGAATTAACCTTTGTTGTTGTCCGTAATTGAATTTTAAAATGTAAACAGGCTAATTACTTTGTTGCGTTTTGCAAGCTAAGGAATGATTATATTTTTGTTGAAGACAAACCAAAGCAGTAACCTATATGCACAAAGACATGGTCTTCTCCTATTGCTATGTGGATACCCCTGTCAAAGTGGGGTGGTAATAGTCTCAACAATACCTTTCTACTTTATTCAAGTACCCACACCAAAGGTGCCTAGCTCTATTCCTGAGAGAAGTACTGTATATCAAGAGACACATTTTATAACTTCCTCACTGTTAGCTTTCATATTATTCTTAAAGTGTTTAGACCATGTTAAGGGGTGCTTTATAAGATTTAGGGTACATGGGGTATAATCAGCCCCTAAATGGTCCATGATGAATTTGAGCATGGGAGATGGTTTACAATAGATTTACACAAGGGAGATAATCCAGGATAAATTTACACATTGGAGATAGCTTAGTTAGTGATTGTTTGACCTCAATTGGGTGCTTGCTCGATGTTCTTCCCTTGGGTGTTGGACTTCTCTTGACATCTTGGGGGATGTCCTTCATGATGGCCACATGGAGAGATTTGCTTACTTCAAGAACTCCCTGCTTAGGAGGACCATTATCCATCTAGGAGGAAAGCATCAATCCCCATACAACATCGAGTAGCTTGAATTCATATATGTATGCTTGGAGCAGGCTCAGGGATGACTAAGTTGCAACAATGTTATTGTAAGGGGGTGGACACAATGGATTACATGCCTTACGAGGAGTGGTGGAGCCTACATGGACTTGTGGTAGACTGTAGACACACCTTATGTAGGTCCATCATCTTGGAGCCCTTATTGTGTACAACATCACCTTGGAGATTGACGTTTGTACCTCGGATTGTAGCACTCCACTTGTGTGAGCCTACATGTGTTATTGTCAGTTGCTTGTAAGAGAATTGGCCCACATATGTATCGTTGGCCTCCCTTACCTCTCGTGTATACAAAGGAAGGTGGGAGTCCTTTCATTCATCACCATCATTGTAATATTTCTTTGTACTTGTCTTCTTGGAGGAAGTCAATAGGGTTCATGAAGAAACCCTAAGAGGGGTTAGGAAGTCTATAGAGGAAATCTTGGCTTGGAGCTTGATCCTTGTGAGATACTAGTGTTTACTTTTGAGAAGAAGACATTGGTGATGATCACTCATTCACCCATATCACCCTTATTCACTCTTGCGTAGAGATATGACTAGGAGGAGCACACTAGTCATCCTCTCTTATATCTTCGTCTCTCTCTCTCTCTCTCTCTCTCTCTCTCTCTCTCTCACAGAGGTTGTTAGGTGATGCCCTAGCTTGCAAGTGTTGAAAGACATTTCAAAAGAGGGGCACAACAGTTGATCGCATACATCAGATGCGGAAATGAACTTCAAGAGATATATTGGTAGCATAATCTAAATTGATATCATCCATTGTTATGACATGACAGACAGAAACCCCTGTCACATATCCAGCCTAATGTAGACACAGCAAAATTTCCCTACAACAGTGTTTTGATTTCTCTTTAACAACCTTAAGGTAGACTGAGTATATCCTAACAACCCAAATACTCCAACGGTTTTATCGTATTCACGCTCAATCAGTACTTTTTCTCACTCTAGTATAAACCTTAAACAATAGTCACTTGACTATAACCTCAAACAGTTAGCTATACTCACCTCAAACAGTTTAACTTCAGTAACTACTGCACTAAATTATAATCAATGATTATGTTGTCCACTGCAACATACAAGAGGCTGTGATTGATACAGATTTAATGCAAAACCACACGTGGCCACATGAAGGTTGAGTACTCAAAAACAGCACAATCATGCCCTCAATTTCACTTGTATTAGGCTGGCCTAGGTGCAAATTTTGCAGGCAACAGAGGTAAATTAATAAACAACTTGACATAGATGCCTTTATGTCATGAAAGATAAATCCATCAGTTAACATTTGTATGTAACTGTAAAGTAGCTTAGAGATAAAATTATTTAACAAAGTGACCTTCCTCAAGAAAAATTTCCATCATCTTAACTTTCTAGAGATTTAGTGAAATACTACTAGCATTTAAAATAAAATCTAGTAACTGGACCCTGAAAGAAATGGAACTTTGCCTAGCACTGATCGTACATACATCACATGTGTGAGTGTGTATTTGTTCAATTTCATATGTTTACTATACCTATAATAAGTAGTATGATTCACATTTTTTCCTGTTATAGTTGTGTGCATATTTCATTATTCATTTATATATTATACTACACACTTCAAGAATAGAACAGATCCTTTAAAAATACTTTTGTAAGGAATATATCAGAATAATCAAATATTTCAAGAACATTGGTTTCATGGCATTCAACAGTTTGAGGTTTGAAGCAATGACAGAAACTTGAAAAAGAAAACCAAGGCATACATTTGATTGCAGACTACACGAATATAAATACCTGCCATGCATTTTACATTCTTCAAATATGCAGAACCTTTGAAAATTCTGGACAGAAAAAAATAAAGAATGGCAGAAAACATACCAGATTGCTATTGCACTTCTCCAAATCCAAAACTTTGACAGCAACAATCTCATTGAATGGTATGCAAAGTGCCCGGTATACAGATGCACTAACACCTTGACCAACCTCCTCGTACAGTTTGTAATCAGATGACAATGCTGGATATTTCTTCTCGGTTTCTATGTCCATGATTCTTACTTGTCAGGAAACTTTGTGCTAAAATCTGGTCACACTCATACCACCAGCATGGCAACCAACCAAGGCTCCAAACATACCCTGAGATCAAACATAAAACTTAATCCAGTCTATCATAGCTGCTTTTACAATGTACATTGCATGGAAAAGCCCTTTGACATCTTTCCAATTCAGTTAATCTCTTTGAACTTTTGCATAAAACAGTGAGAAGATCGCTCTAATCATTACTTAAATTCTGCATTTGATGGCATATTTGTCCAAACACTTTATCATAGGTTAGCATACACAAGGATCCAACAAAAAGTGTCTGATACACCCACCAAAATATTTGCTTCAAGAAGTTATCTTGACCTCCTAATTCAGTAAGTCTGGTAAATAGGCTGTGAAATAGACCAATTTTGTAGAGACCCATGAACATAGTTAGATCAAAATGCTAGCAACCACTGTCTGCTATGCAAATTTCATCATGCCCTATGTCAAATTCCATGACTTCCATCACTGACTAATTCAAGGATCACCATTCACCAACAGAAGCCATCCACTGTGAACAAAATCAAGATCCATGCTGCTATAAATTTTTAACTAGAAAACCCAGATAGAAAATCACGAATGGTGTTCTCTAATAATATCTTCATCTCACCCGCAGTAAGCAGTTTCTCAGAAGATCTTGAGCTACAACAAAATGAATCTAGTTTTCAAGTATTGAACAATCAAAGAAGAACCAAAAAGACCTCAACTACCTGTTGTCATGAAAATGATCACACTTAGTGAATAATCTATTGATGATCAAATAGTACTACAGGCAAAAGAGGACTAGCGAAGTTATTGTTTTAATTATGTCATGTAGTCATCTTAAGCTCACAATTGGGGCAGTGTCTTCTACAAAGCCATCACATACTTGATCCATCCCAAATTCTTGCTATGTCACACAAGGGGTTAACTCCATTAGATAATGTATCTGATCACCGAATCATGTCATTTATCAGCTCAAATAATAATATCAAGGATACATTTCTGTAGCCTAGACATGAAAGGGATGAGACATGACACCAAAACTGTCAACAATGTTAGTACTGGAGTGAGGGATGATATACATTGAGAAAAAGCCATACATTCATAGTAAAAAATTGACAAAACTTCAACCTAGACTTAGATCATGGATGACATGCCTACACCCATAAAAAATTGATTTGTGGGCATCTAGCAAAATGGCCAAACACATAAGACCACCTTAATTGACCCATTATATTGACTTATATGACTCTGCTAACTCCTAGGGACATAAAGAATCCACTAAAAGAGCCATCTTATAAGCTATGAATATTTATGTTGTGTCATGGGCACAACATTCCCTCCCTGCTTAGAAGCTTTGTCCTCGAAGCATTAGAGAATACCAAGCAATAAAAATTCCTCAACTTTGAGCTCATTTGACACCATGGCCCATTATCCACTTGTACTGACCCAATCCTACAACTAAATCATGGACGATAGGCCTACACACATAATAACTTGAATTGTGAGTACTTAACAAAAAGGCCAATCACAACAATGACCTTAGTGAGCCATTATATTGACTTATATGACTCAACTTCCCCCAAGAACCTATAGAACCCAATATGGTAAGCTCTATTAGGGAAACAATTAATTTTATTTATTCCCAAATCTAGAACATACAAATTATATTTAATTCAAAGTTCTCATACTCAGACTTGGTTAGGGCAAAAGTTACAACTTTGTGTTGACTTGACTTTTGACTCGGTGAACTACTAGACCAAATAAAAAATACACAAAATAATCAAAATTTACTAAAACATATATAGACACATATACAGCCCCAAGGGTTAGCTCAAGTGGAGCCAGATGTGAGATCTCTCCTCCCAAAGTTGGGGAGGTCACGGGTTCAACTCTCTTGATTCCCTTGGGTTTTCTGCAATTTCTTCCATTGGAAAAAAACATATACATCAATGCAAATATAAACCATTAACACCAAATATGCAAGTTTATTAACTTATATCACATGTAAGGGTGCAAATAGGCAAAATTACATCAATATACATAAACCATAAGTTCTGATGTACATATATTTTAGTTCTGAAACAGATACATAAAGAAGAACGCCTTGAGATTTTTGGGCTATGTCCAAGTCTAAGTTTTAACTTCTAATCGTCTTGTATGGTTGAGTTTTAGAATAGCAGTGTAGCTGAACAAGTCCTCTTTCATGAATAAATTCCTCAATCTGTTAACAAATCCGTTGACAACAAACACAGATTGAATACCCTCTGAAAGCAGCTCCAAATAAACTTGAACAACATACTGCCAGGCGATTAATTCTTCAGCTCCAAATGCTCCAAACAATCATAATGAAGAGTGAACGAGAAAAGAAGAGAGGGTAGGATTGGAGTTTTGGGGCCTAAGGTTTCTCGCTTTTTTTGCTGACTGGGGCTAAAAGTAGGCATCCATGTCAGCATCACTCAGCTCAGCCAAGTCAAGTCTGACTCAACCAAGTCACCAGTTTTTGTCTGACTCGACCAAGTCAGACTGAGCCAATCGACTGGTTCCAGCAAGTTTGGGCCCAAACTCGAATTGTATCAGCCAAGTCTGATAACAATGTTTCAAAATTAATTCTAGGAAAGCATTAGGCTATAAAGAAAATATCCATCCAAGTACTATAATTTCAGCTCCAGGGAAATCTCGTCTCAAACAGAATTAAAAGAAAACTTGGATCACCAACAAAGAGATAACAGCTGTGAATGGAAGAAGTTAAAAATTTAAGTCCTTTGCAAGGATATGTTCAAGGAACCGTTTTTTTAGCAGGGGGAAGAAAAGCATAGCAATATTGGAGAATCTTTATAATGTAGGCTATGTAAAGTTAGTGGAATGTTCTAGCCGTTTTACAATCCTCTTATGCCATGCATGGCAATTGTCAAATTTCCAAGCGAATTGATCTTGTTTCATTTAATTTGAGGTTAATCTTCATTTCAAATTATTGAATCTTCAAAGAATTAATCAAATGCCAAATCCAAGCCATTGAAATTTTGTTCGTTTTTTGTCTAAGCATTGCCCCCGAGCAGAAACTATAAACAAATTACAAACAGCGCAATGCATCGGAATATTGGAATGGGGAAAGATAATAAAAATCCAATAAATTTTGTATCCAGTTACAGTATTCGAACTACATCAACAGCATCCTGAACTGGTGATGCTGCCCTAAGTCTAGATACCAAGAATAACAGCTCCGCGCAGAAATACGGATTATATCATTTAAAACCGCAAATTGAAAGGCTCTTAAGACGGATTTTGAAGACATTCACAAGTTTTTTATGTAAAGAATCATTTGAATGGTAAAAGACATTGAATTGTCTAAAACAACAGAGACACGATTTATGTTTTGAAGTCACAGTACCTTCGATTTCGTTGGCAATCCCAGCTGCGATTATTCTCCGAAATCGTACAAGCCGAAGCCACTGGACAGAATGAACCAGTGAGGAATAAAAGAAGGTGTTGGCAATAATGAAGTACCGTTAGGATTACGCTTCTACACGTGGTCTGGACCTTGTCTTCAAACTCTGGCCATAGCCGTCAGCATTACTGTTGAGGATTATCAAGCTTTATTATATTCAGTACCATGAAATCCATGACCAGCGCTGACAGAGAAGAGGATCCTGCATATTTCAATGTTTGCTTTTTAAAGCGAATGCCATGCCTCCGCAAGGGGGATGTGCGCACTTGACCAAGGTTTAAAAAAAGCGCCCGGTGTGTGGTTAGGGTAAAAAGTTAGGGCCTCCAGTGGGTCAGCTCGCCTCGTGGTTGGGGCTGTTTGTCTCCGAGTTTAGCGTTTGACTCTCGACGTTTAGCGGTGACTTTGAACTTTTGACAGCGTGGCTATGTTTGCCATTGGACCCGAGCAGTTATATTTGTCGCGTGTCTGAATAGGAAACGCCCCTCCATAATTGGCGCGCCCTCCGTGGAGATTCTATTTTACAGTGAGGCCACTATTAGTTTAGGCCACTGTGAGAATAATCGAGTAATGTAGGCATGTTAATCGTTTTTAAAAATAAATAAACAATAATAATGTAACTTAGAATCCCAGAATGTCTGCATGTTGAGGCTTTTTCAAAATAATAATATTTTCAGTTAGAGTCACGATCCAGCTAAACATCAACAATTTATATCTCGTTGTCCGTATTGAACAACTTTTTATTTCATAGTATTATTTTAGGGTTTAATTAGGTTTTAGGTTTTTAATTTGTTTATAGTATATTTTTTTAAATAAAAATTTTAAAAAAATCATATATTATATAGAAATTGCATAATTCTTATTAGAGAGGGTTGAATTTATTTTAAATTCAAAAACACAATTTAAACATTTTTAAATTTAGATTTTACCGGTAGAAATTTACCAAATTCCAATCAAAACCTACCTTAAAATTGAAACATAAAATATTTAAATTACTACTTATTTTAGTGCTTAATTTATTTAAAATATATTGTATAATTTAAATATAAGATTATTTATATCACCTTTTAAGAGTGAGCTAAACTCTAGGTCATTTGCACATATTTTTCCGCAAAAAAATTGTAAAAAAATTGACTTAATTCCGGTAAGAATTGTTGAAATTGTACTTTCAGTTTGTTGAAATTTCATAATCTGGGTGCCCTAAAAGTTATCTAGGATGCTAAATCCATTTTTGCAATCAAAATTGCAATTTCAGTAACTAAAATATCAATTCTTTGATCAAATTCCCACAAATTTTACCTAAAAATACAAATAGTCTAATCTAAAGTTTAGCTCACTCTCAAATAGTTTATTATAATATATTAAAGAAAATAACACCGCTGAAAAGTTCCATGCGCTATATTAGTATAGGCGAGTATATTACCTTAAACAGAAGGTGCCATGTGCTCTTACCCAAAGTGATAAAAAACACTAAAAATGGTGTGAAGTGATAATTTAAAAAAAAATTAAATCTCTTAAATATAAATGTAAAGTGGAATCTTTTTATGATCCAATGTTATATTATAATTGATAATTGTTACTTGAACATAAAGTCCTACCATGGAATTTTGATTCCCATGGTCGTTATTAAACACGTACCAGCGACAAACTTATACATAAAAGTCACATCGTCGTTATTATAAGTGTTGCTTCGTGCAAAAAAGATGGAATCTTTTGGTCCTAGATATAAGGCCAAGGCTCATAGGATAAATTGAGTTCATAGGATAAATTGAGTAACTTTAACTTGGTGCAACAATTTGCAAGTTACATGTAACAATAACTAAGGCCTCATCCTATAATGCTAAGATTTTTTCTTTTTTTAGGGGAGAATTATTATTTTACACAAAATATAACAAGTTATATGTTTTATTGGGGATTTGAAATCAGGTGGGGAGTGTGAAAATGACTTTCTAATCATTCAAGATATGTCTCTCAACAAAATTGTGGTTGAAGCCATAACAATTAGTGTATGGTTATAAGGATTTTTTTTTTCATAAAAAAAGATCTTATATATATTATATATAAAAAAGGTATCACCAAGTTGTTTTACACTGTTTCAACAGCCAAAAAAGTCCAAAGTAAAATACCCAGTACCAGCTAAGACAAAAGTCATGTTTCTTACCCGTTTCTCCAATTGCCACATATCTACTACATCATCCACATGGTGTCCCAACATGGCATATTATGTAATAACTGACATAATATACCGCATGTAGCTACCCCAAAATGAACCATAAGATATAACAATCTCATGCGTTCATAAATATAGAACCGAAAACTAAAAAGTCCCAAATAGGTGATATGTAGAAAGGTCACGACCCTCCCCACGTGCCACCATAAACTTACCCATAGGTAACGCCAAAGCCTTCTTCGATAATATATGGATGACAAGAAGGCGGGCTTTGATCCAATTATATGTGGGGAGTGTAATGCAAGCCTTGCATGTGTAATGTTAAGGATATGTGTTAATTTTTTAAATGTTAGTCTAAGTCAGTCTAGCTATTAATAACATGTTTTGTCTCCTTGTATGCCATAGATTCAAATCAGAGGGGAGTAGGGTATGTACACCTACATAGACTAAATAGTCAAATCATTGTGCAAAATGGATCTTGTGTCCCACAACACGAAGGTATCATGCATGAATTCGATGTATCCACCACATTATAACATCAATTTGATTATAATTAATGGGGTCCCTTATACCATAAACAAATAAGTATCATACATCAATTTAGTGCATGGCTACAACAAAACATCAATTTGATTATTGTTGATGGGGTCCATTGTCCCATAAACAAAGACAACTTACATGAATTTAATTATTATTAATGGGGTCACTTGTCCCACAAATAGGGAAACATAACATCAATTTCATTATTAATAAAAAAATTCCATTTTCCTATAAACAAGGAAACATTGATTTGATTATCATTGTTGTTGTTTGAAATATTATGGTCATGAGCATAGTGAATTACATCTACAGTGAAGTATAAATAAGATGTACCATAATGTAAATTTTTAATATTAAGAAAGTGAATTGAAAATATATGGGCCACCATAAATCCATCTTAAATTTGAACCTACCAAGCACTCAGAGAGATCAAATTTCTTGACGTGTAAATTTTTTTCTTCATGTGTAAAAACATTAAAATTAAAAATTAAAAAAAAAATACACCTCGATAAATTTGATCTCTCTCGGTGCTTGATAGATCAAGATGTTATGGTTTTTTATAGCTTTTGTGTAAATTTTAAAATTGAATCAACATGTTATCCAAAAGTTTTTTTTGTTTTTTGTTATTGTTATGTACGCTACATGATAACATCTTCCCCATACTAAACTATAAATCTTGTTCCTCTTGATATATATATATATATATATATATATATGGGAGCTGTGAGTTGTGAGTTTATCGGTGGTTGAAGAAGATGGGTGAGTCTCAGGTGGTGTTTGGCATTCTGAGCGTGTTAGTTGTAGTGGTGGGTTTAGCGAACGGTGGGAGGGATGTTGCAAGTAAGAAGCCGGTGGTATATAAGCCTGATAACTTCCCCATTGGAGGCAGCGGGGGTTTAGGTGGTGGCGGTGTGCTAGGTGGAGGGTCTGGCCTGGGTGGAGGTGGTGGCTTAGGCGGTGGTTCTCGCCTTGGTGGAGGTGGTGGTTTGGGTGGGGGGTTTGGTTTGGGTGGCGGAGTTGGTTTCAGCGGGGGTTCAGGTCAGGTCTCGGTGGCGGAGGCGGCGGTGGTGGTGGCGGAGGTGGCGGTGGTGGTGGCGGAGTTGGCGGAGGTGTGGGAGCTAGTGGTGGCTTTGGAGGAGGGTCTAGCCTCGGCGGCGGTGGTGGATTGGGTGGAGGTAGTGGTGGTGGACTTGGAGGTGGCATAGGTGGTGGCACTGGTGGTGGTTTAGGTGGTGTCCTCGGAGGTCTTGGTTGTGGTGGTAGTGACCTTAGCAGTGGCGTTGGAGGTGGCCTTGGTGGAGGTATGGCTAAGAAGTCCTGGTTTAGGGAATATGCAGACAGAGATTGCATCTTTAATGCAGAGCAATGTTCTCATGTAGATCATGGCAATGATCTTAAGATAGCGATTGTGTCATTAGTGATGAAGAACTTATGTCAAGGGGTGTTGTAGATTGTAGGTTTTAGTCGTGCATTGTGCAAACGTACTGTCTAGTGCTTT
>LPNX010421896.1:128539-177604 GCA_001517045.1 Pseudotsuga menziesii
GCGGTGGGCTAGGTGGAGGGTCTAGCCTGGGTGGAGAT
The DNA here is from genome assembly GCA_001517045.1 of Pseudotsuga menziesii. Classification (NCBI taxonomy): domain Eukaryota; kingdom Viridiplantae; phylum Streptophyta; class Pinopsida; order Pinales; family Pinaceae; genus Pseudotsuga; species Pseudotsuga menziesii. Next base: position 128,578 of record LPNX010421896.1, read on the forward strand.
GGTGGCTTAGGCGATCGTTCTCGCCTTGGTGGAGGTGGTGGTTTGGGTGGGGGGTCTGGTTTGGGTGGCGGAGTTGGTTTCGGCGGGGGTTCAGGTCTCGGTGGCGGAGGCGACGGTGTCGGAGTTGGCGGAGGTGTGGGAGCTGGTGGTGGCTTTGGAGGAGGGTCTAGCCTCGGCGGCGGCGGTGGATTGGATGGAGGTAGTGGTGGTGGACTTGGAGGTGGCATAGGTGGTGGCACTGGTGGTGGTTTAGGTGGTGTCCTCAGAGGTCTTGGTTGTGGTGGTAGTGACCTTGGCAGTGGCATTGGAGGTGGCCTTGGTGGAGGTATGGCTAAGAAGTCTCTGGTTCCTTGAAGTCCTGGTTTAGGGAATATGCAGACATAGATTGTGTCTTTAATGCAGAGCAATGTTCTCATGTAGATCATGGCAATGATCTTAAGATAACGATTGTGTCATTAGTGATGAAGAACTTATGTCAAGGGGTGTTGTAGATTGTAGGTTTTAGTCGTGCATTGTGCAAACGTACTGTCTAGTGCTTTGTGGCAAGGTGGTTTGCTCGTATGAGGATTCTGAAGTAGTTGGTTGTCTGTTTTGATGTTGTGTCGGTATTAGCATTGTTATGTTAATGGTAAGCTAAGTTGTGGCTGGTGTTGAGAGGACTACTGACTCTTTTGAAAATGTACGTCTATAGTATGGTTATAATTATAAAGAGCATTGCAGGGCAGTGTGTTTGGTAAGTCCATTTGCAACTTCTACTCCTATTTTCTCGTGAAGTTTGTAGGATATTTGTGGTGGTATATCTTGTTTGTGAGATGAACCTTCGGTATCTTGGCTAATAGATATTTCCTTATTAAGTGAAATATATATATATATTAAAAATTAAAATTGATTCAACATATGTTATCCAAAAGTTTTTGTTTTTTTGTTATTGTTATGTACACTACATGATAACATCTCCCCCATGCTAAACTATAAATCTTGTTACTCTCGATATATATATATAATCAAGTTGGTAGGCATAGGGGGGTTCCTTCTTGATCCCGATGGAGAAATAGTAGAAACATATTAAGAAAGTGAAATATGGGCCACCATAAATCCATCTTAAATTTGAACCTACCAAGCACTCAGAGAGATCAAATTTCTTGACGTGTAAATTTTTTTCTTCATGTGTAAAAACATTAAAATTAAAAATTAAAAAAAAACACCTCAATAAATTTGATCTCTCTCGGTGCTTGATAGATCAAGATGTTATGGTTTTTTTATAGCTTTTGTGTAAATTTTAAAATTGAGTCAACATGTTATCCAAAAGTTTTTTGTTTTTTCTTATTGTTATGTACGCTACATGATAACATCTTCCCCATACTAAACTATAAATCTTGTTCCTCTTGATATATATATATATATATATATATATATATATATATATATATGGGAGCTGTGAGTTGTGAGTTTATCAGCGGTTGAAGAAGATGGGTGAGTCTCGAGTGGTGTTTGGCGTTCTGAGCGTGTTAGTTGTAGTGGTGGGTTTAGTGAACGGTGGTAGGGATGTTGCAAGCAAGAATTCGGTGGTATATAAGCCTAATAACATCCCCATTGGAGGCAGCGGGGGTTTAGGTGGTGGCGGTGGGCTAGGTGGAGGGTCTGGCCTGGGTGGAGGTGGTGGCTTAGGCGGTGGTTCTCGCCTTAGTGGAGGTGGTGGTTTGGGTGGGGGGTCTGGTTTGGGTGGTGGAGTTGGTTTCGGCGGGGGATCAGGTCTCGGTGGCGGTGGCGGAGTTGGCAGAGGTGTGGGAGCTGGTGGTGGCTTTGGAGGAGGGTCTAGCCTCGGCGACAGTGGTGGATTGGGTGGAGGTAGTGGTGGTGGACTTGGAGGTGGCATAGGTGGTGGCACTGGTGGTGGTTTAGGTGGTGTCCTCAGAGGTCTTGGTTGTGGTGGTAGCGACCTTGGCAGTGGCGTTGGAGGTGGCCTTGGTGGAGGTATGGCTAAGAAGTCTCTGGTTCCTTGAAGTCCTGGTTTAGGGAATATGCAGACAGAGATTGCGTCTTTAATGCAGAGCAATGTTCTCATGTAGATCATGGCAATGATCTTAAGATAGCGATTGTGTCATTAGTGATGAAGAACTTATGTCAAGGGGTGTTATAGATTGTAGGTTTTAGCCGTGCATTGTGCAAACGTACTGTCTAGTGCTTTGTGGCAGGGTGGTTTGCTCGTATGAGGATTCTGAAGTAGTTGGTTGTCTATTTTGATGTTTTGTTGGTATTAGCATTGTTATGTTAATGGTAAGCTAAGTTGTGGCTGGTGTTGAGAGGACTACTGACTCTTTTGAAAATGTATGTCTATAGTATGGTTATAAAGAGCATTGTAGGGCAGTGTGTTTGGTAAGTCCATTTGCAACTTCTACTCCTATTTTCTCGTGAAGTTTGTAGAATGTTTGTGGTGGTATATCTTGTTTGTGAGATGAACCTTCGGTATCTTGGCTAATAGATATTTCCTTATTAAGTGAAATATATATATATATTAAAAATTAAAATTGATTCAACATATGTTATCCAAAAGTTTTTGTTTTTTTGTTATTGTTATGTACACTACATGATAACATCTCCCCCATGCTAAACTATAAATCTTGTTACTCTTGATATATATATATAATCAAGTTGGTAGGCATAGGGGGGATCCTTCTTGATCCCGATGGAGAAATAGTAGAAACATATTAAGAAAGTGAAATATGGGCCACCATAAATCCATCTTAAATTTGAACCTACCAAGCACTCAGAGAGATCAAATTTCTTGACGTGTAAATTTTTTTCTTCATGTGTAAAAACATTAAAATTAAAAATTAAAAAAAAAATACACCTCAATAAATCAATATGCAATTTATGACATGTGTGATGTTTTAACTATGTGTGTGGTTTTGGTAGATCGAGAGAGGATGCTAGGCGTTGGACTCGGACTGGGGACCCCCCTTTGTGTGCCCAAGAGGCATCCTTGGTGATTAGTTGAAAGAAGAGAGGGAGTTTGGATTTCTCAGTTGGAATTGTGTGAAAAATAAATTATAAAAACCCTGGAAAGCAAGGCGCTTAAGGGGTCGAGTTGGGGAGCCAGTATGGGTGATGTAAAGGCTATAATTGTTGACTTGAGGGCCATTGTAAGGAAAATTTTATGAGTTGTTGGAAGGGTTGGTTGCAACCATCACACAACTGGCCAACCATGTTTCAAATCTACGTTTTCAATTTGACGACTTGGACGGCCAAGTGCAAGTTCAAGGCACTCATTTGGAGCAACTTACCGTTGTTGTGGACAAACACCATGAGATGTTGTAAGGGGAGCAGTCTAAAGATGCCAAGGGAGTAGACTCCAAGGAGCTTGATGAGGAATAGGTGTAGCAACAAGAGAAGGACTATATGGAGATTTCAAGCACTCCAGACCCATATTACGAGCCCATGAAAACCCAGGAATTATCTAGTCCTATCTTGTCTTTTCTTTTAGCATATGGTTTTTTTTATCTGTGTGTTGTTATTAGGATAGTTTGTCAAAGTATGCAGCTTCCAAGTTGTGGTAATTATAGATGTAATAGTTAGAGAGTATGTATTAGTTTAGTTACTCCTTTCTCTAAACGGGTTGGTCTCATAAACAATATGGTTATGCAAATTTTTATTGTTTTTACAGCAATTTAATATAATTCAATACTCGTTCCTATTAAAATAATAATAATAATAAATAAATAGTATAAATGTCTTTTAATATTAATATTTGAAACATCAATTTATGTATTGGTTTCTTTGTTATCAATCTTGTTGTTTAACATATTGGTGATTATGATAAATCTATTGATGTTTTGAGTAGCTTTGGAAGATATTCCACAAGAAAGAATAACAACAAATTACAGAACAAGTTGACATAGTTACATTGACCCAGTCAAGTGGTAAAGTCGGCCCAATTAAAGGGAGAAATGACCCAGTCAAGACGATAATTCGATCGAGTAAGAAAAGCGATATTTTTTAGTATAAATATAAGTGAAGTTGCCTCATTTGCAACACAAGAAACTTGTTGAAGCAAGAGAAAAGTGCACAGATCCTAGGGAGACTAGCTAAAGGTTTAAGAAAGCATTATGAAGACAATTTTGGGGTTTTATCTTTCTCCTTCTATGGGCTCAAGGGTTATTCAATATCTTTCTTGTATCATTATTATGTAACTAGTGTCTAGCACTATTCTTGTTGAAGAATCTTATCTAAAGAATTTTGTTGGGTTTTTCCCGTGAGAGGGTTTTCCCGAGGTAAAATTGTGTCTACTTTGAATGTGTTTCTTTTAGTGATCCTTTATATGCATGCAGATTATGCTAAGAAAAATCAACATGGCGTTAAAGGTAGATTAAATAGAAGTCATTACCAATGAAGAGTCATAAAGTAGGGATTTCAAGTTTGGGCATATTTATCCATAAATTGGACCTCAAAATAGTATTTTGGAAACCCCTTTTAGTAAGGTGCACTATCTATGGAAACAAAACTCAATTTTGTGAAGTTTCAATTTTTTTCCTAATTTATGTCGGAATCAAGGAATTGTGGTTTTTAGTTTTAGACCATTTATGGCCACACATTGGATTTGATTTTAGCACACTGGAACTCACCCTAGGAGGGCACACCTACCTATGGAATCATATTTCAGTTGGATAAAATTTAATTTTATACATAACTCTACTGGGGCTCAAGATCAAGGGCTTCCAGTTTTGAGCCCTTTTGTCAGCAGACCAGGTTCGATCTTATCATCCTTGAACTTGCCTTGGGAAGGTGCATTTATCTATGTAGTCAAATCTCATTTTTGGCCAAATTCAATTTTGACCTACCCTTTGCTACTGTTTTTAGGTCAAATCTCTGTGTTGACAAAATGACAACTAGTCTAAGGGGTGAGGATAGATTGGATGGAGTAGATAACTTCATATCTTGGAAGCATATGATACTTCTCATCCTAAAAGAGAATGATCTCTTAAATTATGTTAAAGAGGTTAACCTAGAACCAGAAGAAGAAGAGGATAAAGCCAACTACAAGAAGAATATGGTCAGAGAAAAAAGAATCATATCTGATTCAATCAAGGACCACTTGATCCCTCATGTGTCAAAATTGCAGACTCCTAAGGAAATGATTGAGGCCTTGACAAGATTATATGAAAGTAATACTACTAGCAAAAAGTTATTAATGAGACATTAGTTAAGGGATGTGATGATGGAAAGTTAGAGACGGTGTCCTACTACTTTACAAGGGTTTCTCAAATCAAGGATCAACTAGTAGCTATTGGGGATCATGTAGAAGAGAAAGAACTCATGTTGACAACATTGAATGGTTTTCCATATTATTAGGATGCGTTAGTTCAATGTATTTGTGCAAGGAAAAAGATACCCAACTTTGATAGGTTGTGGCCATATTGTACTCAAGAAGAAGCAAAGTTGATCTCCAAAATGCAAAAGATGAATGATGAAGAAAATCAAGCACTTGCAGCTCATGCAAGGAAAGGAAAAGGTAGAAAGTTTACCAAGAATACCGACAAAATATTAGTATAAAAAAATAAGAAGGATATGTCAAAGATTAGATGTTACAACTAGAATCAGTTGGGACACTATGCAAGAAATTGCACTCAAGAGAAGAAAAAGAGAAACAACATGCACATACATTAGACATGGATGAGTCTCCATTACATAAGAAGACCAAGGAGATATCAGATGAGGAATTTGTCCTTGAAAGTGAGTACTGTTTGGTTAGTAGATAGTGGTACTTTTAAGCACTTGACATGTTATGTAAATTCTTCAGAAATAACTTGGAAACAATTCCAAGCATAAATTTAAAGAGTAGGAGAATCTTCCTACTAACTAGATTTAGATGAAGTAAATAATATACTCTTGTCAAGAATGCCAAGGGATGAAGGTATATACAAAGTGATATTAGATCTAGTGCTTCGAAAAGTCACGAGGACAAAGGATGAAGACTTTAGCAAGTTCCGTACTCGACGAAGAAGAAGATCAACGTCTTCATAATCAAACAATGAAGCATAATACGCTTCTATAAAATCCAATGATCTTTGCAAGGAGGCGAGGATCAACAAGGAGCCTACAAAACTCATGAAATATAAGTATTTGTACTATCATTTGAGTTATTCATAAAATTTCTAAGTATTTTGAAGGATTTTGTTTATAACAGTTATAAGTAGATCTATGATATAGTTTTCCTTTATACATTTATATATGACTTAGATGGACAAGTAGTAGGCTCATGTAGTCCATCTTATGTATATATTGAGTAAGTAGCCTATAGTGTTGCACAACATCACATGAGCCCTTAATGGAGCTAGTCTAGTATGAAACCTTTTTTCTACCGTGCTTAGAGCAATGCACGCTCTTAATAGTGTGTTATGGTGAAGATGGAAGGCAACTGGATAGTTACCATTTGTGTTTGGGATGTGGATGGGTGTTGTGTTGAAGCATTAGCTAAGATGCAATGGTTGCATGGCTATGTACATAAGAAAGTTTCATTGCATTGACTTAATTAATTAGTATGTAATGTTGATTATCTCACTAAATTTGACTTGTAGGAAAGATCATATGCTATGGTCTATAAGAGAAGGATGATGAGACTTGTTCTGAAGGACAAGTGGTGGATGTGAAGTCATCCAAAGTACAAATCCCATTAATATTTAGCATTCAAGAAAGAGCAGGATGCTCAAAAGTAGGAGGCTTCTTAGAGCATGGCTCTCAGCTCAGGTTTTAGATAAAGATGGCATGATGGATTTCATGATAGAGGGAGCATCTACAGTGGATGTTATGATTGTTATGCAATGACGGTAGTCATATGTGGACCCATGACCTACAGGTCCAAAGGCTCTCATAGGGAGATTGTCGGTTGAGAGCAAGGGGTTCGTATCAGTGGACCCATTTGATGGGAGATTGTATATATTGATACATAGAAGATCAACAATAGAGAAGGTTGCATGTCACATTGGTGCAAGACATATATATGCAGAGAATGCAAGATGTCCAAATGCAGAGGGAGCATGGTGCTCATATACAGAGCAGGAAGATCACAAAATTCAAGAATCTTGGCATGATTCTTGGGATTAGAGGTGTGGTAGAAACCAGATGAGATTTTCCTCAATCAAGGAAAATACACATTAGAGATCTTGAAGAAACTTGGGATGTTGGACTATAATTCCATGGCCACACATATGATGATGAATTTGAATCTATTCTTCTTCAGATTTGGAGGATCTCATAAGCAGTTGAGTGGATCCTAAATGTACCTGGCTAGCACCAGGAGGGATATATGCTTTGTAGTTAGTATAACATGGTAGAGTTTAGACATGTACAACAAGGCATGTGTTGAGGTACCTGTATGGTATGATTAGATATGGACTCAAATATGTCTCAAACATAGAAATAGAGCTACACGGATATATAGACTTTGACTAGTGTAGTGGACGAGAAAGAGCACATTAGGGATATTGTTCCATAACACATTATTACAAGATGAAAAGTAGTAAGGCTTCATAAGGTTCCTAATCAATTATATCCGAGACATGGTGCATAAAGGAGCAGTTCAACTCTAATACATATCCACGAATGACCAAATTTTCAAATGACTCCTCTAGTTGAGAGGGAATATTGATGTTTCTCCATATACAACAACAGATATATAAAATCCCCACTGGTTAGTCATGTGGGACATAACTCGAGAGTTTTCCCCATTGGTAATTCATGCAATGGTACATGGCTCAAACACTGTTATCCATACAATAGTATATGGCTCAGGCAGCCATACAGTGGTTCATGGTTAAGATTAGCTATTCAGTGGTACATGGCTCGTATAAGCCACTCAATAGTACATAACTCATATTAGTCATGTAGGAATACCTAACTAAGATGGCGATTAGTCAAGGTACATGACTTAGACAACCAGGGGTTGCAGTATTGACAGTCGGGGGTTGTTGTAGCTCATGCAAAGTGCACACATACATGAGAAAATTCATAGTCAAGAATGCTGGGGAGAAGCCAAAGACTATCAGTATGCCACAAATACTAGTTAAAGTCTCTGATACTTTCATATGCTTGAGTGAGTTATAGTCAAGACTGTCAGGGAACAATCAAACCTCTGGGAGAGGCTAGTGGGGTATAGTGGGATTTAAAAGAAGAATGAACCCACTTTGAAAGTGGTCAGGCCTTGAAAAACATCATAGAGGATGGAAAGTTCACAGAGAATTTCTCTATACAGTAGAAGATTCCAGAAGTCAGTAAGCATAAAGTTGGTACTGAATATTGTGACCAAAAGAATATCTTTCTCACTAAAAGGTAGTGTTTATGTTTTGAGTAGCTTCGGAAGATATTCCACAATAAATAATAATAACAAAACCTAGAACAAGTTGGACTAGTTAACTTTACCTGATCAAATGGTTAAGTTGACGTGGTTAAAGGAAAAAATGACCTAGTAAAGAAGACAAGTCGTCCCAATAAGAAAAGTGACCTTTTCTATTATAATTGCAAGTGAAGTGGCCTCATTTTCAACCCAACAAATTCAGTCAAGCAAGAGAAAAGAGCGTAGATCTAAGGGAGGCTAGCTAAAGATTCAAGAAAACATTATGTAGACAATTTTTGGGGTTCTATCTTTCTCCCTTTCTTCTCTAGGATTAGAGGTTTTTCAATATCTTTCTTGTATGATTATTTTGTAACTAGTGTCAAGAACTATTCTTGTTGAAGAATCTTATCTAGAGAAGTTTTCTAGGTTTTTCCCATGAGAGGGTTTTCACAGGATAAAACTGTGTCTACTGTGATTGTGTTTCTTTCAATGATCCTTTATATGCATGTATTTTATGTTTATGTGACACATGAGTAAATAACATCTAATTGCTAAGAAAAACCAACAAAGTAATTACTTGAAATTACCCCAATAATGTAATTTAACTTCGATAGAATATATATTGTTCATTTGTATTGTAGTTTTGGGAAAAAAGAATGTGAGAAGCAATAATTTAAAACATCTAAAACATTGCAACTACTTTTATTATTTGTTGGGACCCATTATATAGTTTCAATTTAGTATCATTCCATTCTAAAAAAAAGTCTCTTTTAGAACATAAGAAATCATTTCACTTTGACAATAAAATCACAATCTCTTTATAATTATAGATCATGACTTATAAATATCGACATAACCACTCAAGCAAGAGGTCCCATTCCCTTTCAAAATAAAAGTTTGAATTGTATTGTGTAATAATAATTAATAAATAGTACTTAACCATAAAGTTTATTATTGTAATAGATTTCATAGCTATATGATTGATGTCAAAGATGTGTATTTTTTTCTATCAACTTAATGACTTAAGGTGGTGGCATTATACTATATTCTCAAAATTACACTATATGCAAAGAATATAGAGTTTTGAGGGTTAATTCAAGCAACCATGAGCTAGACTTGAGATCTCTCCCTTGAAGTTGGGGAGGTCACAGGTTTAATTCTTTTAATCCCCTCAAGATTATGCTCTATAAATTTACAATTGCACCAATAGAATATTAATATTTATTGCTAAATTAAATGATATGACGTTGATAAATGTATTCTCATTGGTTAACAATAAATACCTCCAACAATGGAAAATATATATTGAGAGAGTTGAAGGGAAAACTTCGCCCTCTTATAGAGTGACCATGTGTACAAGATTTTGTTGAGAGGTGGGTTCATTTGCAAAGCCCTAAGTAGAACAACTACAATCTATAAGTCAAACTTGTCAACAAGCAATTAATGTTGAGGGAGATTACAAACATGCCTTGAGATGTCTTTCAAGCACCTTGCCATACCAATTGTGCCCTACAACCTAAGGAAGCATGCCTTATTATAACCATAATTCAACAAAACAAAAATATGCTTCAAATATCATCAATGTGGCATATCATAATTTAGCAATTATGCAGCTAAAACAATCCAAATTACACACAAACAATTATGACAATATAAAACTTGAACTCGTATTGTTCATTACCATCAACTATTTTATTTTTTGAATGAGTTGCTCAAGGAGACATGCATGATTTAGGTGATCATTTCAGGACATCGCAAAAATCGTCCTAATTATAGGCAATATTTTGGGTCCTAAACTTGCAACGCATTCTTTAGACCCTGAATGGTATTTTTTTGGATGGTCATAAACCTTTTGAAGCCTTGGCTTTGAATGGTTCATCTCACATTTTACAAAGATCATGGAGATATTTCCAATGTTCCAAATAGTGACTTAATCAAAGTTCATACGTGAAAGTTATGTCCCTAAGTCAATAGTCCAAACCAATGTTTTGGGGCTCACCATCTTTTTTCCACCTCAAACCCCAAGGTTGGGGTTTTTACTTTAGGGTTTGTACACTCTATATATTTTGCTTCCTATTGTAGTAAACGGAGTTTTTCTCCTTCTAATTAGGGGATTTTTCTAATCATTGTTGCAAACACATATCTACCACCATTCTAGACATTATACGTGTACAATGATTTTCATTGACGTTGATTAATATAAATTGGCTTCATTGTATTTATATGTTCCTTTTAATGTAATTTTCATTTCATTCTCGACATATTTCGAATCAATCCAAGACCTATTTTGACTATTTATTTTTGTTATACAAAGTGTATCATGAAAGCACGTAAACAACATTAGGTATTAACAATAGACGACTTATCACATTGTAATATTCATTATATTTTCCCATGGGCGGCATGAATGGGGAGGGTCCCTTTTGATCCTAAGGGAAATAAGGAAGACGAGCATGCATGGGGATTGGGAGTAGCCTCCAATAATGAAGCAGAGGCTTCGATAGTTTTTTAAGGATTGTTCATCCTTAAAGAAAAAGGAATAAACATGGAAATGTAGGTCTAGAAAGACCGATCCAAAGGTTGATTGACATCATCAAAGCTTCTAGCACCCTTGTGTTCTATCAAGTGCTCAAATGGAAAATCATTAATCAAATGTGGTGGTTTGAATAGAGGAAGGAAATTTAGCGATAGGCGAAAGTGTTGTCATACTTAAAGCCATCTTATGATAAAACCTTTTAGTAACTTAATGAAGAACATGGAGAACACCTGTAAGATTTCCAGCATGGGAGGGATTGGGGCCATGGTGTTTCACATGTGTTGTATCATTTGTAAGTAGACTAAGTACACCCCAATAGGGGTTTGAAGATTGGATCCCATATGAAGGGGGTCATAGGGGACCCTCTTCCCTAGCTTAGGGGACATGGAGGGGTCCCCACAAGGAAACAAAATGGTTTGTTATGTCATATTTCACCCATAGTTTTGGCCCATTGTAAACTATTTTTGGTTAAGGAATTAGTTTTGCAATCTAACCTAGGTGAATGGATCAAGGTTTTGAATGTGGGAAAATACCTAAATATTGTATTGTGAATAGTGAAATTAATACAATGAGATAGAGAGATGTGTATCTCTTAGTTATGCTAGTTTTCTCAATTAAGGATTTATGGGATAAATCTTTGTGTAAAATGTGCATGCGTGTGTGTCATTGTTATTCTTATGTTTTAGATTCTATTAGTATTGTTTTTCTTGCACAAGTTTATCAAACTCTTCATTTAGTAACAAAGTAAGCTTATTGGTTTGGGGGAGTGCCTTTTTTGCCAAAGTTTATATCATTTTGCGAAGAGTAGGGGTATCCTTGGTATGCAATAAACCTATTATTGAGTGGGAGATGTGCACTTTAAGTCGCGTGTAAAAAAATGGCAAGCAATTCAAGAATAGAAATAGAGAAGTTTAGCAACTAGAACTTCCAGTTATTCAAGCTAAAGATTGAATATCTTCTTGTAGATAGAGAACAATGGGTTGTTGTTGATCCAACTAAAAAGTCTATTGGTATGTTGAAAGACTATTGGGAAAAGCTAGAAATAAAGGTGAGAAGTATGAATTGACTCTGCCTCTCAAATTCAGCATTGTTAATTGTATTTGGATAATATAATGCAAATAATTTGTGGGATAAGTTAGGGAAATTGTATTAGTCAAATTCCCGAGTAAATAAATTGTTTCAACAAAAAAGTCATATCATCTTAGGATGAATGATGGAAACTCTGTGATGAAGCATTTATATTCCTTTAATCCTATGGTAAGTTAGATGGTCTCTATCGATATTAACAAGAAGGAAGAAGATAAGTGCATTACCTTGTAATGTTCTTTGTTAGACTCTTGTGGTAATATGGTTATATAAATTGGTAGTACTATGCAGTCCATATTAAGGTTTGAGGATGTAGTTGCATCCTTTTGTTTTGTAAGTTAAGAAACTATTCTATTGAAAAAAAGGTGGTAGTGTTACAAAAACATTATAGTTCAGAGATACAGTCCTGCTCAAAGAGACAAGCAGGTAAAACAACCCTAAGAAGATAACCGGACCCTCCCTCCATGAGGGAAAATAGGTCCGAAGAAAGAAAGAAAGTAACCATATACAAAAAGACAGTGTTCATACTATAAATCCAGAAATTATAAACCGATAGACGGTAAATATGACTTGAAAATGTCCCACAACCTTTCTGACAAAAACAAAAGCAACCAATAACAAAAACATGTTTAAGGCTTATGGTATGGCTCTTCAACGATGAGGCATCCAAATCCAGTGGAAATTGGCTCGGTTGGGTCATCCTTGGTATCAAAAGCACTGTCACTACTGGATGAATCATCATCTTCATTGTTACCTACGTGAGGTAGTTTAACTGGGAGAGGGGCAGTCTTCCTTGCCAATGCTGGACTGGGGGTGCATTTTCTAGCTAAAAGGGATTTTATGCGGCTCAGTGGGGGGGGGAGGAGAAGGTTCGCAGTCCATAGGTACTGTGAGGGGAATGGTGGAGGAGGAGGGTATAGAGGCTAAAACAAGGGGGGCAGTGGGGACAACAATAGCAGGAGGTGCAGGTGCGAGAGGCTGAGAATGGAAGAGAAGAATGAGGCAATTGAGGAGGTTTTTTATCACCCAATACTTTCTCGTCACTCCAGAGTGCGACCAGACGCGCTGAGAGCACCTTAAAGTCCATCCTCCCAGTCATTAACCATGAGGCGCACATCTTTGGGGATCTCAACATCGAACCCATCTCCATTAGCCTAAGCACTGAGTTGAATTGGGCAGTCTGATTGTGAGCCTCTCCCCACACAACCGTGACGAGGGATACCTCGTTGACAACGGGACATGGCTGGCCGACGAAAGGTGGCAGTGAGCTCAGAGCCAGGGAGGGAAATATAGAGGGCCGAATGATTGGGAGTAAGATGAGAACAGAGCTGTGAGAGTGTAGGGAGCAAGTGGCCAGAATGACAGGGGAGCCTAGGCATTAAGTTGTTGGCACATCGGCCCAGACACCAAGGAGGTGCATTAAGTTCAACCTGCAGCGAGTTGACGACTGCATCCCTTCGAGCATCTAGGAGATGTCCATGTCTGAGAACCGAGTAAATACGCGCAACCATTGAGGGGGTGATGTGGGGGTGACATCATGTTGATGTCGGGTGACCCCATCATTTTCCTTCATGTCATTTACCTATAACATGTCATATGAAAGAGAGGAATAACAAGTCTTATTACAGGGGGGGAATCTATGTATAGAGGCAAATCTAAATCTCCAACATAATCTATAAGGCAATGTTTGAAATGTAGTAAAGCTAAACATTATAAGAAAGATTGAAGATCGAAGAATGTTGCTAAAAGTAAGGGATTTGATGATAACATGTCCAAAAAAATGAAAGCCTCCCTAGAAGAAGGAGGTGATGTTTCCTTGGAATTTATAAGTACACATTGTGATGTAGGGGCATCATACTCTCATTTAAAGTCTTAAAGGTTGGTAAGACCTTAGGGTCATGACACCAACCAAAAGAGAGTTGATTATAATTTTTTAGTAAATATATTTGAAGTTTTCTCATAATTGGTGAATGTAGACATAGAAGATTAGAGTCATGAGTCATTAGGAGATAAGATTAAAATTATGTTTTAGAAATCAGTTAAATAATTCCAGGGTTTTTGGAAGTTGGAAACATCATCTTCTTTGGAGTTATTGTAAGCCTACGGGAATTTAGAAGGAGAGTAGGGGTAGAGGTCAAATAATATAGGAGAGAAATGGCCAAATGAATGTAAAATCTGACCATAGAAAGGAACAAGATATCATGGGTGAATTATATGTACAAACATGTTAATGAAATGAAGTTTTCATGATAATGATTATCTTTGTGTATATAAAATTAATGGATTTCAGTTTATGTGTGTGAATGTGAACAAAAGGGCTTCTTTTTTTGGTGAAAGAATGACGGAAAATATTATCTTCATATCATTGTGTGATGCTTTTTATTTTTTGTGTTATGGAATTGAACTTGTTAATTTCATTAATAGGGTTTGTGTTTAAACTTTGTATGGAAGACAAAGCATGAGTGTAAATCAACTTGAGGAGTCAATTGGTAAAAGAGTTTTCAAGAGATGCGAGGGTGAGTATTAACCAAAGATTGATCAAGAGAAGTGTGAGTGAACTCTACGTTGAGAGCACCAACTTCAGAGTAATCTTTTGAAATTAATCAAATGTTGCAGAATGAAGAGTTGTGATTCTCTTTCGTGGAAGGCTTGTTTGAAGATTGCGTTGGAGTGAAGATTTGTTATGTATTGAAATTATGTTGAGAATCCCCCTTGTATGAAAACCCAGGTGTGTAGAGATTTTTATTTATTATTTTGAACCTTTGTGAATGGAATGAAAACTTTTGCGTGAATGGTAGTCGTTGGAGGTTCTGAACATTGACTGGATATTAAGATCAACGAAAATGTTGTGTTCCTTTGGTTCAACGACACATAAACTTAGCGAAGGTTATTTATTTTGTTTAAGAGCATAAAATGAGATCATTGAGTCTATTTCTTGGTTGAGCACACAAACTTAAGCACCTAAGAGTGTGTTCTGGCTGAATAAAAGTAGAGAGAAATCGTTGTTTGGGTATCAGTGATTGTTTTCTCCCAAAAATATAGAGTTTGGGGTTCCAGTTAACTGTGGTTAGATTGTGTAAGTTTTGCTCGGTGTTTCTAGGAAGAAGAATGAATGCATTGTGGACAATTGAAGGTGAATAACCAGACACTAAGTAACCCTCTGTTCTTTTTATTCTCCACTACATGCTTTGCGTGTTCTTATAGTTATGTTATTTTTTTCTTTATTTTTTAGTTGGCTTTATTTAGACACATCAGGTTGAAGTTGTGGGTTCCATACCAGGAATTGGTAGAGAGGTGGAATGCTATTTTGTAGGCTAAAGGGTTGGTTAGTGTCGTAGATTTTAGGTTTGATTGGTTTGTCCCGAAGCCTGCATCATTTTTGGTATCATAGAACATTTTCTCTTTGGGATGAATTGAGGAGAAGTGTTGTAGCAACATTTTGCAAACGAAAAGGAATTTCAGTCAAAATCAACAATGAAGTTTGTTGGAGAAATGGTAAGTGGACATTGGTTTATGATTTTGAGATAGAGTAGTAGCTATAAGAGAGTGTGGTAGATGGACCCTTGCAGCAAGGAGTGATGTGATTGTTTCTAGCTAAGCTAGAAGTAAAGAGAACATGTAAAGTTCTTAGAGGTGGATGAGTGGCTATAAGTAGGAAGTCCATAGAGATAGCATAGCGAGTGCTTGAAGTGTTATGAATGAGAGAACTAGTGAAAGGATTTGTTTGCATTCCAACATGGACATGGAGGAGCTTGTAGAGGTGATGAGAGAAGTGATCATTGAAAATCATCTTAAGGGTTCAAAGAGACGCCACAAGAAAATAAAGAAGGACACCAATGTAGATGGCATGAAGAGGAAAATTCAAATAGAGTTTGACAGGGAACTTGTTGAAATAGAAGCAAGGTTTAGTGTATCAACATAGCTTCTACAGGAAGGGAAATATGCAGAAGACCGGTATTATAGGTGGAAGTTGAGGAAAAAGGTGAAATGGACTATAGTAAAACTATATGCTATAAAACTCAAGTACAAGTTGAGTGCTTGGTGAAATAAGGAGAGAAAGCTCAAAGCAGTTGAGTATGAGGAGACAGTTCACATTGGTGAACTAGAGAAAGGTGTATACCTTGATGAAAGGGAGAAAAAAATGTTGATGAAGAGTTTGTTGAAGAACTCACAGGTGTAAATAGTTCACATCAGTATGAAGAGAAAGGACGAGAGCTCATAGTAGTTGAGCAAAAGGAAGAAGTTCACATTATTTGTGAACACAAACACAGTGCTTATTTTGATGAAGAAGGTAACGTGGATGTTGAAGAGAGGTCTGCTGAAGATCTCAATGGTTGTTATGTGAATCAAATCATCATGAATAATGGCAGATGAAAGCATCAACAAAGGTTGAATAACTTTGTGATTTTTATGCTAATGAAAAT
Organism: Pseudotsuga menziesii; assembly: GCA_001517045.1. Taxonomy (NCBI): domain Eukaryota; kingdom Viridiplantae; phylum Streptophyta; class Pinopsida; order Pinales; family Pinaceae; genus Pseudotsuga; species Pseudotsuga menziesii. The sequence goes on from LPNX010421896.1 coordinate 144,953, forward strand.
TTTGTGACTACATTTTGCACAACAAAGAAAAAGGATAGTTGTTGAACATTGTCAGGCATATTGGAAAGGATAAAGATGAATATGAGATCTCAGGTATGTGGTGGTATGTTTGCATTATGAATATCTATGTGATTGTCTTATTCCAGAGAATTTGTAAAGGTATATTGGAGATAGTGAATGAAGAAGCTGAATTGCTTCAAGAAAATGAAATTTCATTTCATTTGGTAATGGAGAGTGTAGAAGAAGAAATTCTTTTGAGGAGCAATATGACAATTGAAACCACAAAGGAGAATTTTGAGGAAAGAAACAGTCATCCAGTTGTAATGCATCAGTGGAAGAGGATTTTGGAAGCCTTGAATACTTCAGGGAAAATGGATGATAATGATTTTGATAATATTATATGTGAAGAATACATCTTGAGGCAAGTGTATAACATTCTGCAACATAGGGACATACTGGATGAAGATATTGATGAATTGGGGATATTCATGAAGAGAACAACCAGAAGAAAGTACACCAAAAGGAAAAGGATAATCAACAACAAGGTGAAGTTGATTGAAGGAGATAATGTTAGCAAAATGTACGGGAAACAACAAACCACAATTTGGGATCCTGGAAGATTGTGTAAATTTTCCTTAAATATGCAACTAGAGCTAAACAATGCATGAAAAATATCAACTGATAACCACACATGAATATCTTTTACAGTATGCAGCAGAATATAAAACTGAGAAATAAGTCACAACATCACATCACAATATTGTCACTATTATTTTGGGTATGGAAACCCCCGAAAAAACCCAAGATGGGAAAACCGGTGCAACAGTCAGATATAGATTTTATTATGAGAAAATATGGAACTTTTACAATCATTGCAAATTCACCCAAACTTGGTGAATGCAGTAACTGGCAGAATCACTAGGAAAATCCCAGCTAAACCTCAACACCCTCCTATGTGAGTGTACAATGCTCGATGATCCTGCTGCTCGCTCCTCCGTCTTCTCAGCTAAATCATGTGTATGACTTTCTCTCCCTGTTTGTATTCTCTCTCTGTCAGAATACAAGTGTGTGTGTTCTCTCCACAAATTGATCTCTCTTTTATAACTTTAGGTAAAGTGAAAACCCTAATTTCACTTTCACTTTAACTAATGGTAAAGCAAAAACCCTAATTTCACTTTCACTTTCACTTTCACTTTAACTAGTGGTTCACTAAATTTAATTTAGACAACTTTAATTTATTTTCCAAAGTAAACTTAGGAAAAGTAAATTAAATACAATTGGTTTCCTAATTTAAGTCTTATGCATTGTTATCGGATAAATATTCTCAATCGGAATCAAGCCAAATCTCCCTAGTCCAAGTGGATCTAGAACAAATCAAATACATAATACAACCTACTTTCCTAGATCAAATGAAAATGCAAATTAATGGATAGATCACCTACCTGAAATATGTGGATCCTCTTCTCTCTTTGTTGATCCAAGCTCTAGAGCCTTTAGATCTACAGCCGCAAAACCCTGTAAATCAAGTGGAAACAAGCAAACATTATATGCGTATCCAAACATATAATTGATCTAAGCTAACAGTTAAGGAAGAAAGCTCTAAACATCATCAACACAACAATGTTTATGGAAAGAGATTTGTATTAATGTAATCAAGGAGATACATGGAATTATACAAGAAATAACATTACAACCTAGCCTTAACGCTGCAATCTTCCATCCAACAATCCAAGCCAAGCCTCTAAAGCAAGATAGTAAGCCACCTAGAAATTCCACCAACATAAGAGTACCACAGTCCTTCCTCCCTTCCAAATGGAGAGAGGGTTTAATTTATAAGGCTAAAGGGATATAATAGGTTGAGGATTAGGAAGAGTGATCAAAGGGATCTTCCCTATAGGTTAGGAACCGAATGCCACCTCACCTAAATGATAGAGATAGACATCCATCTCATCCACCTTCGAGAAGGGTCTCAAAGCTCCATTTTTTGCCTTCAAAACAACACCGATGCAACTTCCATGAAGGGTAAAAGCACCGTCGATGTACCTAGTTGTGGGAGACATAGCGCTGACATCGACGCACCTAGCATGAAGGGAAAAAGTGCCTTTGGCACACCTAGCATGAAGGGAAAAAGTGCCTTTGGCGCACCTAGCATGAAGGACAAGAGCATCGACCTTCCTAGAGAGGGGAAAAAAGGCAGGAAAAACATCAATCTCAATCAAATTTAGCAAAGAGAAACTTGGGGATTAGGCAAAGGGTTGACACATGGATAAGGAGTACAAGATTTCGGTGTAACATGCATGGAGGAAGACCTTCCTTGTTGGTACTAGTTTAACACTCCCTCTCAACAAGGAAGGGATTCAATAGCAACCCCAACTTATCCCTGAACTTCACAAAACTATGTCTGCAAAGTGCCTAGGTGAAAATTTCTACCACCTACTCATCTGTCTATATGCACTCCAACCAAATGGTTCCCCTCTAAACACAATCTCTTAAGAAGTGGTATCTGATGTCTATGTGTTTGCTCCATTCATGGAACACTGGATTTTAGCCTGATGCCGCTCTGATTGTCACAGTGAACTACTGTAGCCTCTAGCTCACACTCAAACAACCCTGCAAGTAACTTCCTCAACCACATACCCTCACAAGCAGCCATGTTTCCTGCCATGTACTCAGCCTCTACTGAGTTCAATGCAACTAACTTATGCTTCCTGCTGAACCAAGAGACAACCCTTGATTCAATGCTGAAACAAAACCATGAAGTACTCTTTCGGTCCTCTACACATCCTGCCTAGTCATCATTTATGAGACCTGCTAACTATACACTCCCCCTGCACTCATAAACCAATCCATACTCCATTGTACTTCTAATGTAGCGAAGTATGTGCTTCACAACCGTCCAATGCACTCTCCGATGGTCCACCATGAACTGACTCAAAGAGTTGACTACAAAGCTGATGTTTGGTCGAGTGTTGACCAGATACATAAGCGATCCGATAAGCTGACGATACAAGGTAGGATCATATCCGTATGATCTTGATGCATCAATCTTCCTCCAGTTGGAAACTAGAGGTATGGCCATAGGCTTACAGTCCTCCATCCTGAATATCTTCAGGATCTCTACTGCATGCTTCCCCTGTTCGATGAAAAAGAATCCATCTCTTTGCAAAACCTCCAAGCCTAAAAAGTAATGCATCAGCCCAAGGTCTTTCATCTCAAACTCTAATGCAAGATTGGACTTACAGTCTCCAATCATCCTCTCATCTCCTGTCAAAAAGAGATCATCCACATATAAGACCATTATGAGAGGCACCTCACGTGTCAAGAAGTACAAGTTGTGGTTAGCTTCACTCCGTTGAAATCCCATCTCCCGTAGATAGCTGTCAACCCTCGAGTACCTTGCTCGAGGTGCTTGCTTGAGCCCATAGAGAGATCGATGTAGTCTGCATACATGTGTCTCCCTGTTCTCCACATAAAACCCCTCTAGCTGCTAAATATACACCTCCTCCTCTATCACTTCGTTGAGGAAGGCAGTCTTGACGTCCATCTGATGGACACACCAACCCATCTCAGCTGCTAGTCAGATAATGGTTCGAATGGTAGAATACCTGGAAACAGGGGCGAAGGTCTCCTCATAATCAATACCCTCCTTTTGTGAAAACCCCTTTACCATGAAGCACACCTTGTACTTCTCCATGCTTTCGTCTACTGCATGCTTCACCTTGTAGATCCATCTGGATCCCACCACATTTTTCCCTTGTGGCCTCGACACAACCTCTCATACCTGGTTTTTCATAATGGAGTCATACTCCTCAACCATAGCTTCTTGCTACACATCATGTTGTGCAGGCTCCCCAAAGTTGGAAGGTTCAGAGTTAATCAACTCTGTCATCAGTGCCATATAACTAAGGCTCTCTAGTGGTACACTTCGTCTAAAAGATGTATGTGGAGGATCTACTTTCCTGGAATCCTGCACTGTGGATCTAAACCACTTAGGCCTTGGCCCAGTGTCAACCTGTTGCGGCTGCTGGATATTCGTCTCCTGTTGCATCGTCCTTCAAGTCAATGACTAAAGGATCCTATCCACATGACTTCCGCTGACCACTAGAACCTGTGCTCTATGTCTGTACCTGTACATGTGCATCTTGCTCTTCCAACTTGACTCTCGACTCCTATGCTGGCTGGTTCTCTGCCGGTAAGTCCAAATATCTCTACAAGGCCCTGTCCTCATCGAACTGGAAATCCCTGCTCATAATGATCCTCTTGCGAGTAGGAATGTAAACTCTATATGCCTTTGAAATCTCATTGTAACCAACAAGTAACCCCTTATGTCTAGAAGGGTCTAGCTTCTTCCTATTGTCAGCATGAACATGACAATAATAGACACTGCCAAATATGCGAATGTGACTCACATCTGGCTTAGTGCCTGTGAAGACCTCCTCTGATGTCTTCCTCGCCAATGCTGTGTGGGGACACCTGTTCTGAATGTATACTGCAATCCTATATGCCTCGACCCAGAGGAATAGTGGTAATCCCTTATCAAATAGCACAGCCTTGGCTGCTCCAACCATAGTCATGTTTTTCTGCTATGCAACTCCATTCTATTGTGGGGTATGGGGCACAGTGTGCTCCTTCTTGATCCCCTCAGCTGAACAATACTCCACAAACTCATTGGAAGTGTACTCACCCCCGTTGTCTGTCCTCAACACTCGAATCTTCTTTCTTGTTTAGTTCTCCACAAGAGTCTTGAACTCTCGGAACCTCTCAAAGACCTTCGACTTGGACTTCAGGAAATAGATCCAGGTGAATAGTCATCAATGAAGGTTACACAGTAATTATAACCACTGAACGAATGGACACTCAAAGGTCCGCATACATCCAAATGCACCAAGTTCAAGGGCTCCTTAGACTTTTACTCACTATGTGGGAAAGGCTTCCTGTAATAACCCAAAAATTCATAAAAATTTAAATTTTTTCATGTAACATAAAATGTTCAAGGATGTCATTGCCTATGAACCAATAACTGTTAGCGGTTACTCAAATAGTAGTAATTAGCAATGAGCATTGTATTTCTTTAGTTCTATATAATTTATTAGTTTATCTTAAAGTACTATGTTAGGGATGTTAAACACAGCAATTTATGTTTTAGAAGGGCAAGAAAAGAAACTACATCTTGATCTGATGCTAAGTGTGTTATTACTTTCTTATGTCAACTAGGAAAGAATCTTAGATGAGATCGGGGCTTACTTAGCTTACAGGTAACACAGTGAAGTGATGCTTCTTTTACAGGTTCTAAACAGGTAAGTAGTTTTGTTACCACTAAAATTTCTAGATCGAGAATAATACTCAACTAGCATAGGATAAAATGCTAGTTAAATTGTTGTTTGCAACTTGAACCCGTAAAAGGTAGTGTTGGTATTTCTAATGTTATCCAACTGCATAAATGATTGTAATAACAATATTGTGAAAGAATGGGTTTAGTGCAATTAAGTTTACGACCATAGTACTTGATCCATTAATCTTCCTTCTTGTATTTTCAGTTAGACTTATATTTCATTTTGAGATGGTGTAAATTAAGAACAGTTCTACTTCTGCCAATAAGAGCATAGTGGCCTAAGAAGTCTATAAATGAGAAGATATGTTAAACATACTTGTAACCATAACTACATATTTGTCGTTAGTGATTAGAATATGGTACTGTTCATATCTGTTTGAGTTCTTTCTAAAACTTTAAACAGTCTATGTTAATGATTCTTCTAAATCATGTATTATTACTTAGTTTTCATGTATATAAAATCCTTGTTTTATATGATCTTCAATTACAATGAGTATATTGTAATTTCTAAGTGTATTATTATACTAATCCTAGCTCCAGGATTCATATGGTTAGATATTTCCATGTAATTTGGTGCATCTTCCTTTGATTTGTAAATTACCAATACTAATAGTAGGCAAGTAAAATGAGGAGATTTTATATATACAAGGGTTATAGTTTAATTTTACATAAAACCCTAGTGTAAATGAACACCTTTCTAATACAAAGTCTATGGTTATAAAGTGAAGAATTCAAAACGAGGTTATGATACTATGCAATGATATCATAGAGTATTGACTTATGAACAAAATGATTTTGCAGGTTGGACGAGTTCGAAACTATAGCATAAACCCAAAACTTGCAAATAATTAGGTGGACACGTGGTTGGTGTTCATCTATTAGGTTTTCATTAACCTTGAGATGCCATATAATTAGTTTCAAACCCTAAAAACGCATTTTGTTTTAGTCTGGGCTGTGGAGTGGTTGAGCTGTGAGCTCGTGGCCACCATGCTTGATGTCAAACCTCCATTAAAACGCACACAGGCCTTTGTGAGCCTTAACGAGTTGGTGTAGAAGGGTGACTACGATTCTTACTGCCATCGTGAGGTGGTTTTGACTGTGTAAAGAGTATTGGGGGTTTGGGTTGTCTTCGTCATTGTTTTTTTTTAGTGAGTTTTGGTACTATGTGAGTGTTAATGACTGTAACCGGTGTGAAGGGAGTCATTGAGTGAAGAGTGCTAGGTTTTTGTTAACTGCTGGTTTTCGTATCATGGGTTTAAATCTTCCTCGTCGTGGCTGGAGCTTTTCTCTTGAACACTGCGTTTTGCACTTTCCCTTTTGACAGTGCTCCATTTTAACTTGTGGACAAAACAAAAGAGGCTCGGGTTGGTTTTTCACAACCTCACAGTTGCACAACTCTATAAGGTAAGAATGCAATTGTTTTTCTTATAGTTTGTTTGGCACAGGTTTAAATTATTATATTATGAATTAAATGTATCTGACAAAACTAGGGTTTTCTCTATGCAGGCTCTCTAGACCCAAGTTTGAAGCTGAGGAACTCTACCCATAGGCTTCCATGAGGGCATCCACCCTGGTAAGCCTCGATTTCACCTGGGGTTTCTCCTGCATAAGTTGTATGGTGGAATTTGATGGCACTGTTGTGTGTTGTGGTTGTTGGTTCGACCGTGGTCACTAGTTGCTCTGTTTTTTCTTTTAAATTTCTATTTTAAAAGCCCTAGTGGATGTTTGTAATGGAGGAAATTGTGCTCTCTTAGCCGAGACTTAAGGAATTAGTTTTTGGATCCTTTTCGGCCATGATTAACTTATAAAGCAATGTTTAAAACTAGCTTTAAGTCGTGACTCTTACTATCAGGCCATTGGGTCGCTAGTTGCAGATTTGTCTGGGGTTTTTAAATAAAACTTAATGGTTGTTTTTACAACACGTCTCGTTTTGGTAAAGGGCTTTCATAGCCGCATTAACTGATGGTTGTTTTTTTCAATTTTGTGAACTTTGTTTATATTAAGATACTTTTGCCCAGGCTTTTAAGCCTTGACAAAAGATGCAAAAGGTCGTAGGCCAAATTATGTCTGTTCAGTTTGTTTTTAATATTAAAAGGATTTTCATAGCTTAAGGCTAAATTAGCAGTATCTCTGTTTGGTTTAAATTAATGTATATTTTGTTTATTTTAGCTATTTTATTATTATTTACTTTTTGATGGTTAGGGTTAAATAGATCAATAAGAAATTTTGTTTCTTATTTAAAGGGATATGATTTGAAGACCTTTGGTAAGGAAATATTTTAATAGCAGTAAAATTAATAATATTGCAATGAAATCTAGAAATAGGACTGAGAATGTTATTATTGAATAAATGTATCTCTTTTTTGTAATTTCTGGAATATACTGATAGGTTTTGGTATTATAAATTTTGATTTTATTCTGTTGTGAAAGAACAGATCTTTTGTAAACCCTAATTATTTTTAATGGTTTATAGAGCTAGTAATTTTGTTTCAGTAACCCTAGTTTACACTTTTACATAAGTGAGCTAACTGGGTAATTATTTAACCTAATTTACCGTTTTAGTAAGTAAACTTAAACCTTTTTTAGATACTTTATTGTTCCTATCTTATCTAATTAGGATTACATACTAGGTTTATAGTATGTAACTTTGTTAGTTTTACTGTATAAAATATTAGACATACTAGTGTGTATTACTTATACTTGTTCTTTTATCTTTATTTAGTTTATTTAAATACTTAAGTAAATAACACAAATAAAGTTAAAGTTCTATAACTAAATTTACACAAAATCTTGTAGATAGTAATCATTTGCATGTGCATTCATATTTTATTGAATCTACTTTTTTGAAAATAAATAAACCTACTATACTAGAGTAATGCCTTGCAAAAGGTGTGGAAAGATACGGTTTAGGTAATTTTTCCTATCTATCAATTAATTTAGAAATTTCTCTACTAATTTATCCTAATCTAGCTAGTTACTAACTTTCACAGCATAAATAATTTCCCATTTATCCCTAACAACAATAAAACAGAAATATACTATATTATTGAAAACTCTTAAACTTTCCAGTTATAGTAAATAATTTAATGGTTGAACTTAAACAAGTAGAATCTGTAGTATAGATGAGGTGACAACAGATTAAGGAAGCTATTCCTCCCAACCAACTACTGGAGAAGAGTTGGACTACAATTCTCAGAACCCCTGAGGTTGTCTCCTGGTCCACATGGTAGAGTACTGGGTGAGAGATATAGTCTTGAAATCCTCTGCAACTCCACTGAGTGTTCAACAGTAACTCAGTTTTGCTTACAGCAGTATGAACTCAACTTAGAATAGTTACACTAGTTCAGTCTTCAGCACTTATCCCCTCAAACTTACTTCAGCTAGTCCCCTCCATCGAATTCACATGTGCACTTCATTCACTCAGAATGATCACAAATCCAGAATGATCGGCCTCAACTGTCTTCAATGGGAAGTTTTATTAGCATGCCTAGGTCTTTTGGGTCAGTTTTTACTTAATAACCCACCTGCTCCTGTTCCACTTTCTTGGGGAATCATGACCACAAAAATAGGGAAGCTGCCACCTGCAACAGCTAGAAGTAGTTTGAGGATGCTGCCACATGTCAATCTGTTCTCAACCCAGCCTCCTCCACCAAGTGATCAGTAAAACACTCATTTAACAGCTCCCCTAAGCTGTTGTCTTATCTTTCATTTATTTATTAATAAAATATTCTGAAATACATTAAATCATCCTTAACCCCACTTGGTCATTAATTACAAACTTTAACATAAAATATAACAAAATTTTCCGCAAAAACATAAAATTGTTTTGCAAATTGGGGCATGTGACACTTCTTGATGTTCTTCCCCAAAGCACAACTCTTGTAGTGGTTATGCTTTTCCTCCTGTACCTGAGGAACTCCAATGACTACCTGTCTCAAATGCTTCAGTGCTCCATGGTGTAAGTGTGCCATTCTCTTATGCCAAAACTCACCCTGACTGCTGCTGTTGCTACTAACTAGAGCCTTTGCAGGCTCAAAGTGTAATCTGTACACTTTCCCGCTCCTTCTGCCAATCACCCGATCCAAGCTCCTATCTGACCCCTTGGGCCTGATATACACTCTATGCTCACGAAAATTCACATGATATCCCTTGTCCTCCAGAGTGGAGAATGATATAAGGTTTTTGGTCAGTCTTGGAACATATAACACATCAACAAAACTGAGGGGTTTTCCAGACTCCCTCTCAAATGAGATAGTTCCAACTCCCTATGCCCGATACTGCGCATAATCACCCAGCTCAACGTGGATCCCTGTTCCACCCTCCTGCAAGTCTTTGAAGAATCTCTTATGTCCAGTCATGTGACTAGATGCTCCATTGTCAATGTACCATATGTTGCTCCATGTGGTGCTTGCCATGCAAGCTATCAAGCAAAACTCCTTATTGAATATCCTACTGAGCTCAACCACCTCTGCAGGTCCAGCCATCTGAGTGTTACTCTCTTCTTCATGTCTGGGCACTGGGAGGCAAAGTGTCCCTACTTGTGGTAGATAAAACACTTTACCATTGATACGTCAAGGTTCTTCTTACCATCCTTCTTCCTCTTTGCCCTCCCCTTTCTCTTCCCTGTAAGGGCTAGAGCCTCCTCATCGACAATCTATGGGGCAGTACTGGATGAGCCTGATCCTTGACCCACGCGGGTCTCCTCCAGTACAAAGTCATCCCATAGTCTCTGCTAATCAGGGAGCTTCTCCCTAGCCACAACACCTTTGACAAAGGTGTCCCATGGCTTAGAGAATCCATTGAGGGCTATCCGAACTAGCTCCTCATCCACTATCTTAGAGCTAACACCTCTAAGCTCGTCCCTGATATGTGTGAGCCTCGTGAGATAAGGCACCACTCCTTCTCCCTTGGCCATCTTGGTGCTGCGCATCCTCTCTTGCAACACCATCTTCTGGTTCTTGTTCTTGCTTTGGTACAGACTCTCCAAAGCCATCGACATCTCTACTGCAGTCTTCTTACCAGAAAGGTGAGGGACTATATGGTCCTTCACTCCATCCATGATAATCAGCATGGCTCTAGAATCAATCTTCTTACAAGCTGCTAAATCTGTCGGATCTGTGGGTGCAACCTTCGTGGATTCAATGTGCTCCTCTGCATCACTAACGTCCAGGATCCTTGTGATCCTTTATTTCCATGTAGGAAAGTTCTAAGCACCCTGGACTCTATCCTCAACTCTCAATTGCATGACCATAGTGAAGTGTACCTGTCAAACCTAGATCTGGAAGTCTAGGTTTGTGTCTTCCTATAGATATGCCCCTGATCTATCACTGCTGTTGAAAATCTCTCAACTTTAGCTCACCAGAGCTATGATACCATGTAAATTTTCCTTAAAATTCAACTAGGGCTAAACAGTGCATGAAAAATATCAACTGATAACCACACATGAATATCTTTTACATTATGCAGCGGAATATAAAACTATGAAATAAATCACAATAATTACACTATTACTTTGGGTATGGAAACCCCCGGAAAAACCCAAGATGGGAAAATCAGTGCACCAATCAGATATAGATTTTATTATGAGAAAATATGGAACTTTTACAATCACTACAAATTCACCCAAACCCGGAGAATGCAATACCCGACATAATTACTAGGCAAATCCCAGCTAAACCTTAACACCCTCCTGTGTGAGTGTACGAAGCTCAATGATCGTGTTGCTCGCTCCTTCGTCTTCTCAGCTAAATACTCTGTCTGGCTTTCTCTCCCTGTCTGTATCCTCTCTCTGTCGGAATACAAGTGTGTGTGTTTTCTCCACCAATTGATCTCTCTTTTATAACTTTAGGTAAAACAAAAATCCTAATTTCACTTTCACTTTAATTAGTGGTAAACCAAAAACCCTAATTTCACTTTCATTTTAACTAGTGGTTCACTAAAGTTAATTTAGATCACTTTAATTTATTTTGCAAAGTAAACTTAGGAAAAGTAAATTAAATACAACTAGTTTCCTAATTTAAGTCTTCTGCATGCAAGAACACATGCATGCAGGAAGACCTTCCTTGTTGCTACTAGTTTAATAGATTGAAGATATTGGAAAAGGAAGAATGCAACCAATCATATGGACAAATACAACATAACATGTGGGATCCATGAGGATTGAGAACTGAAGCCACATGACCAAGAGGTAATGATTTTCTTTTACCTTGGGAGTTTGATGTAGGGTCATCATGCTCTCATTTAAAGTCTTAAAGGTTGGTTATCCCTTTGGGTCATGATACTAGCCAAAAGAGAGTTGATTATAATTTTTTTTGTAAATATATTTGAAGTTTTCTCATAATTGGAAAACATAGACATAGAAGATTAGAGTCATGAGTCATTAGGAGATAAGATTAAAAATATATTTTAGAAATCGGTTACATAACTGTATGGTTTTTGGAAGCAGGAAACATCAACTTCTTTGGATATATTGTAAACCTATAGTCATTTAGAAGGAGAGTAGGGGTAGAGGTCAACTAATATAGGAGAGAAATGACCAAATGAATGTAAAATATGGCCATAGAAAGGAACGAGATAGTATGGGTGAATTATATGTACAGAATTGTTAATTAAATGAAGTTTTCATGATAATGATTATCTATGTGTATATAAAATTAATGGATTTCAGTTTCTATGTGTGAATGTGAACAAAAGGGATTCTTGTTTTTCATGAAAGAATGATGGAAAAGATTATGTTCATATTGTTGTGTGATACTTTGCATTTTTTGTGTTATGGAATTGAACCTGCTAATTTCATTAATAGGGTTTGTGCTTAAACTTTGTATGGAAGAGAGAGCACAAGAGTAAACCAATTTGAGGACTTGATTGGTAAAACAGTTGTCAATATATGCGAGGGTGATTATTGACTAGAGATTGACCATGGGAAGTGTGAGTGAAATCTACGTTGAGAACACTAGCTTCAGAGTAATCTTTTGAAATTAATCAAATGTTGCAGAATGAAGAGTTGTGATTTTCTTTTGTGGAATGCTTGGTTGAAAATTGTGTTGGAGTGAAGATTTGATGTGTAGTGAAATGTTGAGAATCCCCATTGTATGAAAACCCAGGCGTGTGGAAATTTTTGTTTATTATTTCGAATCTTTGTGAATGGAATGAAAACTCCTGCGTGAGTGGTAGCCATTGGGGGTTCTGAACTTTGACTGGATATTAAGATTAATGGAAATGATGTGTTTGTTTGGTTCAACGACGCATAAACTTAGTGGAGGTTATTTATTCTATTTACGAGCATAAAATGAGACAGTTGAGTCTATTTCTTCTCTGAGCACACAAACTTAAGCACCTGAGAGTGCGTGTTGGTTGAGTGAAAGTAGAGAAAAATCGTTATTTGGGTATCGGTGATTTTTTGCTCCCCAAAAGAGAGAGTTTTGGGTTCAAGTTAACTATGTTCAGATTGTGTAAGTTTTGCTTGACATTTCTAGAAGAAGAGTGAATGCATTGTGGACGGTTGAAGGTGAATAAACAAACACATAATAACCTCGTGTTTATTTTATTTTCCACTCCAACCTTTGCATGTTCCTGTTGTTCTGTTTTTTCTTTTCTTTATTTTTGAGTTGGATTTGTTTAGCCACGTTGGCTTGAAGTTGTGGGTCCTATACCAGGCATTGAAAACTAGGTTGAACGCTAGTTTGCAGGATGAAGGGTTGGTTAGTGTCTTAGATTTGAGGTTTGACTAGTTTTTCTCGAAGCCTGCATCACATTCAGAACATGATGTATGGTTTATCAACATGGGTGCTTCATGTCATATGAATTCTCACATGCAATGGTTTTGTTAATATGAAAAGTACAATCGATGTGATGTTTTCCTAGGAGATAACTTGACAACCAAGATCATAAGACATGGAAGGGTAAGATTGAATGATTAGAACTCTCTTTAGGGTTCTGCACATTATATAATTGACCATAAACTCGATATTTTTAAGTAAGATGAGTGATGCAGCTATGCATATTGTATTTGGAAAGGAAACACGTAAGATTTTTCAAGAATAACTGGTTATGATGAGGGGATATTGGATTGGAACTCTAAAAAAGTTGTTGGGAAGCACTATTAATGATGAATGTAATATTTCCATTGTTCCTAGGGGTAGCAATGAAGAATACAAGGCCCCTACTTTCCCCATAATGCTATGGTATCAAAGGTTGTGACATTTTGGGGAGAAAAAACTTGAAGCATTACATGGTAAATGCATGGTTGAAGGTATGTTTGATTGTTCATTGGATTGCGATTTATATGAATATTGTATATATGGTAAACAAAATCAGGAAATATTATCATTTGCTGCTACAATAGCAATATGAATCTTGGAGGTTATACATATTGATGTGTCAAAGATAGTTACCAACTTGACGAGAACCCTCCAAAGTCCTTGTTTTTTAACGATTGCATTTAGTGGTTGTTTTTATCCTCATTTCAAAAAGTTGTGCTTATAGTAGCACCATTTATTTTGCGAGGTATTTTCTATTACATTTTGAATATTCTTGGCTACAAAGTATCATTTTTTTCCAAATGTTATTTTTTCAATTTTGTCTAAATTGTCTATTTTTATTTTTTATGATGTATTTTCCTTGTTTTTTAGTTTATATTTTACATGTTAAAAAAAACTAAAAATTCTTCATTTTTAACAATCTTAAAATGTCATGTGTCATTTATTTTTTCAAAGTTGTTTGTTTTTCATCTCATTATGTACTATTGATTAATTTAAGATGTCATACATTTCAAATACAATATATAATATTGTTTGTTAACACCTTTTAAGTTGTACTTAAATTCATAGCTCATAGCTTTTTCCCCTAGAAAAAATATCACAACATAAATTATATTTACTCAAAGGCCATATTATTCATTGTCTATGGCAACCTTACATAATCTTCGGTCATTAATAGTTGCATCATGATGCACTTTACAATTACATACCAAAAATAATTCCATAATACTACAATACGTGATAGTCCTTCCCATACGGCCCATATTAATATGGGCAGAAAATCAAAATAGCAAAGGTCCCGGTCAAGTTCTTTGATGGCGTCTTTGTTGGTTTCCCATGCAGAAAATGAACCATGAGGGAGCTGCCAACCCTGCTTAGATAGTTGGTCAACTAGAGTATTATTTTCCCTATATATGTGCTTAAATGATACCTCTTGGAATAACTTGATAAATTTGCATGTCTCCTCGAAAATGGGCATGAGAAATAAATTATTTGGAGGTTTTTGGAAAGCTAGTTAGTCGATGACAGGGCCATAATCACTAAAGACTTGGATTTTAGTACAATCGACGTGCAATGTTAGTTTTATCACCACCAAAGTTGTAGTAAGCTCAACCTTATTGTTGGATGCAATGTCGATGCCAATTGAGAATTTGAAATAATGGTTGTCAGATAAATATAACAAACCACCTGTTACCCCCATGCAAGGATTACCTTGAGCTTCCCCATCAAAAAACACCATGGGATCATTGTAACTAAATAACACTACTTTTATACAATTACGAAAAAAACATATACCTTTAAAATATGTTTTTTCCATGGAACAACCAAGCGAAAAAACCCTCTAAGTACCACCCCATGATTCATGGATGGTAAATATGGTAAACTATTGGCCTTGATTGCAGATCCTAACCTGACGGGGACATCGAGTGAGGCCGTCAACATTTGCATAGATAGCCAACCCGAGGACTTGACCTCGTAACCTCCTAGTTGCAACTCACAACACTCAACAACTCGAGCCAACCCACCTGGATTATATACATTTAAAAGTCACTCATAATGAAAACCATATCTTTTTTGAAAACTTTTTTTTATTTAAAAGGCTATGTCAAATAAAACAATTTTATAGCCACGGATATATTTTTTTTAACCAAAACGATTACTTTTTTTTTACCAAAATGATTTTTTATTTATTTATTTATTTATTTTTATTGCTAAAGAATTGATTGGGCCTTCACCCAATTACATCTGATCCAAAACTTAATTTCTCAATTTCAAGTGTCACTTTCCCAAATTAAGGAATGGGATTCATCGAACAAGGG
Source organism: Pseudotsuga menziesii (assembly GCA_001517045.1). NCBI lineage: Eukaryota > Viridiplantae > Streptophyta > Pinopsida > Pinales > Pinaceae > Pseudotsuga > Pseudotsuga menziesii. The sequence goes on from LPNX010421896.1 coordinate 160,362, forward strand.
CCATCATTTAAGCTTAGCATTCCTGGAGGAAGTAGGTAGCCTAGATTTGCTTTAAAATCTGCAAGCTTATTCAAACCACGAAGAATGTGATAAGAGGTAACTGAAGCACAATCTATCAATATGAAATGCAGCCTTTGCATGGTCACATTCAAGCTGAGAGTGTTGAACTTTGTAGCATAATTTAAAACTTTTATGATGATTTCAGAGTCTCCAAATATTTGAATGTTATTATGTCCTGTTGCCTTTGCAAGTTGACAGGATTTTAGAAGAGCATATAATTTGGCTTGATTGTTTATAAGATGTCCAAATCTCCAACTGAAGCTTGTTTCTAACATTCCGTATGGATAGAAGATCAATCCCCCTGCTCCAGCTTTCCCCAGAATTCCTTTTGACGCTCCATCGAAGAAGATTGAAACTTTATTTTTCATTTGCCACCATTCTGAAAATTCCTTTTCTGCAATTCTAATCTGCCAGATTGGTTCAATAACTGGCTTGCACAAATCCAACTGAAATTTGTCCTCTTTCACCAATCCAAAACATTTATACTCAGCTTCTAATTTAATTTCATCAATGTGAGGATTTCCAACTACTTCCAAAAGAAACGCCTTGGCTTTTAAAGCTACAATTTTAGGTTTCGACATTTTGTTGTTAAAGATCATATCATTTATTGCCAACCAAATTTTCCACCATATGAATTTTGGCATGGCTTGCCACATTTGCCTTCTTTATTTACTGATTGAGAGAGAACGAGGATATCTTGACTGCCAGTTTTTAAAGAGTATTACAGGGTTATAATTTAAATTATAAAATAACCCACACATAAATTGAGCCCAGACTTTCTGAGCAAAAGCACATGATTCGGATTTATGCACGAACGCAAAAACATACACAAATAACCATAGAAACAAATATGCAGCCGAAATAACACTTCATTTCATTAATCAAAGAACTGAAACTTGTTTACATACAGAATGGAAATAAACTAGCTAGAGTGATGGTAGCTTATCTCTGAGAAGAGATGTGGCGGCTACATGCCTCTAAAATCTGTGTTACAATGAGGCTTGAAGGTCTATATATTATTGAGAAACAATGGAAACCATACACATCCAAAAACCTAACTCTAGGAGGTGGAACGCCAAAATGTGGGCCCCGTTGGGTGACTTGGTACATCAATTTCCCAAGGTCGTAACTTTGGCATACTACCTCCGTTTGATGTGCATGATACATCGTTGGAAAGATTTCTTCAAGGACTACATCCGTAAATGACAAATATTGAATTTGAAATGGTCTCATACTTTCCTAACCATTCGATGCCGAAAAAACGTCGTCCAGGGCCTCAAAACGGCTCTAGAAGTTTAGGACCTGGAAACTGCCAAATATAGTAAATTGTGCTACAATTAAGGAAACTGGAAAACTGAAAGAAAAAATGGTGGGGGTCCAACTGGAATAGGTGGGTGGACACCAATATCCTCCTGGATCATTCTTCCCCCCTTTGGAAGGAATGGTCCCCATTGCATTGAGTTCCTCCATGAGATGAGGAAACTTTTGTTGAACTTGGTCTCTGGTGAGCCACTTTCCCTAGTGAAGGAGTTGGCCTGCTTTGACAACTCGATATAGCTGGATCTTTTGCTGGTGGGTGTTCTTGATCTGTGTATCCATAATCCGATTAGTTCTAGCTTATTCCATGCAGTCAAGGTTTAACTCTGTTGGTGTGAATTGTTTTGCCACATCTGATGTGTCTAGTAGAGGTGGAAAGTAGGGCCGAAGGCAGTACACATTGAACACTGGGTACAGACCAAGGAATGGTGGAATACTGAGCTCGAAGGAATTGTCCCCAAGAGCCTTGGTGATTTTGTATGGCCCATATCAGAGCGGGCGAAGCTTGCGGTGGGGTCCAACGAGGTGCTCCTTCTACAAATGTAGCCACACTTTGTCGCCCACCTGGAAGTTGTGTTGCACCCGATGCTAATCATGCCACTGTTTGTACTTAGCATTGGATCTGTCCAATATGTCATGAACCTATTGGAGAATGTGCTTAATGCGCTCAATGAAATTGTTCACCTTAGAAACATCAGAATGGACATGAGCTGAATCAACCTGAGTAGCTGCAAATGGCATGGCTATGTCAATGGGACATAGTGGCTGGAATCCCAATCTCACCTGAAAGGAGCTGTGGTCGGTGGAGCCGTGGAGGGCCTAGTTATAGCTATGTTGTACATAGGGGACGCTCTCATCCCATGTGTGTGGATGCTTTGAGTTGTACATGCGCAAAATGTGTACAATCATCCGGTTGACGACCTCTATCTGGCCATTAGTTTGGGGATGGAAATATGTGGACTTTGTGAGCTTGGTGTCTTGCATTGACCATAGGCTAGACCAGAATGTACTAAGGAACCTGTTGTCCCAATCTGAGATTATATACTGTGGGATCCCAAAGTGTACCCACACTCGTTCAAAGAAGAGTATAGTAGTGGATTCTGCTGTGATATTCTTCTTGCAGGCCGCCATTATGGCCATCTTTGAGAATCTGTCGACAACCACGAACACATAGTCGTTGCCGTGCTTAGTAGAAGGAAGGCCTGACATGTAATCCATGGAGATGGATTCCCAAGGTCAACTAGGGGTAGGAAATAGAGTATAGACGCCTTGCTTCTTGATGGACGGTTTGGCAATGGTGCAGGCAGTGCAGGATCGGATGTACTTCCTGACGTCCTCTCGAAGGTTCGGCCAATAGAAATACTTCTACAGTACTGCCACTGTTTTCTCGACCCTGAAATGCCCAGTGACCCGACTGTAGTGCGCTTCCCAAATCATCTTGGTACGCTCGCTTGAAGGAACACAAAGGTGTCCCATGTGACATAGTAGTGCATCCTGGAGGCAAAAATTTGGAATTTGGTTTCCCTCCAAGAGCGTCCTGTATGTGTGGCTGAATTTTGGATCGCTCTAGTAGAGAATCGACCAATCAGAGGGCTCATGCCCACAAGAGTTGAGCACGATGGTTATCACCACGATTGGTGGTCGGTTGAGGCAGTCTGCAACATTATTGGTGCTTCCCTTCTTGTACTTGACATTCAAATGAAACTGTTGTATATATGTGGACCACTTCTGATGGCGATCATTCTGTAACTTCCCTTGTGTCTTTATGAACTACAGGGGTTGATGGTTTGTGTGGATGATCGTTTCCTTCCCCAAAATGTAATGCTTCCATTATCGACAAGCCTGTACAATGGATACATCTCTTTGTCATAAGTGGGATATTTACGGGCTGTGTCGGAAAATGTCTCACTGTGATATGCCACTGGATGCCCTTGTTGAGGAAGGACTGCCCCAATAGCATAGTTAGAGGTGTCTGTCTCGATCTCAAATGGTTGTTGCAAGTCTGGTAATGTGAGCACTGGGGCACAACAGAGGCGATGTTTCAATTCTGCAAATGCCTTCTATTGAGTTTCTGACCAGAAGAATTTTGCTTTTGCTCCTCCCTTGGTGACTTGACTCAAGGGCCAAGTGATATGAGAGAATCCCAACACGAACCTGCTGTAGAAATTAGCAAGACCCAAAAAGCTACGAAGCTCTGTTAGAGTAGTTGGGGCTGGGTAATCCCGAAAGACTTGGATCTTGGTTGCATCCACATGTACCATGTACTCATTAATAATGTATCCCAAATATTGAACCTGGGTCATGCCAAAAGCGCACTTGTCCAACTTGGCACACAACTTGTGTTGCAGCAGCGTTTGGAGGACCTGTCGGATGTTGTGGAGGTGCTCTTCCCAAGTCTGGCTGAATATTAGGATGTCATCCAAGTACACTACTACAAATGAGTTGGTGAATGGCCACAAGATGTCGTCCATCACTCTCATGAAGGTTGCAGGAGCATTCGTCAGCCCGAAAGGCATGACCAACCATTCGAAAAGGCCCTCCTTGGATTTGAAGGTAGTCTTCCACACATCGGTCGGTTCGATCAGTACCTGGTGATACCCGGACTTTAAGTCGATCTTGCTAAAATATTTCACGCCTTTAAGCTGGTCCAAGAGGTCATCAATCTGTGGGATCAGGTAACTATTCTTGACAGTGATCTTATTCAACACCCGATAGTCAATACAGAGTTTCCAAGTCCCATCCTTCTTCTGTACCAACACGATCAGGCTCCCACAGGGTGATGAACTTGGTTGGATGTGACCCTTCTGCAGCAGCTCCTGAATTTTCCTCTTGATTTCATCATTCTCCAGAACAGAGCGTCGATAGATCAGTCCATTGGGCAGCAGCGCACCTAGGGTCAGATCGATGGGGTGCTTGACCTGATAGTGTAGAGGAACCCCTATGGGTGAGGTGAATATGTCCCGGTACTCCTCCACGACCTTGTCCATTTGTTGTTGTCACGCGGATGGGCCTTGTCTGGAGGTTGTGGCCACGATCTTCTTCTTGCCCTAAGGGCGGATCATCAAGAAAACAAATTTCCTGATTTTGGAAATGAGCTTACTGCATTGTTTTACAGTAACCAAAGAGATAGCGGCATGAGGTGGTACCTCTGGTATCCTGTACACCTTAGTTCCCAACGTAATAATAACAACGCGAGGCCAAGACTCATACACAGCATGTCGCTTCCATAAGTATGGTTGACCCAATAATACATCACAAACATCAAGAGGAGTAGTATCACATAATACCTCATCGGTGAAGGGCGTGATACTGTAGGGAAGGCGACACTACTGGCTAACGTGGAGATCCCGTCCTTGGTGAAGCCACCCGATGGTGTACGGCTGCGGGTGTGTTGTGGTCGGCAAGCCCAACTGCTTCATGACCTTTGCTAAAATGAGGTTCTTTTGGCTCCCATTGTCGACAATGAACTGTACTGGGAAACCCTTTACCCACATCTGGGAGTGGAAAAGACGCTCCTCCTCCTCTGAATCTTCTGGTTCTTCCTTTTGGATGTTTGTGGTGGCAACGGTGGCGTTGGGCTCTGCATCGATAATCTTCTTCCCTCTGTCATTCCCCTTCTCGGGTTTTGATTTAGTGTTAGAGTATGCATCTGATTCGAAAGCCTTTATCTCGTCCACTAGTGACTGCTTGGCCCGACACTCACTGGTGTTGTGAGTGGGGCTCTTATGGAACTCGCACCACTTTCCCGCTTCCTTCTTCGGCTTCGCAGTGTTGTTCTTTGCTTGTGTCTTTGGCAAGTTGTCTTGTGTCACCATGCCTTGGCTGTGTCCTTGGTTCTGCGGTTTGGGGGCATCTTTCGCTTGCTTCTGATTCATAGATCCAAAGTCTCGCTTTTTCTGTTTGAATTTTTGCTCAATTTTGGCAGCATACCGATATGCTGTACCAAGCGAGGAGATGTCGAGGAACTCCATTTCCTCCTGAATGTATCTGTACAGACAATTGTGGTACTTCAACAACAAATGTTTCTCTGAATCTTTGATACCCAACTTGGTGCGTAGGGTATGGAACATATTCGTCATCTCATGCATATCTTGATCTCTTTGCTGCCACAGTGTAGTCCATTGTATGTATTTGTCCTCATAGCTCCCCACGGGATAATATTGTCCCTTTATGACATCTCAGAATGAATTCCAAGTGGGTATGACCGAGAACAGAGAGGGTTCCTCCTCGTCCTTTCTCTCATAGTAGGTTTCCCACTAGTCCTTGACATGGGGGGCGGCTTTGAGTAGTGAAAAAGTAATCTTTTCCCAGTCGAAAAAGTCTTGAATCGAGAAATATCCTTCTAATAGATTCAATAATATATCTACGATGTTTGCATCTATTCAACCATCAAATATGGGAATGTCGAAGTTTACTTGTACCTTAAAAGGGGTTGCGCCTCCAGAGTGGCTGCTAGATGCAGATGCGCCGCTAATGGGAAGTCGTTGAAGGATCTGGGCGAAGTTATCCATTATCGCGTTCCTTTGTTTCTCAAGGGCCTCCTTGAGTAACATTTTGATAGGGTCTTTTGCACCCTCGTCTTTCTTTTTGTCCCCCATGGGAGGCCGTTGGGATTTACGAGGTTGATCTTGCAAAGGTTCAACCAGATTGCGCCCTAACTCTTTATACCCCGCCCTCGTTGGGGACATGCAAAGAAGGATCGAGAAAGAGCAGATTGCTCTGATACCACTGATTTGGATTTATCCAGGAATGCAACAGCATACATAAATAACCATAGAAACAAATATGCAACAGAAATAACACTTCATTTGATTAATCAAAGAACTGAAACTTGTTTACATACAGAATGGAAATAAACTAGTTAGAGTGCTAGTAGCTTATCTCTAAGAAGAGATGTGGCGGCTACATGCCTCTGAACTCTATGTTACAATGAGGCTCGAAGGTCTATATATTACTGAGAAACAATGGAAACCCTACACATCCAAAAACCTAACCCTGGGAGGTGAAACACCAGAATGTGGGCCCTGTTGGGTAACTTGGTACATCAATTTCCCAGGGTCGTAACTTTGGCATACTACCTCCGTTTGATGCGCATGATACATCGTTGGAAAGATCTCTTCAAGGAATACATCCATTAACAATAAATATTGAGTCTAAAACGGACTCATATTTGCTCGACCATTCGATGCCGAAAAAATGTCGTTCTGGGCCTCAAAACGGCTCTGGAATAAAATTGCCAAAAATAGTAAATTGTGCTACAATTAAGGAAACTGGAAAACTGAAAGAAACAATGGTGGGGTTCCAAGTGGAATAGGTGGGTGGCCACCAATATCCTCCTGGATCACACATCCTACAAATATATGTGCTGAAGTCTCTACAGCTTGAAGACATAAACAATATCCATAAGGACCCAAGAAACCTCTTTTTGACAAATTCTCTCCGGTTAAAACTCTCTGATGCATAATAGTCCATGTAAAAAAACACTTTTGGAATGCTAGAAGGATTCTGAACCGATTTCTAGCAAGCTGCGTCGAGTGTGCCAGAGGAGGGCATCGAAGACTTCTTTGTTGAATTATGCAAGGTTTTATATCCAATGCCAGCCATATATACTCCAACTGGACCCCAGCCCCACAAATATTTATAGGAGAGGTGAATGGCGGCCATACCAACCAAATTATCCATCAACACATTCTGCTGAGCAAGAAGAAGGGGATCACATTCAGGCAATTTGGGGAATGACCATGCATCCCAATTTCCATTGCAATCCCAATAAATGGTATCAGATAGTCTTGAAATTCCATTATTTGCTAACCAGTTTTGAAGCTCATTGTAGGATGCATCATAATTTAAAGGAACGTTTCCAGCTAGTTTATCCTCCCATAGATAAATCTGTCTACTGTTTCCTATAATTGGATAGAGATGTTTAATAAAAAATTCAAGACAACTTCTACACAAATTCCAAATAATAGAACCTTTTGGAGTGTTTTCCAATTGAATATTTCTTAGAGAACCTCCGCGAAGATATTTTTCCAGAATATTTGGCTCACATAATGTTTTTTGTTAGAAAATGTTGATGTAATTGTAACTTCGGAATGTATTCACTTGTATTTCTTATGTATTGTAACCCAATGTTTATTCCGAGATGTATTTGTAATGTACTTGAGTCATGTCATACCCCAATGTTCCTATCGAGAGTTTCTATAATGTAAACAAGTCATGTCAAGTCAAGGTGGGTAACCCTCCTATTGTCTAAGGGTTAAAGTCCCCGCAGTTCCGGGGCACTAGGGTTATTAGAATCGCCTAGTGAAGTCAGCCCTAGTTGAGTTTAGTTAAGTCAGGAATTAGTATAAACAGAGAGCTAGCCTCTCTATTTATCACACACTCACTCACACTCAGTTGTAGCGCATAGCTGAGGAAGAGGAAGACACTGGGGCAAGGAAGAAAGAAGGTTACTGCTATCGGGAGATCATCTTACTGTTTTGGGTTTTACTTTTGGTGCTGATTCTATCTCTGAGGAAGTTCCAAGGTTTTTTCCAGTTATGGTTTCCCCAAGGAAAAACACTGTGTTCATTGTCTCTTGTGTTTGATTGCTGTGCTTGTTGTTCTCTCAGTTAAAGATCCTAATATAATGCTAGCTTAATTTTAAAAATCTAACATGGTATCAAAGCTAACCTGAGAAGAAGACACTCTGCAGCTGCGGGAACTAGGGCTTCCTATTTTGTGGATCTCTCTCCACATATTTTCAGAAAAAAGTAGGGTGGAATAAATCTCCTCCCTAGGGCGCATCTTTCTGTCGAAGCAGAATCCAATTCTGAGGTTTTTCAGTTTTGGACCCGCCACTGCTGTTGAAAATTAGGGATTTTCACAAAAGTGGATTTTTTTAGTGAGCCCAAGCCTGGATTGATCTCCTCCTCAAAATCAAAGTTAGGGATCAAGATCAAAGCATTTGGTTGGACAAAACTCTGGAAAAGCAAAACCCTAATTTGCTCCTGAACCAACACTACAGAATTTCAGACCCAAATCCAGATCCGACATTTTTACCTGGTAAGATCTAAATCTTTTGTATTTCCATTTGAGGTTCTCAATTAAGATGTCTCATCATAACAAACTTGATGAAAATCTTGAGGGAGCTGATAACTTCCGAGCCTGGAAGTATAGGATCTCCTTGGTCCTGGAAGAAAAGGAGTTGGACTTCTATATCAATGAGGAGGTTCTAGTTCTAGAGGGAGATCAGGCCAAGGCCTTACATAAGAAGAAGTTGGTTATGGAAAAGAGGATCATTGCTGATTCTATCAAGGATCACCTCATACCACAGGTGTCCTCCCTCAAGACACCTAAAGCCATGTTTGATTCCCTAACCAAACAGTTTGAAGGGAAGAACATCAATCGGAAGATGACTCTAAGGAACCAGTTGAAGAATGTAAAGATCCAGAATGAGGAGACCATCTATTCATACTTCACAAGGGTCTCCCAGATCAAAGAACAACTTGAAGCAGTAGATGAAGAAGTGGAGAATGCAGAAATTGTGATGACAACCTTGAATGGTCTCCCTAGGTCATGGGATTCTTTCATCCAAGGAATCTGTGCTAGGAAGAAGTTAGTCAAGTTCAGTACACTGTGGGAAGAATTTTCACAAGAAGAAGCTCGAATAGTAGCTCGAAAAGAAAAGATAGGAAGTGAAGATCAAGCTCTCACAGTGCACTCCAGGAAAGGAAGAAGGGAAAATCATCATCACCAAGGTAAGCATTCTCATCAGAAAAATAATCCTGTAAGAAGGGATCCATCCAAACTCAAATGTTATACATGCGATGAAATATGACACTTTGCTAGAAATTGTCCCATGAATAAGAATGGATCCAAGAAGAAGAAGAACTCCAAAAGAAGACATCATGCTCACATTGCTGAGGATGATGATCCTCCCAGGAAGAAAGTAAAACAAGAAAGTGAAGACTCTTCAAGTGAAGAAGAATATGTTCTAATCTCCGCTCTCACGGGAACTATCACTCATGGAAGCAAAGATTGGCTTATCGACAGTGGGGCTTCCAAACACATGACAGGTTTCGAGGAATCCTTTGAGAAACTATCCGAACATAATTCACCCCATAAGGTGAAACTTGGGGATGACTACCAATATCCCATAAAAGGTAGTTGTGAATCCTCCTACAAGCTAGACTCTGGAAACTCTATGAAAATGAAGGATGTCTTGTTTGTACCAGGAGTAAAGAAGAATCTTCTATCCATATCGGCACTGGATGCAAAAGGCATGAGGGTTGCATTTGTAGATGGCCAAGTCCTCATGTGGTAAAAAGGAAAGACTACTGACGATGCAATAGTAATTGGAGAATAAGAAGGAGGATTATACAAATTGAAGGGCCATCCAGAACAAGCTTTGGTCCATGACACAGTAGATCCAAATGAAATTTGGCACAAAAGGCTTGCACATGTGCATTATAGAGCACTACCACTTGCAAGCAAAGCTGTTTAAGGTCTTCCAGAAATTCAAGAAAAACATGAAGGGGCCTGCAAAGGATGTGCGAAAGGAAAGAATACAAAGAAGACATTTCCAGGTAACGAGACCAAGGCAAAAGGAATCTTGGAAATCATCCACTTCGATGTATGTGGACCAATGTCATCAAGTTCACTAAGAGGGTATGTATACTATGTTTCTTTCATTGATGACTTTTCTAGGAAGGCATGGATTTACTTCATGAAGAACAAAGATGAAGTTTTCAGCAAGTTCAAGGAATTCAAAGCCTTGATCGAGAACCACACAGAAAAGAAGATCAAGACCTTTCGATCAGATAATGGTTGAGAATTCACATCAAATGAATTCAAAGACTTATGCAAAGAATCAAGGATTGAGAGGGAGTTATCCAGTCCATATAATCCACAACAGAATGGGGTTGTAGAAAGGAACAATAGAACTATCATGGAAGCTGCAAGAGCAATGTTTCATGATCAGGATCTTCCTATGCATCTATGGGCAGAAGCTGTCAGAACAACGGTGTATTTACATAACCGTACTCCACACAGAGTACTTGAGAATAAGACACCTGAAGAAGTATTTTCTAGAAAGAAACCAGAAGTCAGCCATCTCAGAATATTCAGCTGTCCAATGTACATACACATTCCAAAAGAGAAGAGAACAAAATTAGATCCTTCAGGAAAGAAGGGTATATTTGTGGGATACTCTGAAAGCTCGAAGGCTTACAGAATATACTTCCCAGGATTCAAGAAGGTCGACATCAGCATGTATGTAACATTTGATGATTACACAGCTTACAACAAATATAGAAAGAGACCTGTTGAAGAACCTGAAGAAGCAAAAGCACCCAGAATTCATGATACAACCATGAATGAAGAAACTTAAGAAGAAGATCGAGAATTTGAAGAACCACAAGAACCTGTAGATCCACCTCAATAGAAAAATCCTCACAAGAGGAAACCTGCTTGGGTACGAGAAGTTATCCAAGGTGCGGAAAGATATGGGGCTCTAGAAGAGAATCATAGAGAAAGAAAGAGGACCGGATCTTGCTCCGGATATGTAGCTTTACTACGTGACTTTATCAATAAAGAACCTTCCAATTATGAAGAAGCAGTAGAACGGAAAGAATGGAAGGATGCTATGATCAAAGAGTATCAATCGATCATGAAGAACGATGTTTGGGATGTTGTCCCAAGATTAGAAGGGAAGTCAGTTGTGACTTCCAAATGGATCTACAAGATCAAGCATGCTGTAGATGGTAGTATAGAAAAATATAAGGCAAGATTCGTGGCTCGTGGTTTCTCACAGAAAGAAGGAATAGACTATGAAGAAACCTTTGCAACTGTATCTAGATACACTTCCATCAGATCAGTACTTGCTCTGGATACAATAATGAAATGGAATATACACCAAATGGATGTCAAGACTACTTTCTTGAATGGTGTAGTGGAAGGGGAAGTGTATGTAGAACAACCACTTGGTTTTGAGACACATGACAGGGAGTCTCATTGTGTAGATTGAAGAAATCTATGTATGGTTTGAAACATGCACCCAGGACATGGTATGAAAGAATTGACAACTTTCTATCCAATTTGGGCTTTACCAAGAGTAAAGTAGATTCCAACCTTTACTACAAGCTTGAAGATGACAAACCAGTGATGCTCCTACTGTATGTAGATGATCTATTTGTAACAGGTATGGATGGATTGATTGCTAATACGAAGAGGAAGCTTGCTACCGAGTTTGAAATGAAGGACTTGGGTATGATGCATTATTTTCTAGCCATGGAGGTGTGGCAGAATGCGGATGGAATCTCCCTCAGACAGGGGAAGTATGCAGTAGAGATCCTGAAGAGGTTTGAGATGATGGACTACAAGGCCATGACCACACCTATGGCATTGAACCTGAAGCTATTGAGTGATGCTTCATCAGAAGCGGTTGATGCTACGATGTATCGTCAGATGATTGGGTCCTTGATGTACATTTGCTTTGCTGTGAACACCTTGATCCAGTTCTTGACAGATTCGAGACATGTTCACTTGATTGCTGCAAAGCATATTCTGAGGTACCTGAGGGGTACAATTGATTATGGGCTCAAGTATGAGGCGAATCATAAGATTAAACTGGAGGGTTATGTTGATTCAGATTGGGCAAGTAGTGCCATCGATAGGAAGATCACTTCAGAGTGCTGCTTCGGTATGGGATCAGGTGTGATCTCTTGGTTTAGTAAGAAGCAATCCTGTGTGGCACTGAGTACAGCTGAAACAGAGTATGTCGCAGCTTGTTCAGCTAGTTATGAGGCAGTATGGCTGAGGAAGTTACTGTCTGATTTATTTGATCTCCAGATGGATGCTACTTGTATACATTGTGACAACCAGAGTTGAGTGAAGTTGTCAGAGAATTCGGTGTTCCATGACAAGTCGAAGGATATCGAGATCAAGTATCACTATATCAAGGATATGGTGCAGAGGGGAGCAGTAAAGCGCCAGTATGTTGCGATAGATGAACAGAGAGCTAATGTGTTGACAAAGCCATAGGCTAGGGTGAAGTTTGAGTACTTCAGGGAGAAGCTTGGTGTTCTCCAGATCGAGGTTCCCTCCAAGGGGAAACGATGAGACCTAGAGCCATTCTGACATGGTGAGAGGATTGGTTCCTTCCATGGTCAGATGTAAGGGCTGAGCCATTCTGTCATGGTGAGAGGATTGGTTCCTTCCATGTCAGATGTGAGTGCTGAGCCATTCTGATGTGACTATAGGATTGGTTCCTACATGATCAAAAGTAAGCGTTGAATGCCATTCTTGGAATGGAGGCACCTGGTCAGTTACCAGGAAATCTTAGTTTGGGACTGAGGGCCATTCTGATGTGACTGTAGGATTGGTTCCTACATGATCATATGTGAGTGCAGAGCCCTTCTGACATTGGTTGTCAGATGTAAGTGTAGAGCCCTTTCGACATGAAGGATTGGTTCCTTGCATGGTCGAATATAAGTGCTGAGCCTTTCTGACATTGGTTGTCAGATGTAAGTGTAGAGCCTTTCGGCATGGAGGATTGGTTCCTCGCATGGCCGAGTGTAAGTGCTGAGCCTTTCTGACATTGGTTGACGGATGTGAGTGCTAGACCTTTCTGACAGGGTTGTGGGAGGTGTTCCCACATGGTCAGATGTGAGTGCTGGGCATGCTTTTCTGATATGATTATAGGATTGGTTCCTACATGATCAGATATAAGTGCTGGGTGGGCCATTTTGACTTAGGGTCAGATATAAGTGCTGGGTGGGCCATTCTGACTTAGGGTCAGATATAAGTGCTGGAAGAAGACCTACATGGAGGCTAGGCCTACAACCAGCATGAAAAATGGTTGGCTCTGTAGAACTTCTTATGACGAGAAGAATCATGAGATAGCACCCGTGATGTTCCAGCAGTGATGATGCAAATCGAGGGATGATCCAGATCCAGTGATGATGCTCAAGAGATGATCCAGATCAAGGGATGATCCAGATCCAGTGATGATGATCCAGATCTAGATGAAGATGACTTGAATATGAAGATGACTTGAAGATAAATATGACTTGAAGGTGAAGATGACGAGGACTCGATGATGATCCAGATGATACATAGAAGAAGACTTGTGCTAATAAATTGTGTCGATAGAATACCTTCCTAATTCAGAGGGAGTGTTGATGTAATTGTAACTTCAGAATGTATTCACTTGTATTTCTTATGTATTGTAACCCGATGTTTATTCTGAGATGTATTTGTAATGTACTTGAGTCATGTCATACCCTGATGTTCCTATCTGGAGTTTCTATAATGTAAACAAGTCATGTCAAGTCAAGGTGGGTAACCCTCCTATTGTCTAAGGGTTAAAGTCCCCGCAGTTCCGGGGCACTAGGGTTATTAGACTCACCTAGTGAAGTCGGCCCTAGTTGAGTTTAGTCAAGTTGGGAATTACTACAAATAGAGAGCCAACCTCTCTATTTATCACACACTCACTCACACTTAGTTGTAGCGCATAGCTGAGGAAGAGGAAGACACTGGGGCAAGGAAGAAAGAAGGTTACTGATGTCGAGAGATAATCTTACTGTTTTGGGTTTTACTTTTGGTGTTGATTCTATCTCTGAGGAATTTGCGGGGTTTTCTCCATTTATGGTTTCCGTGAGGAAAAACACTGTGTTCATTGTCTCTTGTGTTTGATTGTTGTGCTTGTTGTTCTCTCAGTTAAAGATCCTAATATAATGCTAGCTTAATGTTAAAAATCTAACAAAAAATAACTGCCAGAGAAATTTACCTCCCAAAGCTAGATTAGTCCGTCCTAGATCTCTAATTTGCAGACTGCCTTCAAGAACAAGTTTTTTAACATTTTCCCAATAACCAAATGCATATGATTCTGATTTTTTTCCCACCTTTCCAGAGAAAATCTCTGAGCATCTTGGATATCTGATCCATAATATATTTTGGAGCCATGAGAAGTGAAGATTGGTAAATAGGAAGGGTCAAAAGAATTGTCTTTATCAAAATGAGCTTCCCTGCCTTTGTAAGCCATATGCCACCCCACGCAACAATATTAGCTTTTATCTTACCAATGATTTCCAGCCAGAGGGAAGGATTGTTTTTCCCCAGGGTTATTGGAAGACCCAAATATTTAACCTTGTCCCATGAAACAATTCCTTCAAAACGTAGAATCTGAGAAATATTTGACACCGTTGATTGATCTACATTCCAGCTGTTAGAATATAATCTATTAGGGTTATATAATGTAAATAAATAAATAAATAAATAGTCGGAAGCCAAACAGGCTGAGCGGAAGGTGAAACCCAACCGCCATGTGATTTGTATAAATATAGGCATTTGCATTGGAATAATAATCAATCGGGAGTTATTACCAACAAGTGGTATCAGAGCTTGGCTGCCTGCCTGCCATAACTCCTGCCTGTTGCCAGTCTGCCCATTCCTGGCATTCTGCTTGCCAGTCCATTGCCAGACTGCTCCATCAGTCTGCCAGTAGAGTCGCATGCAGTGTATGCGTTACTCCTCTCCCAGCCTGTGCGCATTCATTTGTATGCTTTATTCTTGTGCTGCGATTTTGTAGAGGAAACCTAACCCTAAGTTTTAACCATGCCCTCCATTCATCTTCTGTTGTGTATGCTGCGATATATGTCTGCGGTTTTATAAGAGGCTGCGATCTTGAATAGTGTGGCGCATAAACCCTATTTTTTTAACCTAGTTTTATGAGTGAAGGGTGTGCCTGCGTGCTGTGTGAAGCGTGCTGTCCATATATTATATTGCGTGAAGACCAGTGCGTGAAGACTGCCCTCATTAGTGTTGGAGACTGTTGAGTGAAGACCAACGTGGATCTCTTCCAAAGTGGCCCACTGCCTCCAAACGTTTCTTCTCCTTTGTTTTCATCATCTTCAGAGGATACGACACACTGATACTTGTACACGCAGACTGCTGCGTTTTGCGTTGTGAAGGTGCACTGCTGCTGCATTTTGCGTTGTGAAGGTGCACTGCGTTTTGCTCCTATCATATGGTGACTGCTGCGTTTTGAAGATGGCGCCCTTGACTGATATATATTAAAGACTCTTGCTGCGTTTTGAAGATGGCGCCCTTGACAGATTTACTAAAGGAGCCAGAGAGGTCTCAATCCCGTAGAAGACTTGCTGTCTGTCTATCTGTGGCTGATGAAATGAATAGTCTGCACTAGAAGGTGTTAGTAGAGTGAAATCCCTTCTGAATCTTCCAAGGTTTTTGACGGGAGACAGAATGTCTGGAGGTCTGAGGAAGCGACATTGATTAATTAGTCATGTCTTTCAATTTGTTATATTACAATATTTCAAGCTCCAGCCCCAGCCAACTTGAGGGTAGATCGACCCATTACCTACGTGGAGCTCCATCGTGGACTACCATTTGTTGGATGTGAAGAGGGGCTAGCAAGGCGTGAAGAGTCCTCGTCGTGGAGAGGAGCCTCGTCTGAAAGTGGAGTAAAAGAAGTCGAAGAGCCCTCGCCATGGAGAGAACGCCTGCTGGAGACCTGCGTGTTGGCTTCCTGAAAATCGTGAGGAATTGTGGCTACTCTTGGATGTGAAGCTTGCATCTGTCGTGGAGTTGAAGGCCGAGGCCCTCACGTTGAAGAATAGATGCTGCGTGGAGACTGCCTGGTGCCTGCTGCGTGGTGGCTGTATGCTGCTGTATGCTGCGTTGTATGCTGCCTGAAGACTGCTGCGTGCTTGCGTTGAAGACTGCTACTGCCTGCGTTGGATATTGATATACTGATATATGCGTGGAATACTGATATATGCGTGGAGAGACTGCCTGCGTTGAAAGATTTATCTCTGCGATCAGAGCTAAAACGTTTTTGTTTGTTGAAATACAAAAACCCTAATTCCTGTGCGTGGATGTAAAAAGGAAATGTCGGCAAGTATTTTTCATTTATATTGAGTAAAAGGGACACTGACTAATATATATGATATATAGAAGACTTCCGTGGAAGATATATGCTGCTGTGTATGATGAAATATATAAACCTAGAATTACTGCAAATATAATATGATTGATATATCAAACATATATATTGCGTTGGAGACTGAATTATTTGCAGTCAATCTCACATTGAACCCACGTCTTTTGTTGAGTTGAACATACCAAGAATAACGCTCTTCTTTGTTGACATTTGGCACTCCAGTGATAATGATGAATACGTTGTTCACAAGCTTCAATTCTTACAATCGATGGCCTTGATCAGCACTCGTAGATAGGGCACTTGGATGATTGGCAACTTTGTTGGCATTTGAAGACAGACTGATATATTGAAGAATATATATATGCTGACTGGTGTTGAATGGTATATATGCGTTGAGTATATATACTGCTTGGAGTCTGGAAACTTTTTTTATGATTGCTGGTGTATACATGCTGATGTCTACTTCCTGAAATGCTGCTGAAGGTGTGGAGCTGCCTACGAAACCAAGTGAGCCTGTGTAATTCTGAATACTAAGACTGATATATTGCATTGTGATACTGAGACTGATATATTACTCATGATTGATATATTTTGTATATTGAAGAAGCTTGTGTATGCTCACCTGAAGCTTGCATTGTATTCACCTTGGCAGAGACTGTAGACCTGCAAGGTTATTGTTTTTTTTTCTCTATTTCTGTTTCTAAATTACACTAACAGTTGTAAAGATGCACTCTTTGGCATCTAGTATTGGTGCTGCCCTAGCTGGCAAAGACCAATCCAAAGACCCTTCCAAGGGAGATTGCAGCAAGAGAGGCGGAGGGGGCAGAATCAACTCCAGAAAAAGATCAAAGTGCAAGCGTTGTGGAAAGACTGGGCACACATCAGATCAGTGTTGGGCTTCATGGGACTCAATCAAAGACAAGCA